>JAPQRQ010000026.1:22400519-22412505 GCA_037367365.1 Apogon talboti | reverse complement strand
AAGAAGACATGTACCTCTTTAAAATAATGATTGTAGCTAATAAAAAGGCCATCACTAGAAACTGGTTAAAAAGTGAGTGTAATTTTTGCATTTCACAAATTCCTCTCACGGATCACATCGAACCCTTTGGTGGGCCAGTTTTGGCCCACAGGCCGTATGTTTCACACCCCTGGTTTAGACTGTCTATATAGTTGTAGATTTCCTCAAATACCATCTAACTGTCTACACAGTGCACCAGGATTTTCCTCTTTTTCAACCTCTTTACAACCATCGGATCACCAGTGACCCATTGAGGGTTTAGAGTTCCGTTTATTGTTAGTCTTGAGGCAGTAAGTCAGTGATGGACTTGACTGGAAAGTGAACACCGTCTACTTTCAGTGTTTAATATGTGGCTGTAACAGAACTGAACCCTGACCCTCCAGTGGATTAGGTTATAGGTCTTCTAAGACAATAGATTGGACAGGAGTGGTCTGTATGCAGTGCTTTTTTATGTTTTGATCCATTCCCTACTTAACCCTTCATCAGGCAAGTGACTATTTTTGGTAATTTCCTCAAACATTAAATATGGGGCCAATCCTGAAGCCTGTTGGTTTTTATCACTCTATACAGTGATTCAAAGAGATTTTATAGAGGTTTTGAAGCTGTAAGTAGTGAAAATGAGTGTTTTCTGTCAGTTTATGACCTTACAACAGTTGTTTTATCGCATGTTTACTTTTTAGAAAGTGTCTGCTCACATGTTTTATGGCAAGAGGAGGGAGACTGTTATCATGCCAGCCAACGAGGAGATAGATGACGATGTTTAATAACACAGGTTGAAATTTTGAACTTCAGAGTATTTCAGTGAGTGCCCATGTAAAGGGTTAACCTGCTCCAAATCAGACTACATTTACAAGGTAGGTTACCATGGTGACTTACCCTAATAATAACCACCAGAAGTTACCTCAGAAATTTAGCTTTCTCCTCTTGGTCCAAATTTCATGCTTTTATGGATAATTTGATGTACTTTTGCACGCTTCCATGACAATCTGATTGCAATTACTAATTACAACTGTAAATGTAATTTATTTTACTTTATTTTACCTTTATTTTACCAGGTAAGTCAACTGAGAACCAGTACTCATGTACCATGATGACCTGGCCAAGAGCAGCACAGTAGGCAGAAAAAAACAAAACAAAGAAGCAAGTTCCAAAGTCACATAAACAAGCCACAATAGTGCCAAATACCATCTCTTATTATTGCTTGTATCATAATAATAATGGATTAGATTTCTATAGTGCTTTTCAGTAGTGCTGTATGTTATTGATCGATTATTCATTCATTCTCACTCTGGTGGTGGTGAACTACGTTAGCAGTCCCAGCTGCCCTGGGGCAGGCTGATGGAAGTGTGGCTGCCAGTTTGCACCAAACAGCCCCTCCGACCAAACATTCACATAGATGAAGTGACTTGCACAAAGGCACATGACTAGGACAGAGCGGGATTCGAACTGCCAATCGTTAAGGTTATTGGACGACCCACTGAACTTCCTGAGCCAAGGCCGCCCCCTAACTTATTTACAGTGATATATTTTAAAAGGAGTAGTTATCAGCAGGGACAGATAACACAGTTTTAGATGCTGTACCAGGACTAAAATCATGTGTTTAACACCCTGACCTGCTGAAAAACACCTATGATTAGCCAAAGTCTGGGTATCACAGCCTAGATTTTTTACAGCCTGAAAATACAGAAAAAGACTAAATGCACAAGTCTCATGTCCTGGTGGACTGCATTATGCCAAAACATAGTTGTTGAATTTTTTTGGCCAGTGACAGTCAAAACTATAAAGCTCCGTAGCCTTATGTTTGCTTAGCTCCTATGAGATAAATAGCAGTGTGTTCATTGTATTTTACAGTCTGTACAGAAAAGCAGCAGATCATAGCTTGTGTTGGTGCCATAAGCAGATGGAGCACTGCTGGTCTCTGTCAGAGGACTTATTTTGATCTGTTAACAAATACAATTCCTATGTTGGGCTCTGCCCCAATAGAACTGATCAAAAGTGAAAACAAACCACTTAACATTGCAGGTTTGTCAGTGTTTACCCAGAGAAACACTGGTGTCAGCCTATGGGAAAGAAGCACTTTTATTCTGCCTAACATCACTGTCTCACCATATAAAAAAACAAACAAACAAACAAAAAAACCTGATTCTGTGATTTGTGACACATTGTATATGTTGAAGATCCTGGAGGCCGCAGAAAAGGCCTCCCGGTGGCTGTGGATCCGTAGGGGGGATCCGTGGTGCGCTACTTGGACACAAGCCGGGGTCTGATCACTCCCAGTTGGGTCGCCCGGGCGAGGGTGTCTGATGATTAAAGACCCGAAACACCCTATGACCCCGGGTTTATCACTGATGACGTGTCCAAGTATCACTGTAAGGACTTGGACACTTGGACACTTGGACGTATTTAAATTCTGTTGGAAAACAGATAATAAAAATGTGAAACAAGTGCAAAGGTTTGTGTGGAGTTAGTCCACTAAAGTACTGTTTTACAGGATGCACTGGAGGCAGTTGAATTCAATACTGAAATCATGTCATTACATTTTTAACAATTTCAGTCTTGAAAATGAAAAAAAGAGTAGGAAAATTATTTATTTACTCATTTTAAAAATAACTTTTTTCATTAACTGTTAAATTCATCCTAATTTTGTTGCTTAAAAAAACAACCTATATAACCATTTTTTAATGTCCTGTCCACACTAACACAAATATTTCCTTCCTCCATTAGAAAAAAATTGACCATACCACAAGGCAAAAACAAATAAAAACGTATACAAACGCTCAGACAAAGCGTACTTTGTGTTGGACACGGTGGACGATAGTGGACGTAGACAGAGATTCATCTGTCATGAAGGGGAACAGCAGCTCACTTATGAACGGAGGTTGTCCTTAGTGTTGATTCAGGCGTCAAAGTGGACTCTTTACACCAGGTGGACTTGTCCAGAACACCAGTCTGCTCCGTCTCCCAAAGGTGTCCGTCTCCTGCAGGTCAGACATTCCTTTTCCATCACAGACTTACTGTGAAGACGCTGCATGTGGACGGCAGCGTCATCTGCGTTGCAATTTCTTCAACCGTCGTCTCCAACTAAATTACTGGTCAGATTTATTTCTAATTTTATATGTAGCTTCCTTGTGACAATGTCTACAATGTTTGTTCACAGTTTTGAGAAATTTAGATTTTGGATTTTTGAAATATTTGTCTTTACTTATAATGGTCTGTGTTTTGATGTGTTATAACATGTAAATGATTACAGATATCAATATAGTTACTTTTGAGCACTGATAAGATGCCATATATGGACTTTGATTTTGGTCCATGACCTATGACCTTGAGTGGACTTGAAGGGTCAAACTCAAGGTCAAGAACGTCTAGATTTCAACCATCTTCTTCTCCAAAACTGCAGGTCAGATTCATTTCAGTTTATGTTGCTTTCTTGGAACGATGTCTACAAAGTTTGTTCACACTTTTGAGCTATTTAAGTTTTTGATGAATTTTTGAAATATTACCAGTTTGCCAAATATTTCAATGGCTTATAACAGAAATAGTTACAGTTATCAATATCATTACTATTGATCACTGATAGAAGTCATATCTGGACTTAGATTTAATGATTTGAGTTCTCCAGTGGAAGTACCGCCCACTTCTGTTGGAGGTTGATGTCCTGCATCAACACCACAGGACTAGAACGTAGAGACAGAACCAGACAACCTCACACATTCAACCTGTTATTGATTCTTAATAGAACATGTCGGTGACATACAGGGACACTGGTCCTGTTTTTCACACCTGGTCTTGATTTCAGGTGTGGCTTCAATACACAAAGCAATGACGGACTTTAGCAAAATGGGGTGTGATACCATCCTTTTTGCTATCTCTGCATTTAAAAAAAACCCCAGACTTCACTTTGCAAATTGTTCCTAAAATCGCAATTTTTGTGAACTAAAAATGAGGATAAGAGGCCCAAATATAGAGAAAAATATTCCAGAATATCCACATTAGTTAGACAGGTTCTCATTTGCAAATCAGTCGAGAATACTTCATAATCAAATTGTGTTTAAAGATACTTTGATGATCAAAACATTATTTATATAAAAAATGTGTAGCACGTGTTTTATGCATTACATTCATTTATTATGAGCCATTCCCACATTTGTGTAATTTTTGTAAACAATGATAAGTATTAATAAGTAATAAAAGGAAAATAAATAATTTATGTAAGTACATCTAAGAAAACTTGTGCTTTAGTGGATGTAAAATACAAATAAATTTTGTGAAATATACTAAATCTGTGTAAAATCTTTAACATGTTTGACTCTACCCCTCTAGTGAAATGAATTTGATTATATGAAACATTTACTAAATTTGATGAACATTTTTAATAATCCATTATAATTCATGTTGTGCAGCTTTAAGTCTGCTCAGTAACATCACCTGTGGGCATATGTTTTACACTGTACGGACGATATACGGTCTTATATTTGTACAGATCTCTTGTGTGGATACAAAGTGGTCTGAAAAGCCTGAAAAAAGTTACTATTATAAAAAAAAGATGAAGATAATCACATTGTTCTATTGACCTTCATTCATTTCATTCATTTTTTACTTTTTTTTTTTTGCTCTGCACCTGCCTTTCACACCGAAAGCAATACAGGAAACCAGATTACAAAGCACTTGGCTGCATTATCCTTCAGCCGTTGTTTGCGCTCAGCCCTGCAGACCACCACAGCATCCCTCAGATATTCTTCTCATTCCTCTTTTCTTCCTATTCTTCCTCTTCCCCTGGACTTATTTTCACACCAAAATCAATTGGTCCATTTTCAAATATCAAAGGGAAAGAAAGAACTGATGAGACACTTGTGTTGATTATCCACATTTTTTCCTCATCTGGCTTGCTATGCTTTTATCCACCCATACACTCATCGATCAGTTCCTTTCTTCTGCCTCTTTTTCTTCTCTTTCTTTTAACTTCTTATCTTCACATTGTTTTCATTTGGAATCGATACCTCCATTATTTCTCCTTGAATTCCGTTCATCTTTGGCTCTTTTCCCCCTCATTGATTTCCACATTTCCCATCTTTCCCCCTACTTCCTGTCCCCTCTCCTCTCTCCATTCCTCCACAGAGCGTCTTCCTCTGCCGTCGTTGTGTCTGTCAACTGTGCTGACTCTTTATAATGGCCTTCATCATAATCAATCAGGCAATAATTACCTCATCCTTCATTCACTCCTTCATCCCTTATTACCGTCCTCTCTCTCATATCTCCATCATCTCCCTTTTCTCCTGTACTTCTATCCATCCCCCCATCATGACACCACCACCACCATCTTCCTCCTCCTCCTCTTCATCATCTTCATCTTCATCACCCTTTGATAGACTACACCCTTTCTCCCATATTTTCTTTCATATCTCAACCCCTCACCTCATAACAGTATTATCTCATCACCATCATCAACATCCTCATCACCCGTTCACCCCCCACCCAAAAGAGATGTTGCATCTGGATCGCCAAGGCAACGGCTCAAACACTGTTGCCGTGGCAGCCCTATCAGCTAATTGAAGCAATTACAACTCAGCAGCAGCTGTGGTACCAGTCCCTTCCCTTCCCCCCTTCCTCTCTCTCTCTCTGTCTGTCTGTCTGTCTGTCTTCCTCCCTTCCCCCTTCACTTCTCCATCCTTCTATCTTCTCCTTCTACCCTTCCCCCAACTCTTCTTCAGCTCTCCCTCACCTCCCTCCTACTATTCTTCAACCTCTTCTCTTCACATCTTCTCTTTCCATAGCATTGATTCCTTTTTAACTTCAAAAAAGCTACTTATATTAAGTCATTTAACTTGGTTTTTACTGACAATGATATATATTCTTATCTGATATTGGTGTGAAATGCCATGCATCAAAGAGTGTAGCCTTGCTTTTCGATATTTATACTCTTAGGGTCCACCCACTCTATCTCTAAGAAAGCAATACATTACAGAAAGGGATTCTTTTAAGTCTGCGTTATTCACTCTGAACCTAAAGGAATCACATATTTCCCATAAGCCCCTGGTTTAAAACCAAGGGAAAAAAAATTCAAGCATTCAGTGTCCTACCTGTCCACGAATGATATAGACAGTTGAGTTACAATAGGCAATCAAGATGCATGATGTACTTAATGTAAATATTGTATATTATTGAACATAAGTGTTCTTGTCAATTGGTGTTGCTTAAATAAAGGTTATTTAAAAAAAAAACCAAGATGCATGTTGTAGGACAAAACATTTATTTTATATTCATTTTATTGGTATTTATGGTTTTTGCATCATTTTCTCTTTTTCATGTGTGAAAACAAAAGAGGCAATAAAATGTATTTCTTTAAATGAATAGAAACAAAATGTCAGATCATTTTTATTGTTGTTCACTGGTTTTAAGTCAAACTTGATGGAAAATAAATAAATAAATAGGTCAAGAAAAAACAGGTCTTCATCATTAATGCCAAATGTAACATTGCACATACATACAATACTTCATGAGTACAGGTGAGTCCATCCATTATACTGTGGCATTAGAGGCACTGGTTTCAAATAGACTATACAGTAGACATTATATAATTTGCTTGTACAAGTAAAGCTTCTGTTCCACAAAAGAAAACATAGTTGATTTAAGTGGCAACAAAAACTCACTTGGAAATAATGTGTTTCAGGGTGATGAGGTCACAAGTGTCACACAGGTCTTTGCTGGAATGTTCTTCACTGATGATAGACACTTGGCGTCCTTCCACCTTGTGTTTTTGGATGCTTGGGACAGTGCTGTATGTCATTGTCATTATGAGATCTTTGACCAAACATCACAGAACTAGGACAATCGTCTTATTAAAAATGTTACAGTGGATGACAGAATCCATAGTAATCTTAATAAGTAAGATTGGCGTTCTCTAGCCTCAGCAGCATCGTACAGTGCTAAGCCCTGGTACTAGTGCCATCATCATATCTGACTAGAGGAACAACCCACTTTTCTTGGTACTGTTCATCACAATATCACCAATCACAGCATACCCCATCAGAACCAGTTGATATTTGTTTCATCAAACCACAAGACATGCTTCCTTATGAGTCTTATGAGTCGGTTCCTACTCGTGTCGCCACATTCTGCCCCCGGTGCCTGTTTTCGGTATCTGAAGCAGCTCTATAGCATCCATTTTTGACATGCAGGGTACCAGATAGAAGTCCATGTAAGCCACTAGACATCAGACTTGACCTCTTTAAAATCTGACGTATCATCGCTGACACACCCTGCGTATATGCATTGTGGATAGCTGTAACTCTCTCACTGTTTGTGCAGTTGGAAAAATTCCAACAGTTTCTGAAACCTGAGATGTTGCGCTTTTAAGGCTTTATTGGGTCATTATGGTAATTTGACTCACACCTGTACTAGAAGCTGGAGAAGAAGCCGTTTTAACAGTATTATTACATACAGTAAATTGTAAATGACTGCTAGATTTTGAAAGTTCTAAGTGCTCTGAAAAAATGGGCAAAAGGACTCACTCACAGCATACAATCTAACCTTTTTATAGTCAAAATAAGAAAATAGGGCATAGGGTTTAAATGATTTTTAACTCCATGGGTCAGATGATGGCATTAAGAAAGAAAAACCTGTTGAAGGAGGTTCCATTGTTGCATGACTTCTGTTGTGGAGATGCTCCAGAGCTAACCTGTTGTCAAGATGCAGGCATCATGTTGGGAGTGAGGATATGCAAATCTCTACGAGACAAATAATGTTGATTCCTCTAACTTGTGTTCTTTTACACAAGTCCTCATTTCACTGAATCTGAAGGTAGAAAAAGTAAACTTAGCTTGAAGTATAGAACTAAATTAACCCAAAAAACAATGTTAAAGGGTTGAAAAATTCTAGGAAATATGAAACCTAATAATGTTGTACTGTTCTTAATTTCCTCCCCCTCTTTCGTCAGGATAATGACGGTGTCAGTGGCTCCCCTTTTACTTCCACTCATGTTCACGATAGGCTTTCCCCATCATGTCCACCAGAGACCATGTGAGCTGATGTTACGAGAAGTGGGGGTGGGGAAGAAGAGGGTGACAGGGCTTCACACACCCACACAGATGCACACAAAAATGAAACTGTGTGTGTTCAAATGCGAACACATGATGCGACGCACACACACACTCACAGACACAATTCCCTGGTGTACGATGGTTGTGTAGCATGTGATTTGGTGTGTGATTGCTGAGGGGTGTGTGTGCCCCTCAGCTGAGACGGAAAGCACCGACGCTTCAAAGATGTTTTATGTTCTAAGGATATTTGCCTATGCAAATGCTCTGGTTTATTAAAATAAGTTGCCTCATATTCCAATCTGGGATGGGTTTTTAGTACATGTAATAAATATTAGTTTAGATACATGTGTCTTTAAATGGGTGTGAAGCCAGGCGGTGCTGGAAAAAGCAGCTGTGCTCATCTTTCGTCCTGCCATGAAAGAAACAACAGTATAGGTTAAATCAATTAAAATAAAACAAATATCCACATATTTTTGACAGATTGTTCTTTGCAGATGGTAAATACCATTTTATAACCTTTTCATTCTGTCATAAATCAAAACATATCCATGGCTTCCCATATTCAATATTTCGTCACTAAAATAAACAATTTTTTATGGGGTGAAATTTTGTGCTTACAATACTGTGACCATGTATAAGTAGCTTCAAGAAACTCCTTAATGTAATGTGTATGTTACAAATGGCACTATATAATATCTCTGATGATGAAAGTACAGTATCTGCTGACACATGCAGCTTGTTTACATTTCCTTTTCCCTGGTTCTGCTCTCCTTTTAGGTTTTATGGAGTCTATCAAGCAGCTGGTAAGATGCAAATTAAACAGGCGGATAATTTATTTGCTGCTGCTCTGTCTTTGATCTGAGTCTCTGTGTGTGTGTGTGTGTGTGTGTGCAACATCATAAACTAAGCAAAAAAAAAAACCTCAATACAGTACGGTGTAAGAGTGTATTGTTTTCTCTGTGCTTGTTTGTGAAACTGATGCTTCTGTTTAAAAAAACAAAAAAAAGAGGCACGAATGTTATGCGTTGTCTGCATGTAAATACAGCCTTCATTAATGTTTGCATATTTGTACTAATGTGCAAATGGGAGGGAATGTCATTGCGTGTGTGTGTGTAATTTCTGTGCATGCAGAAAAATAAAAGAACTAGATGCGTGAGGAAATGTATGCCAAACTCCTTGCGTTAAGTAGCTTCTTGCATTCACACTCCAGGCCAATTCCTGGGAGTGCCTACCATGCGTGTTGGGGAGGGCACCCATGCCAGTGACTGGTAAATATGTGGGCATGAACCACATAAAGACATGGAGCAGCACTCTCTCTCTCCAAGGGTTGAGATCCCCAAGGGAGCTTTAATAGGCTGAGGGATGAAGTGTCACTTAAATAGGAATTCATATCAACAAAAGGCATTTAGCGCAAAAAACAAAAAACAGTGAAACACAAACTAAAGGTTCTTTGTTTATTTATGTATTTTACAAATACTGTGTCAAAGTAAGCACATTTAGATTAGATTAAAGGATAATTTACCCAAGTTCAGTAGAAAAAACCTATATAATACTGAACTAAAGATTTGTCTTACTTATTAAAAAATCACTTTTTCAGTCCATTTTGAATTTTGACCTTATTTTTATTCCCTGGGGAAAAAAGTCTACATACACGGTACATGGTTTTACATACCTGGTTTCCATGTGTCCTTATCATGAGATACTTTCACCTTTTAAATAACTGTTGCAAATGAGAGATGCTGTTGTTTAAAACGGAAATAAATAGACTGTAGCAACAAAATGACACATTGAATGGATAAAAAATATATATAATGAATACATCAAAATTATTTGAATAGATCGAAGTAGTAGTAAATTATGTAAAGAGAATAAGGACTCAAATTCCAATTTTTAATTTTTTTTGGTAAATATTAAATACATCAAATTACTTTTTTAACTCATAAGTTTGATTATGTAAATGTAGGCTGCGTCCATACATTTAATTAACTTTTAATTCATATTTTACAACTTTATCTACACAGTGATATTTCATGTCAACAGTTCCTATAATTTCTGCTGAAGCTGCTGAAATACTGAATCTCTAACATCATTTTCAGTAACCACATTTTCTGATGAAGGCCCTGGTCCTTCATTTTCTTCTTAGCTCCACGTCTTTGAACTTTTAAAAATAAGAAAAAATCGGCAGTAAATCTTTTCGTCCAATTGACACAGGTGGAGTTGTGGGTGGGCGTGTCGTGGATGTGTGAGGGTGTGACTGGGCGGGTTATGCCTGTCTGAAAGTGAACAGAGACAGAGGTGGCTGTGGTTCAGCAGCGCTCTTATCTACCTTGAACAGATGTATTTCTGTGCCTCTTTCTAGGTCTGTGGATGAGGCTGTGTCCACAGCGGTGTGTGCATGCATGTGTGTGGCTGAGAGCAGCTTATCTCTTTGGCCACTCAGCTGGAAGGCACCCTATCACATGTAGAACACAATGCAGAAGAAACAGCAGATCGGCCGCCTGTAGCATTTTCTGCTTTACACTAGGATGATCTGAATCGAGCCAGATGTTCCGGTTAAGGAGGCCTGCACGACTTGCTGAGGAAATGTGCTGAATGAGCTGGTTTATTCAGCAACTGTAAACAGTGGCGTTCAACTGGTTGTCGTCGGCTGCAAATCTGAGTTTTACAATTCTGAAAAGAAAGTGGGATTGTCTAGAAAGTATTTGCTTCAGTGGTTTAGGATTATGGATGTACTGTTTGCACATTACCTGTTCCTAGTCAGAAAAATAGGACCAATGTCCCTGCGTCTCACTGGCATGTTCTGTCAAGCATCAATAACTAGTTGAATGTGTGAGGTTGTCCGGTTCTGTCTCTGTGTTCCAGTCCTGTGGTCTGGATGCAGGAGATCAATCTAATAGAAGTGGGTGGTACTTTGACTGGAGGAGAACTCAGATAATTCAATCAAAGTCCATGTATGACTTCTATCAGACCTCAATAGTAAATATATTGATTTGTAACCATTTACTGTACATGAGAAGAAAGAAACTGAAGACGACAATGACGTAAATGACGTCGACGACAACAATGCCTTTGCAATAAGTAACTATATTGATATCTGGAAGTATTTAAATGTTATAAGCCATCAAAATATAGACCATTATAAGTAAAGGCACATTTTTAATATTTCAAATATTTGTCAAAAACTTAAAAATCTAATCTGTGAACAAACTTTGTAGACATTGTCCCAATGAAGCTACAAATAATATTTAAAATGAATCTGACCAGTAGTTTCATCAGAGAAGATGTTTGAAGAACTTGCTAATGAAAATGAAGACGATGATGAAGACGACGCCAGGCACAACACCTTCACAATAGCTCATGGGTGAGCTAAAAAACCCAAAACCCTCTTTGGAGTTGAGCAGCTTAGTCAAGTTCTGCAGTCAAAACTTTATATAACAAAACCAATAAACATTTCAGTGCATTTTTTGTTGATGCCACTCAGATATAAAGGTGTGTATTAAGTGAAAAGACATAACTCCTAAATGCTATGCAAATGCTGGAGTCTGTAGTGACATTGTAACAAATGAAGTGGATACTGGATTGAAGGACTGGACACATAAAGGAACAGGAGCTTTATACAGTAAAATGAAATAGAACACACTGCTCAGCTTTGAAAAGCTCAAGAACACTGGCTTAAATGTTAACAGGATGATAAAAAATGTGATGTATATGTCTGATAGGACTATTTAGAAAAGCTTACAATACTTTCACTGAAGTTGAATGAAGAATGAACTGTTTCTACTGATCGAGGAATTATTATTTTCAACTTCACCCATAAAGACCCAAATCTCTACCTTTAACCTAAACCATCTACTGATGGAACTGTTTAATACCTGCTGATCCACTAATCCTATCAATACATGTCAATA
>JAPQRQ010000026.1:22305005-22316600 GCA_037367365.1 Apogon talboti | reverse complement strand
AAAGTGTCATGAGATAACTTCTGTTATGATTTGGCGCTATATAAATAAAATTTGATTTGATTTGATTTGATTTGATAGATTAAATGCATTATCTCCATGGGTATTTACAGGCACTGATAGGATTAGTGGATCAGAAGATATTAAACATTTTACATCAGCAGATGATGATGATGATGTGGTCAATGGTGGATGTTTGGGTCTTTATGTGTTAAATTCTTCTCTACCATTTGAACCTCAGACAAATCACAATGGACGTTCTTAGGTTTGTTGCTGAATTGTGGGATCTTCTCAACCCTAGATTCTATAAGATGCCTATAAGTCGCCTATAAGTCATCACCAGAACTGGGGCCTCATGATGTATATGAGTCCATGTGTCACTCCTGTCCTCCTCCTTGTCTTTGAAGTTGATGGAACATCAACCTAAACAAGCTCAGACAGACAAAGCATTTTTCCTGAAAAGATGGATTTTCTCAGAAAAAGCCACCCAAACCCCAGGGTGCTTTTATCACATGGAGAACCAAATCATCTGCAGGGACATGCTTTTTGGTGGTTTCTCAGTAGCTGCTGAGCTGTATTTTTTTTTGGTCTTTCAGAGCAGGAGACAACCACATGCTGCTAAGGGTAGCCATCGCCTTAAGCCATATATTTGAACTATCAGTGAGGGGCCCATCTATGATGGCTGATGCTTTTGAAGACCTTAAATGATATGGATGATGTATAATGGTCTGTCACTGTCCCTATACATTTATACCTAGAATAACACCGGCTCAGTCTTGTAGAGTTCTCTTTTCTCATTTAATCGGTTAAAGGATAGATGCCAAGGCTGGGTTTAAGACAGAAAAAGTTAAAATGTTTTTATTATAATATTAAATCATGATTTGATGAACATATTTTTCAAACATAGTCTTCTTTTCTTTCTTTTTTTTTTTTTTTACCCGTTATTACATTTATAATGATTTATTTTACACATTAACCCGGCCCAAATCATCTTCTGATATAAACTGTTTAATACCTGTTGATCCACTAACAATAATAATAATAATAATAATAATAATAATAATAATAATAATAATAATTAGTGTAAATACAGTTATTCATCCCTTCACGGTCATCAGATATGACCCATTTGGATGTTCAGAGGCTTCGTAGTTACCATGGAAACAGACATTTTCGACAACATTGATTCACCAGTAAAACCCACGGAGTTGGATGGAGACATTTGGTTTATGTTCAATTAATGATATATTCTCATGAAAAAGTCACTTTTTCTTCAGTTTTCACTGTTTCTGATATAATAACCTTCAACTTTAATCTGAGCCTTTATGACCATTCCTGATCAGGGAATTAAACAGAAAAATAGATGATATTCACTGAAAAAATGTAACATACTGAGGATAATATTAGAATAAATGGTGATAAATCACTTCAGAAAGGTGAAATTGAGCAAAAAAATTCATTTGGGAACTGACACAAAAGTCACACTGGGTCTGTATGGGTTAAAGCACTTTAACTGAATGAACCTAAAACCTTGAAGGTCTGGATAAGATGTTCAGTCACAGTTGAAAAATTCTGGATTTTATTGATTTGCTGTTGACTCCTAACACCACATGATCACTGAGAGAAAGACAAAAAGAGGCAGATGTATTAATGACAAAAAAAACAAAAAACTGTACAAATCTACAATTCTTGACATTTTTGCAGGGTATTTGAGAGTACCTCATGAAGATGACCTAGCTGTATGGAATGCATCTTTGCACTGTACGGTGTGTTCTGTGTAATTCTCTTCAGCAGTAGCTAACAGCCATGAACCCTATATAGGGCTCTCATCGAAATACTCTAAAATAAAACATTTCAGCCCTAGTCCAATAACATTCGGACATTGTCATCTACCTCCTCGTCATAATTACTGATGGAAGGTTGGTTTGCCGTGATAACAGTCTCCCTCCATAAAACGTCTGAGCACTTGCTAAAAATTAAACACATGGAATACCAAGGTCATAAACTGATAAAAATCACTCATATTCAGTATTTACACCTTCAAAATGTCTATAAATGGTATGAAATTCTCTCTGAATCACTGCACAGTGCTATAAAAACTATAGAAAATGCACTAAGTATAGCTTGTTAGATGTATTGGGCATATGTCCAAAAACAGACATACCAAACTAATAATTTTTAGGTGAACCAGGTATATGATCCGCATTATTCATGCTGTAATTTCACTCATTTTACTAAATCCTCCTCAAACAACACGTCATCACTTAGCATAACTATTCAACAAAAAAAGTGTGAGTTTCATCAACTTACCGTGGTTGGTTTTGATGTTTTGATCGGAGATGTACAGTTAGCTGAGCTGCACGAGCCTCTTTTTCGGACTTCAGAGAAAACAGGAAGTTCGATGTGTTCCAGGGCTCTGCTGATTGGTCGAATGCCACAGTAATGTGTTCTGTGATGTGGGGTCATCTTTGCTGATTGGATGGGTGAAAACCACATGCTTCTTGACCTCACTGAGGCACGTGATGAGCTATTAATGTGTGTGGAAATGACCAAAAATAGTCAGTTGCCCAATGAAGGGCTAAATAAAGCCACTAACCCACTGTGGCCCAGTGTTGCACTAATTTCTGCTGCATTTACACATAACTCATGCACCTGTAAAGTACTTTACATAATGACCTGCTCTAAAGATGTGGTTGTAATTACTATTATTTCAGTCACACAGAGACACACCCAAAGACAGTGTTCTGTAACAAACAGCCTAAGAGGTGTGCCACTGCTGGCTGCCTACATAATATTAGCTGATTATTCACCAGAATGGACAGACGGGGAGGACATGGCATGGCTTCACATGGCATGAATTCCACTTCAAATGAGAGCCCAGACTGACAGAGGGTAAATCACATGTACACGAGGGAGTGATTGTATGAACTGGAGCTCACTTGGGGTGGTGTACATGCTTGCATGCGTTTCTGTGTACAGTTTTGTTTATTTTCTGACCACATGCATGTGCCACACACACGCCTGTGCCCATATGTGGACATGCTCATTGTGAGTTTGTCAGATCATGTGTTTGTCTCTGCAGTCAAGTGAGTGTGTGTGTGTGTGTGTGTGTGTGTGAGACAGGGAGAGAGAGAAATGGGTGTATATTTAGGTTGGTTTTGATGCGGTGGGACTCCACACTGCAGGGTCTGGCTGCCAGCCAAACTCTTCTGTTACCAAGGAAACATGCTACAGCCTGGCATCCAAGGGGAGCAACCCAATTTAACCGTTTTTGGCCTTTTTCTGATGCTGGGGTAAGACCTCTGTGGGCCACATCACAGAAGTCAAAGTACAGTCATGTGTGTGTGTGTGTGTGTGTGTGAGGGCTTAATTCACATTAGAGGATGCACAGACTGACATACAGACACATACACATCTGGGTTCATAGACTTTTATGCACATATATTCTTAAACATCAGGATTAGTTTTCATGAAAAACATAACCATTAACTGTCTTTAAATGGATTTTGTGCATGGCTTTGACATCCTATATATCCTTATTGGTTGTGCATATTTCTCATCTGCAGTTAGCTTTGTAGAGTTAGCTTTTGTATATTTCAGTAGTTTTAATAGTACTTTAGTAGCATATGTATATTTAATATTTTATCCTGTAGCTTTTTGGACATGCTGACATTTTTATACATTCTTTTTGCCGCTAAACAATAAAGATCTATTCTATTGTATTTTATTCTTAATGACATATTCCACATATGTATCCTCACACCTAGAAGAGGTAAATGTGTAAAACAACTTAATGTATCTTAATATGCTCAATATAACTGCTACAGTAACAGTATCTACAAATATCCGCAGTTTTTTCCTGTTGAGTGTAAAACCTCTACTATTGCAAATGCACATCCTCATAATACAAATAAACAGAGACATTACAGTCTACGATGGCCGACAAACAAAGTGATAAGCACAATTATCACATTGTCGGTTGCTACTAGCCTGCGGTGAGATAAGAATAAATTCTTAGAAAAACCAAACCTTTTGGTCAGACAACTGGTAAAAGAGGAATGACTGAGACTGTGCAACATTCTGGCTGAAAGAGATAAGAACCTGTGTCTTTTCTCTCTTGCTCCCAGTGACAGATTTTTGGAAATAGACTGAACGTCAAGCCATATTCGTTAGAAGACCTTTTCATAAGCAGAATTTGTATTTATTGTTGGATATCTTCCCAATTTCCTGGGTGCTTTTAGTGGTTGCACAAATATTCAATTAAATAACTGAATTATTTCACACCGAATTGAATTATTTTCATTTGAACCCATCAAATTAGTGTCCTTTTTGTCAAAGAGAGACATATCAAAGTAGATGAGATACGATTTCATGTGTAATTTATTGAAATTATTGAGAATATCCTGGATCAAGTTAAGGCCAAATGGTTGTAAGGTTTATTAAGGCTGTGTCAGAGCGCCTTCTGCTGGTGGAAATGTTACTCAGCAAAATAATTATGAGGTCTGTCTTCAGCGCACACTCTTCTCCTCACAAATGGCCTATTACTGTAATATTATCTCATATTAGTAAAGCATGTTTTTCAGTCCTTGTATTGATAATGTTTAGACAATGAATTTTAAAGAAATAAATGTATAAATAGACAGAAATATGAAGAACATGTGAATCAGATGTGATACATCGAAGGAAAGCTTGAAAAAATATCAGCAGTAGGTGTTTGGTCAAATATAAAGCTTATTACACCCACCCATTAAATTCATAATATCGTTGAAATATATGTGCATGCTACAGCCATGTGTGCAGAATATATTGTTCATGGATGTATGCAACAACAATAATTCTGTTCTTGAATGTTTCTTCAACTCAACAAAAAATAAAAATAGGCCCAAATAAATAAATAAATAACACACAACGTCACAAATATGAAGATGACTGTGGGAAAGAGGCACTTCCCTTCCAGTTATTCAACACAGGTTCCTCTTTCTGTTGAAGTCAGACACTGTCATATTTCACTTTCAAAACATGGTCTGTCCACTTCCTCTTTTTTGTTAAGCGCACAGGCCTTTCAAAGAAATGCACCCAGTTAACACCCACACCCACAAATAACCCCTGCCCAGAATCAGCAGGATGACGTATAGACCATAGAAGGTGACAGATATCACTGTGTGTTTCTCTGTAAACCTGTCACCTCTTTCTGCACCTGCACCTGTGGACAAAACTGTCACTTTGACGACGGTCTCAGAATCCCACAGTGCAACCGTCTGGAGGAACAAAGGACTTTAGCTATACTCAATGTTACAGGTGTCAAATGTACGAAACAAAACTGGGCTGCTAAAGGATGTAATCCAGCAAAGATTTGTGAAATGCGAAAATTTCACTTAAGATATTTACATTTGCCTTCACCCTTAAGTAGCTGGGATAGGCTCCAAGTGACCCCAGTGACCCGAGTGAGGATTAAGCGGGTTAGGGTTAGACATATGGATGTACAACAACCCAGCCAATGGATAGATGAGAGGTGATGTTGGAGACAGGAGAAGAGCAGGACCACAGCGGATGGATAGATGAGTGACGACACTGGGGGCAGAAGGGGAGCCACACCAAAGCAGATGGGTAAAAGCGATGATCTCTTGTTCGTTCTCTGTGATCCGTCTCTCTTCTGCCTCCAGCATCAACAATGATGGTGGCCACAGGGGATCAGGACCACAGCAGGAAAAACCTGGGAAAACCTGTGAGGACATAGAGCACAGAGACTCCAGGGAAGAAGTCAAGTCAGTAACATGTATTTACTGGGGCATGAATAGAGAAGATTAGGAGAGAGAGGTCAGAGAGGAGGAGCAGAGTGGAGGTCAGACAGGATGAGAAGCAGAGAAGAACTTGGTGTAATAGAGACGAAGATTAGGAGAGAGAAGGGCAGAGAGGAGATCAGTGTATCATGAGTCTCCCAGCAGTCTAAGCCTATAGCAGCAGAACTAAGAGCAGCCTGAACCGCCATAACTATAAGCTTCATCAAAAAGGAAAGGAAAGACAGTTGTAGATGGTTCAGCCTTCGACATCTGCTGGGGAGGCAGCATCAGACAATAGCTGCACAATTTAATCATCCAAACAAGTTTCATCGCAGTCACAGTTTAATCTGAACCATGGATCATCAACTGTGAACTTTGCAAAGGTCATAATCAAACTCACCCGTGTAAAAGAATCCCCTCGATTTCAGCATCAAACTCCAGTCTTTTCATATCAGACTGTGTCCTGTAGTAAAAACAACAGCAGTGCTTCTAGTTTTGTATCAGTTTGTCACTTTCTTTGACTAGACAAGTTGTTTCTTCAGCCCAGTATGATGTCAAGGGGGCCAGAGCAGTAAAATACTAACATAATAACATATAAATAATGTCAACTTTGAGCTTTTCTGTCTCTTTAGAATGAAAAAGTAAAATTACATGAAGAAAATTTTCACATTTGCAAATATTTGAATTACCTGAAAAAACGGAAATTTCTAAAGATAAACAAATGACATTTTTACAGTATTATGCCTCAATGTGTCATTTACACATGTATATTACAACTTGGAGATCACAGTGGATCTACAAATACATAAACATTTAGTAACAAGCAGAATATTATTACATAGGGTTAGGGTTAGGGTTAGGAGCAGAGTTTGGGTTGAGCCCCTCAAACAGAAGGAAGGTGGGGCTCTGGCACACTCCATCCATGCGTCCTCCGAACCATCCAGGTCCCTCGCACCCACAATATAAAACCGGGGCCAGCCAACCCCCCCACCCCTGTCAGCACAGGGGAAAAAAAGAGAAGAAAAGCAGGTAAGAACAAAACATTGAGAAAAGAAGAAAGATAATTAATAATTATGTTCTAAAATAAATTCTTTCATTTAATCCAAATAGGTGTGTGGTGTTTAATTGTGATATCCAATTTCTTTCTATTCTTCTTCTCTGAGTTAAAGACCAGTGGGGGTTCGTCTGGAGAATGAGAGTTTTAAGGGAATGAAATCCATGATGTATAAAATGTTTGACTAAATGAGTGTCCAGTTTCTTCTTATGCAAAATATTATATTTATGGCAGGAGAGTCTGGTCCTGAGAGAGAGACCAGTCTCTCCCACATATCGCAGTCCACAAATTGTGCAACTAAGAAGGTAAATACAATTGCTGGTATTAATTGTAGAATAAAAAGAAGTCAGAAAAACCCTTTGTTTGTTTTTGTTATATACAAATTTTCTTGGTTGAAACAGTTGTTTCAGAGTGGAAGAACCCATTTCAGTAATACTAGATTTAACCTTGGCCCTAATCAAATGGTCATAAAGGTTTTTGTTTTTTCTATAGGCAGCAATTAGTTTAATATCATTTCTAGGCAAGTATGTGTCCAGCATCGTCTGAAGATGTTGTTTAATATGAAAAATAAGTAGAGTATTTGATCTGGAATATGTCAAAACAAAAGGTATAGCTGTTTGGATGGTTGTGGGTTTCACAACTAGAAAAGATTTGAAACACTGTCTTAAAAAGGTCCTAGTGTATCCCCTAGTGGACAAAGCTCAAAATAACAGTTTTGTTGCAATTATGAAGTCTGATTTTTGTGTACAGATTCTATGGAATCTGAGGAGCTGGGATTTGATTAATCCTGCAAAAGTGTGTTTGGGATGAAAGCTGTTCCTATGTAATAAGGCATGAGTATCTGTTTCCTTAAAATAGACTCTAATATCCACTTGGTGGGTGATGGGAAAATTTGGTCCTTTGAACACAGTAGTGTCTAGGAAGTTAATAGAATTGTCATCCAATGTGTATTTGAGTTTAATGGAACTGTTATGGTTGTTAAGAATGTCCATGAAGGATTTGAAATCATCCTCTGAATGAGTCCAAATACCCCAAATATCATCCAAATATCTGAAATAGTAAAGTGGTTTAAGCGGACATAATAAGAGGGCTGTTGTCTCCCAATCTGCCATGAAGATGTCTGCATAAGCTGGGGCGAATTTCTTACCCATAGCTGTTCCTTTGATCTGTAAATAAAACTGGCCATTGAATTCAAAATCATTTCTAGTTAGGTTAATTTCCAATAGTTGTAAGATTTCCTTATCCAGTCTTTTTTTATCCGGATGGAGGTAAAAGATATTCTTAACCGCCTGAATCCCCTCTGAAATATCTATATTAGTATAAAGACTATCCACATCAATAGTAAAGAACTTTGCATCCTCTGGGATTGGTATGTTCTTAATTTTATTAATGAAGTCATATGTGTCCTTAATGTAACTCTGATGTAATTTTGCCAAGGGGTTCAAATAGAAATCAATAAATTCTGCTGACCTATAAGTCTCACTGCCACAGTCTGAAACAATAGGTCTTCCCGAAGGAACTTGGAAGGGTTTGCTCCACTGAGCTGGGTCTTTATGGATTTTAGGTAACAAATAAAACCGTCTAGGTCTAGGTTCTGTCTCCCCAATCAAGTAATTGTATTGTTTTTGATTGATAAATTTCTTAAGTTTTGCCGATTGGAAAATTTTAGTTACCATATGTAAGGTTTCTGAATAAATTGGTTTGTCTAATTTTTTGTAATAAGTGGTATCATTAAGTTGTCTATTGCCTTCCCATAAATATTGTTGTTTGTCCATGACAACAACACTGCCTTTATCTGCCGGTTTAATAATAATATCACGATTCTGCTTAAGTTCTTTGAGTGCTATCACTTCTTGTTTAGATAAATTAGGTTTGTTTTGAAATATTTTATACTGATGGTTAAAGTATTGTAGATCTTTATGGATTAGTTCACGAACAAAGTGGGGTAAGGAGGCCTCCGCTGGAGTCCAGTCCGATTTTGGCATGAAACGTAGACGTTCTTCCTCACGATCATTTTCAAAGAAAAAGTGTAATTTGATTCTTCTGTGATATTCTTGTAGATCCAGTCTGGTCTGTGTTCGAAGTTTGTGATTGGTTTCAAAAGTGGGAATAAAGGTGAGTCCCCTGTTCAGGATCCGGAGCTGTTCTTGAGTCAATGTGGAATGTTGGGCTAGGATCATAACATTCTGAAACCCCTCCTGTTGTAATTGGCTTGTGGGGTGATTTAGTTTAAATATCTGGACCAATGTTTAAGCATTTTGGATGCTGTGTGCTCAGACCAATGAATGTGGTCTTTGCCTGTGGAAAAGTCCTTGGAGGATAGTTCCGGAATGTAATCATAATTTAGTTTAATGTAATTATTCAAGATCTGGAGATTAATTTTGTTTTTAGATTCCAGATTGCTGGAGAAATTAATGAGCGGGATGAAAACCGTTACTCCCGGGAACTTTTTGTTAACAGTTCTCATCATGCTCTGTAACTGTTTGACAGTGGTTGTACGAGTGTTTTGTTCCCTGTGATTAAGGCCAAAGGCCAAGATGAGGGTTTCTACCTGTGTAGTTGTGGTGGCATTTCTGATCAGGGTCTCAGCATGTCTAAAGGTTGCACCAGGAAAACTGTCAAGTTGCAGGTCCCGTCTTTGGAACGGTGGGCATCTGGAAATATTAGTCACCAATAATTAGGTTTTTCTTTTTAATATGTAACTTCCAATCCTTAAGTTTTCTGTTTGTGTTGATGTGTCTGGTGGGTCTTCCCGCCGGTGTGGTATTCAAATCATCTAAAGGGGAAGAATCCAGATCCGTGTCCTGTGGACATTCTTCTTCTCCTTCAACCCTCCGATGCTCCGGTGAAGATGGGGAAGATGACCGAGAGGGGGTAGAGGGAGGAATTGTCTCAGAAGAAGAGAATGTAGGGGGGGAAAAAACTTTTTCCTGATCAAGAAGAGGTTGTTTTTCTTTATAAACATTAGATTTGGTGGGGACCAAGTTCATTCTCATCCACCAGGATTAAGTGGTCACTTCTTTCGGTTTCGAGCTCAATTTTTCTTCCATGGGCTTTTCTTGTTGCTTATGGATAAGGTCAGCATTTTTGGTTCCTTTATTTTCCGCATCCTCAGCCAATATTGTTCTCCGAGAAAGTCTTCGTGCTCTCTGAGGAAGTGGTTTGGTTGAGGGAGAGAACAGGGGAGACCCCATCACTGTGGTTAAAGGAGGTGGTTGGGAATGAGTCTCGGATGAAGAGGATGGAACTTCAGCAGAATCGGGGAGTTCACCAAGGTCCCCTGGGGCCCCACATTGGGTCCCAAAGTCACCCAGATTGGAAGAAAGAGAAGCACTAGGGGGAAGTAGTGGGTGAGAACGGGGAGATTGTGGAGGATTCGAGGGGTCCCCCTGAGGCTGAAAGGAAGGGAGGGAACAATCTAAATTCAAGGGTTGGGGTAAAATTCGAGGTCGGGGACCTGGGGATATGCGGGGGATGGAAGGGGAGCGGGAAGGTGGGGACATCGGAGAATGAAGGGGGGAAGGAGGACAGTCCGGTTCCAGAAGAGTGGGGGGTGGAGGAGTAAACAGAGAAGGGGAGAGGTGGGTGGGGATAAGCTGAGGGGAAGGGAGGTGAGAAGGGGGAGAGGGAGATGAAGAAGAGGGGTGTGGGGGAGGGAGGAGAAGGGGAACATCCCTCCCGTCACCCTGTGCTGGAGTCGAAATCCGGGGTTGAAGGAGAGAGACACAAGGGGGCGACATCGGGCGGTCTAAGGGGTTAGTGAGGAAAGGGGACCAGTCCCCTTCTCTATTATCTGTCATGGTGGTGACCGATCTCATTACGGGCCGGGGGAGATCCGTGTTGGAGTCGTGTTCCCCCACGGGGACTTCTGTGGTCCGGCGATCAGTTGCATTGGCTTGGCTGATGTTTTTAGAAGTTCTTTTCTTTTCTTCTTTGGCTTTATTTTTGCCAGAATGCAGATCGTTCTCAAATCTGTCTTCAGTATTAAGATCCTGAGATCTTCAGTTGTGTGTTTTTTTCTTTGGGACATCATTCTCCTGAGTTAGGTTAAAGTCTAAACACTCTCTCACGTCATTGATAGTTTCCATCTTTAACCGTGATCCCAGATTACGTCTGGCCCAGGTCGTAGCTATTTGAAAGGGATCTTTCCAATCTTTGATAGTAAATTCTAGGAGGTTCTGGATATCACTCTGAATATTATCTTGGTAATGTTGTTTGAGAATGACAAGAGCCGTATGTTCCCAATTTCTGGCATTGCCCGTTAACAATAGCTCAGTATTTTCATTGGGAAGAGCTGGTTTAATAAAGGTCTCTAAATCACGGGTGGTTCTTCTAATAATCGGAGGTGGATCTTTATTGGTGACATTTTTAAGGTGATGAGCCGCTTTGATTATGTTGTGGATGATGCGGACTTTGTAAACAAAATCCGGATCATCGGACTCAATATAATTAGCCGGTTGTTGGACTCTGTTGTCCGGGTTACGATAAAGCCCCCTAACAGGTGGGCGACCTCGGCTCGTTCCCGTGTCATTCACCCTTTCAATAGGACGCTCATGTCCGATTCGTTAGGGTTAGGGTTAGGGTTAGGGTTAGGGTTAGGGTTAGGGGTTAGGGTTAGGGTTAGGGTTAGGGTTAGGGTAGGGTTAGGGTTAGGGTTAGGGTTAGGGTAGGGTTAGGGTTAGGGTTAGGGTTAGGGTTAGGGGAAACCCATTCATCGGTAATTAAATCTGGATGCGGGTGCAGGATTTCCATCTATTAGATAAC
>JAPQRQ010000026.1:22216705-22232730 GCA_037367365.1 Apogon talboti | reverse complement strand
ATTGGACCTGAGATTGTTGACTCACTGTCCTCACTGGAACTGTTGCTGTCACTGTCTTGTAATGTGTGTGGAAATGATCGAAAATAGTCACTTGCAATAAATGTTTAAGAAAGATACTTTTACATGATGTTCTTTCCATCACCATGATTGCACCCACTTTAACGGTGCAATCATAGACTGCAGTATTAAGTGGACAGTGCCATTAAGACGTCTCTCATTGGTTTGTGAGTTGCTGTTGTGAAGACAAGAGTTTGCACTTTGGCTGTTACCATATTGTCTCTTTGGAGCTAGAAGTGACCATATTTGGACACAAGATTAGAGCAGCAGGAGAGCAAAGGCGTTAGGTGTGCTAAAGCTACATGCTAACTCACTGCAATGGTAAAATTAATCAGATATTTGTGTACAGTTGAGGTGTCTTTACGCAAAGTCTGACTCCCCAGTGAATAAGGAACACAAGATTGTCTTATTCTGGTGTGCCTGCATCAAGTACGTGTCTGTATTGTGTGCTGGGAGCTAGGCGTTTATTGTTGTTATTGAACTCCATTTTGCAACCTGATTGCCTTGGTTGTCTACATTCATGATAACAGCTAACACTTAACATCTGTTAACATCAACAAATGAAAGATTCACGGGACCCAGCTGATTCTGACACAAAGTTCACAAAAATACAGAATCATATTTAACCGTTAATTAAAGATCATTACAAAAGTTCCTTTATGCCAGACACTGTAAAACAACACAGAGTGATAAGAAATTATCTGACACAGACTGCACACAAAATCACCATGATTCATTTCTGTGTTGTGTAGTCAGCTTACGTTAAATTCGTGGATTTATCAAAAAAATCTGTGGTGCTGACAGACACACAGCAGCAACTATTGTTCATCTGTTTCCTTACTCTTGCTATTCATATTCTTCTCAATGTGGAAAGAGTTTCAAAATGCTTTTATTTCTAACCGCAAGAAAATAATACTTATTTTGAACACCTGCAGACAAGTATAGGTTTATTAATCAAATTATGTTTTACAGCAACAAACTGTGCAGAGCTCGCAAAATATGTTCACAGACAGACACTTCAAAAAAGAAAATCCACGACAGGACAGCAGCTGTTGCTCCACATTAAATCAAACACATTTTAATCACCTGCTGAAAAAGCTCCTGTAAGCTGTAAGTTGACGCCACTGAAGCTGTCTGTTTTTGATTTAATGTGCTAATTCCATTACATTTCATGTCAGTTCTACACCTACTGTATAACCTGCTCAATAAGCCGATACCTTATTCATAAAGATGAACCGTTCTCTGATGCTTTTACTCCCTTCAAGTCATTTTTTTTCCCCTATCCTTACATTTCAACTTTTTTCTTTTTTTTTACTGTCTCCTCCTGCAGCATAAATCACAAGGAGTTCCATCACTCTCCCAATCATGACTGTGTCTATAAGAGCCTCTCCACTCAGTCTGTCGCGCAGATGAGTGTCACACCTGACTCTACCTGACATTACCTCGCAGCGGTGAACATACAGCAGTACCTCATGTGACAGCTCAGATTATCATGAGATCGTGTTTGACGCTTTCCTCCATCCTTAACTTTGACTCCGCCGACAAATATACACATCACAGCTTCACTCTTCTGCAGAAATGTAATATTTCCCCCCAAAAAATGTTCAGGAAGTGATATCATCTGGCTGAGTTTCTGTCAACACCCTTTTTCTTGTGGGCCATTTTCCAATGTGTCGGTAATAGGTTGGCCTCATACCAAGTTCGAGATAATCTGGGATATCTGTTACGCATAGGAAGCAGCTGCAACTGCAAAGAGATAATGCAGATGTATAAGAGCTGGGAGTACATTTCAAGAAAAATACCCCAAGATACTGTTATTTACAGTAATAGGGTCAATGTGGGGCGGTGCGGTTGAGTCTGGCTCTCAGTAGTGTCAGGAAATCCCCATTCATTAAAAAAACACAATAACCTAGTTATATTCTCTAATAAGTCTGCTTAGTGGCTCATTTTTGCATCAAAAGAAAATCAAAAAAAATCCCCTCAGTAGAATTGAGGATGTTATTATATTGCTTTGTACCTCTTTTTCTCATCTTCATTGTGCTTTAAATTCACTACATGCACCATATGACCTGCGTTTTCAAGTGACCTTGACTTTAAGTACAATACCCTGTTCCCCGATAACCCCCATTGCTGTTTTTTTTTTTTTTTTTTACTTCGCTCCTCTCTCTCTCAGTCGGTTGTGTTACGTTCTTCCTTCCCATCTCTTTCGCTGAATTCATTGCCACCCCTCCCTCACCCTCTCCTCTTTCTCTTTCTCAGATCATTTACATTGGCTTTGTTCTGTGCAGATTAAGGTCGCACGCTGATGAAGGCCTCCAGAGCCTCCAAGGTCTTGGGGCACTCACTGTCTCAGTAGCAGAAACCTCTCTCTCTGTTCGCTTTGCATACTTCTCCATTTGTCGGGTAGTTCTCTTTGCATCCATCCTGTAGATCTGGTTTATCCACTACACAGTTTTACAAGAGGAATTGAAAGTCTGTGTCTTTCTGTCATTTTTGTTGTTGTTGTTGTTGTTGTTGTTGTTGTTGTTGTTGCTGTTGCTCTGTGTCAGTTACGATGATGAAAATTCAACTCTCTGGCTTTTATTTTACACTTTCTGCTGTTAGCACGCAATATCAACATTATATGCATTTTACAACAGGATTGTAGGTTACAGGAAGTCATTATAAATCATGTCAGGGAAAGGTCACATGATCAATGAGGTTAGCGATATTGTATGGGTCCAGTTACTGCCTCGGTTTTAAAGTAAATCACAGTGAATGAGGAACAACGTTAAATAGAGTAAAACGAGCACATGTTGTCAGTCATAGCAGAAAGTTGTTGAGAAATTGCCACAGGATGTGGGAAGTTGCCTCAGTCTGTGTGTGTGTGTGTGTGTGTGTATGTGCTTGCTTTTATGAGTGGAAGTTGATGCAAGATAAAATGTGTGTGACCTCTTCTCTGTACGGTTTGAACTGACTAAAACATCCATGTGTGTATGTGAAGGTTTGTGGTAATGTGTGTCTTTTTTTTTCATCTCATCCCTGGTATTACTCAAATCGTCTTCATCAGTTGACCTAACAGATTTAGCTCTGTATAGAAACCTTTTAACTGCAAAAGGGCCCTTCCAAAAAGCTCTCTCACAGTATTTAGACTTGCACTTTCCTTTCTGATCAACAAGTTACAACTAACACTAAGGCACTAAAATTAAAAAGCCTTTAATAGTCTAAAAGCCTGTGTGTTTCAGCTTTTCAGTATGTTGTATTTTCAAGGAAAAGCTGAAAAAACTTGTACATTGTGGCCATTATAATGGATGTAACAGTCGGTACCAGCTTACTGTTGGAGTTAGCTAATGACATTCAATAGCTGACTTCCAGCACTAAGCAGACATCAATATAAACATGAAAATCTCCCATAATGCACCTCTGCAGGTTCAATATGTAAGTTTTGCACAAGCTTGTGTAGCTAACTCCATTTCAAAGCTGACAGTTATCGTAATCTCCTTCATCCAGTGTAGCAGATTCACGTTGTTTTTCTGCATCTCTGTTCTGTGATGCCTCTCTTCTGCTCTTCTACAGCAGCAACAGTGGGCTACCGACTGCTAGTTTAACAATGTTGTTGGCTAACATCAAGAAACGACCAACTCCCAGCACAACACAAACTCCAGTGCAAACTTCACCTAAGCACTCAAGCATGTGTGAATCTAATGTATTGTACATTTACAAATGTGAAAAAGAGCGAAACCTGTGATATTGTTATTTTATTAAATTTTACAAATAGGATTTGATTGAGTAGCACTCCTCATGATGAGTCAACAAATTTCGATGTGTCATATCAGTGTTGTTTCCCTTTCACTTATGTAGTAAAGCAGCCCGCAATGTAGGCATGAGATACAAATACAGTTACTGTCTGTGAATCAAAATAATAAGACCACGGGTTGCTTTAAACACAGTGCATTGTATGATTTCCAAATATGACCCAACAAACTGAGGAAATGTATGTAATCTTAGGTGTACCTTTTCTGATATTGCCATCAGTGACCTTAAGACATTGAATGTCCTTCATTACTGCTGTTACTCATCACCTCTCATCTTCCCCTCCCCCATCCTTCATCCTGCCTTCCTCTCATCCCCATCACCCTGCCCTCTTACTGTCCGTTCCACGCTCCCGCTGTCCCTCCTATTAAATCTTCCTTCTCTGGTGTCACTGTCCCTCTGCCTTGGCCTCATTTGTCCTTCTATTCCGCCTCTCTTATTTTCTCATACTCCTCCCAATAAATCTTCCTCTCCCTCGCCCCTTGTGTCCTCTTGTAATCCATATCCTTCCCTTCTCTTACTTTCCACTACCATCATCATCCTCTCCCCCCCGTCTGCTGCTCAGGTCACTTCACCTATGGATCGGGACTCATACCAGAAACCAGGGGGATTCCATGGACGCACGGAGCAGAGTGACATTCCCTCTGAGTACTGTCTCCGATCGACACTGATGCCAATGCAGCTGTAGAGCAGCGAGGCCAAAGGGTCGGGGGTGAAAGGTCACAGTCTACAAGGGGCCACAGCACGGGCTGAAGTTGAAAGGTGCCAGACAGGAGGCTAAGAGACCAATCAGTGTCCAGGGAAGGAAGGTTTTCGGTGACAGGCGAGGGTCCAGGGGTCAAAGATGATGACATCACATGGAAAGTTGAGGAGGGAGAAGGGGAGTCTGGCCGAGTACGAATCACAAATGAAAGGTGAGTTACTGTGGCTCGGCACGTCTGTGGTCATGTGCCTGTTTGTGTGTTCACCAGTGCACTTTATCTCACTTCCGTTTGTGTGCAGTTACCTGCATGCATGAGTGCATGGAAGACAGCACATTCATCCATGTATGTGTGCAGCTGCTTTCTGCATCCATTATAAAACATACAGGTTATGAGTGCATTTGTACACCTGTGCAAGTAAAGGTATTGTCTATGATGTAGTCACATTATTTTGGAGCTCACTGATGTCAAAATAGTTCTGTAAAGCCAGTAGATAAAAAATAACCTATAGGGAGGAAAGAAAGTAAAATATCTGTACGTGACCATGGCTAATATTAGCATGACAACAGTGTGTGTGCTTTGTGGTGTGTTTTAGAGGCTGGATGCCGTGTCTGGCTCTCTGTACTGTACTACAAGGATGTATTTATAGCTAGTATTAGTGATGCTGTCTCCTCACATTCAGTCAGCCCCGGGCTGTGTACTCACAGAGAGACAGAGAAAAAGAGTAAAGAGGGGGAAAGAAGGAGTGGGGCAGATGGGGGAGGGGGAGTGGGAACGGGAAGGAAAAATGGGTAAGAAAAAAGGATAGAGGTGAGAGAGCAAAGCGTAGGCGGCGTTATTTGAGAGAATGATGTTTGTATTAGCCTTTTCAAAGCAAAGTGCAGCGCCGGGCGATGTCACTTCGGGCTTTATTGTGTTTGCATACAAGTGTGTGTCTGCACAGGAATGATAGGAGGGTATATTAGGCTATTAAAAAGTGAGCTGTGTGTAATAATAGGTATATTTGTGTCAGATTACACTACAAAGCAAACTTCTGACGCAAGTAAACACAAAGCTCACATTAGTTTTGTCTGCATATTATGCTCTGCGTGTGTGTGTGTGTGTGTCTATGCATTTCTACAAGGATGAGCACATGTGACCAGCTGCGTGTGTATCCTCATCTGTGTCTATGCTACTGATAATAAAATGCCAGTGTGTGCAAAGCCTGTGGTCCTGGTCACATGATGATCATGTGTTCACCCATGGGGGTACGTTTGTACCAGTGAGCAGTAGTGAAAAAAAAGTAGTCAGATCATTTAGTTCACTAACAGTGCTACTGCTACACTGTGACAATAATCCTCAACAGGTAGTGGCTCTGCATTCAAACCCTTACTTAAATAAGATATGCACATCAAGTATGAATACGAGTCAAACAAGAAAAATGGTCCCTGTTAGTTTTTACTATTATATACGATGTTTGGGTTCATGCTGTTCATATTGGTTATTAAGGTTTAGTTCAGTACAGCTACTTTATATGCTTTTTTATATAGTGATATACAGCGATGCCCAGATTTGGTGTAATCACAGGTATTTTCAGACAGTTAGTGGGGTTAAATATGTTGACAGCTATAATTACTGACTGCTGATTTGATTGTCAAATACAACCTGAACGCAATTCTACTGCTCTACTCCATATCTCAGCACAGAGGCTTGGAAAAGAAACCTCACTTTTCCATAAATGCATGACACGGCATCAAGTCATATCTATTTCTATTTAGTCTTTTGATTTGGACTGAGAGGATAGAGCTGCAGAGAGAACATGTGTATTTTCAGATTCTGTTTTTTTTTCCTCCTTGACTTAAGCTCCTGCAGCTTTAGGAAGGAGAAACATATTCCATAAAGGATCACATCATCCTGAAGTGTTTATCAACAGTCAGTTTAACATGTGGTTTTCACCGGACAGGAAGGAAATTAAAAATATGAGAAGCAAGGAAAGATGTCACACTCATATAATGGAGATGTAGTGAAGTATAAGTCTGATACTTCAAATACTCATGTAAAATATAAGTAAATCCCAACTTTAGTAGTCTGTGTCAGAGTTTATCACTGTGGTTGTGTGATTTTGGGTAGTGTGGCTTATTATTTGTATTTGAATGACTCTCTGTTCCTCTTCCAATATGTTGCTGTCTGTGTGTGTCAGACCTCCGGGCTCAGCTGACAGATCAGATAAAGATTTTAGACTCTCAGGTGGAGGTGAAACAGCAACAGCTCTCAGACCTCTCGGAGTTCCTTCGACGCCGAGGGGACATCGAAGCTGAATACGCTCGTGCCCTCGACAAACTCACTGAGAGGTTTACCCACAAGACCAAGAAGTAAGTACACTGTGTATACAGTATACACGTGTGCGTATGTTTGTATGTGTCTTTTCCCTCTGGGTGTTTCCAAATTGGTTCTTCATGTCATGTCACGTCTTGTTTTTCTTCAGGAAGGAGCAGTGGGGTCAGTCAGTGTGTCAGGTCTGGTCTGTTTTGCTGACTCAGACTCGTCTGGAGAGCCGGGAACATGCAGCACTGGGTGACACCTGCTGTAACACACTTACACAGTGGCTGGCGCACAACACCGAGGATACACACCGTCTGCACAAACGGGTGACGCATGCATGCAAAAACATCAGACTGAAAACCTGTTTAAAATGAGCAATTCCCTACTTAATTGTCTCTGTCAGCTCTTATATTAGTCTTGCAGACATCACCATACTGTAGCCCTGTGTCACTGCTGGGGACAGTTATGGGCCCTTCTATTGTCATAATAGAACAGATGGAAAACTTTTGTTTGTTTGCTTGTCTTGTCTGTGTTTCTTTAACCCATAAAGACCCAGTGCTACTTTTCTGGCAGTTCCCAAATGAATTTTTCTCTCTATTTAACTTTTCGTAAGTGATTTATCTCCATATATTACGATATTATCCTCTGCATTTAGCATTTTTCACTGTAAATCATGTGTTTTCCTCTATTTGATTTTCTATATTTGATTTAGATGTTCATGAAAACTCAGAGTAAATTCAAAGGTTATTCTATCAAAACAGAAAAGTGAGGAAAAACTTACTTTTTCAGCAAAGATGTCATTAACTGAACATAAAACATGTGTCTCCATCCACTGTCATTGATCCAACTCCGTGGGTTTTACTGGTTAATCTATGTTGTAGAAGATGATGGTGTTTCCATGGTAACTATAGAGCCTCTGAACATCCAAATGGGTCATATCTGATGACCATGAAAAGATGACAAACTGTATTTTACACCAATTATTTACACTGATAGTATTAGTGGATCACCAGGTATTAAACATTTACATCAGTAGATGGTTTTAGTCACCAGTCGATGGTTGGGCTTTTATGGGGTAAAGGGTACCTGTAGGGAATTTTCATTGCTAGCTATTTCAAAAGATCATGTATAATACTATTGGTTCTGTCAGGTAACTGTCATTATAGCCCGTTGTCAAATACATGTGAGTATTAAGTCACTGCTCCGTCAGTCAGTCATGGTCAGTGATATGTTTCCTCCTTCATGGGCTGTTCCAGCACCGGTAGTGATGCAGACTCGTTGTATTGTCCAATTACCTGGGCTGTGATGGACTGGTCACTGACACCGTGCAGCTGACAGCAGTCTAAGATGACACATTATTGACCAGTGCTGTGTCGCATCTCTAGGACAATGGTGGAGTGCAAAGCTTACGGCTGCACAAACAGCAAACGCAAACACGTGCTTTCCACTCAATCTTACTCACTGACTGCTGTTTGTTTACTTGCACTCAATCACCCAGAATCAATGATGATACGTCACTTCTGGCCGCCAATGGCTGCACCCCACAGGTTCTACCACCGCATATAATTCACATAATAAAAAAGTCCAGGGTGGAGCATTTACGGTGATTTATTTTTCACTGAATTTGTGCTTCTCTTGCTTATAAGTAAAACACAAAGCACAATTAATGTCATAAGCATGACCACTACAGGTACACTTTAAACGAATCACATAGTGCAAAAATAGTGTCAGGAGAGAAGTTAAATTGCTGCAACAGCTGCACATGGGGAAGTGTACTGTTTAGTAAAATGTCCAGATCCCTGTAGAGGCCAAAACTACATAAAAAATCTCTGTCTTCGTCAAAACTAACAAAACCTTGTGAATTTTCCGCATGTAGCTGCTCTTTAAATGTTTGTTTTTTTCATGTAGTGAGGGAGGACTGAAATGATAACGAACACATAGTGTAAAGGAGGAGAATGGTGTAATAGAGAATGTAACAGAGAGGCCTTCCCTTCCCTACTTCAGAGAAAATATGAATGGCAGTCAAATATATTTTTTTTATTCCATTTGAATTATACAATCATCATCAAATAATAGTGTTTGTCATTTTACAAGACAAGTTCAGAAAGTCATAATTTGTGATTTTAAGATTTGGAAGTACCATTTAGTTTGTGTGAAATGGTTCATTGGTCTGCATTTTTAGTATCACATCATACACGTCACCAACACCAAAAAGGCCCTTACCTAGAATATGTCCCCTCAGTCTTTAAGAACATGTGAAAAGGTTATTCAAAAACATTAAAATCACTACCAGTGTGGGTTTGTTGAGCGCTGCAGCCACACTGTCTACTCTTGGACAAAGACAGGACGATGTTACTGATTAGACGTATAGATGTACAAACATTTTTTGTCTCCTACCTGGGGCATATTTTTCCCACAGTAAGGTCCTGTAGGGTATACCAGGAGTGTGTTGTTGCCCACTGGCAGGGTTATTCTATGAGTATGTGCTATGAGCCACACTAGCATTTTATTGGCAATGTCACATACTGAATATCAAAAAGGCATCAGTCCGTCTAATACAGCTGTACCGCAGTAAAAGGGCTGTAAGAGCTCTAACTATTGTGTTCTGCAAATGAATAGATGATGAATCTAGTTGAAAAATGTCAATGACAATAGTAGAAAAACACAAGGTTACACATGCTTAATGCAGAATATCTTGGTGATTTTCATGGTGAATGAAATATTTAAAAGCAATGGACCGGGTTAACAGGCGCTCCAGATAAACTCTACAAGTTGAACCTCATAACTTTGTATAAATTCTCCTTCACATATTCGTCAGGTTATCTGTCTTGTACCATTGATGCATCTGCAGTCTCTTCATTTTTTTAAGTACAAACACTCACTTGCTCAAATTACTGGTTGTCAGACACGGCCTGTACTTTCTCATAGTTGAAGAGTGAGCAGAATTTTAATTAAGCCACTACAGTAATTTCATATGAGCTAAGAGGTGTTGTTAGGCCCGATGCCAAGTGGAGCAAAACCCTTTTAGCTTTTGTAAGAACCAATGTTCAGCAGCGGCTGATTGTGTTATTACTACCATTAAGGTAGAGCCATGAAATGGAGCTACATTTTAAAAAAAGTATAATTGAAAATGACTAAACCTGAAACTTATTTCTTTCCATGGAATATATTATATATATAGAATATGTAGAAGTAGCTAAACAAAAAGCTGCATCGCATAATAATAACATAATGTATTCAATTATTTGCTTTGATTTTAAAGTACGTTTTGTAACACTGGGCATTTTTTATTTATTTATTTATTAAATGTGCAGCCTGTGTCATAAAATAAGATAATAGTGGTTTAGTACAAAGCATCTCAGAGGCAAAACAAGGTTTTTTCATTGTGATTTGTCATTGTTAGAAAACAGGACTACAGCTGTAATACATTTAACCCTTTAATCCCTGACGTGTCTGTGGGGGGCGTTCTGACTTTATGATTTATTTTAAATATTCATCAAAATTCAACTGTTTGCTCAATAGGAAAAATTTCAAAGCATGCTAATAGTATAGACCTTGTGCTTTCCATAGACATCTGAGCATGCTCAATGCAACCCCTGCTGCCTGTGTAATGGGGGACAAAACACAGAGCAGTGAGTGAGACCGACTCACTATAAAAATAGATGGTTTGGGCTTTTTTTGCATCATTTCCTTGTCATTTTTTATTTTTAGTGTTGCTTGCAGTGTTGTCGTGATTTTACTTTTTTTTTTGTCTTTTTACTGTATTTTTACTGAGTTTTGACCATGTAACTGCTTTTTGGAGTTCAACCAGGTGGACTGATTTAAACAAAAAGAGTCCCAAAACAAAAACTACTGGGTCCAAGTTCAAATACTTGTTGTTGTTCAGTGTGTTCCAGTTCACAGTTTATGTTCAACATCCCAAATCTATTATTGATGTGCATTCTGAGTGTCTTATTTAGTAAAAACCTGTCAAACTTCAATTCCTCTCTCTGTCTTTTTCTGTTATTCCACTCTTTTTTGACCCTAAAACACACAGTAAAACAAAACCACTGAAGAAAAGGAACACAAACACATACTCACAGCAGCTTTTATGACACTGAAACAGACGCAGCAGCATGTTTACCTGGAATAATATCTCAGGCGTTAAAGGGTTAATATCTATTTTGTTATTACTATTAACAAGTAATTTTTTTCCCTTTTTTGTGACAATTATATTCTGTATATTGCAGAGCAAAGAAGTTGGCATCCAGATGCAGGATGAGCTGCTAAAGGTCACCACTGAGCTACAGACGGTGAGCATTGCATGCAAAGTGGTAGAGTACTATCCAACAGTGAGCCAATCAGCTGTGACTGCTGATGAAAGCAACGACACCAACAGCAATAATGTGGTTATGTGGCGTCTGTTTAAGGCTCTAAAGACGTATAACCAGTACCACACAGACTGTCTGATCGCTGAGGGGAAACTGAAGGAAGCCGAGCGGTTGGAGGAGAGACACACCGGCAAGTCAGCTGAACTCGGGCCCGGCCAATCAGGAGGGCAGAGGCGGAGTTCTGTCAAAAAGATGGAGAGATTAATGGAGAAGGTGAAGGCACAGGAAGTCTCCAGTTGTCTTTTCTCAGAATAAGCCATTTCCTGTATCTGTTATGTTTTTTCCTGGCAACACATCACCTCTGTGCACATATTTGTCATTATTATTTTGAGTGACAGGAACACACCATGCATGCATCCAGTACATAATATGTGGGTGGTGTGTTAAATAAATTCTTTTGTGTGTTTTCACAGAGGCACGGTAGAGTGCAGGAGACGCAGCTAAAGTGTACCAAGGCTCGTAATGACTACCTGCTGAATCTAGCAGCAGCCAACGCAGCCATGAACAAGTACTACCTGCAGGATGTCAGCACGCTCATTGATGTAAGAAACATGCAATTTTCAATATTTGACAGTTTCAATGGGTTTGAGTCTGTGTCTTAATAGAATAGAATAGCATGGAATAGAATAGAATAGAATAGATCTTTATTGTCACTGATACAGGAACAATGAAAATCAGTTTAGCAGTTCTGTTCTGTTTAGCAGCAAAAACACTTAGACTGTATAAACATATCACACAAAATACAGAAAAATGTAGGCATGTGCAAAAAGCTACAGGATAAAATATTAAATATACATATGCTACTAAAGTACTACTAAAACCACTTAAATATACAACAGCTAACTCTGTACTACAGATGAGTAGTAAACCCATTAACCCCATTAATGGCTTCCAAGGTACATTTTATACCACTTTTTCTATTCATATATTACACATTTTAGTTGAAATAATAGGTAAAAAAAAACTCTCCTTTTTTACCTTCTTCTCTGTATTTTCCCTGTTTCCTTATCCTTGTCCCACTCTTCTCTTTTCCATCTTTCCTTCTTTATTCTCCCTCTTAACTGCCAGTGCTGTGACCTTGGTTTTCATTTGTCCATGGAGAGAGTGATAAAGTGCTACCTGACCAGTAGGTTCCGCATCCAGAAGACAGAGGATGCAGGACTTAAGCAGCTGGAGGCTGCAGTGACGTCCCTGGACCAGAGTGGAGACAGGGATGCATTACTACAACAGCATGATTCAGCCTTCTGTCTTCCATTCAGATTCAACTACCACCCACATGAAGGAGACCAGGTGAGATGACTGTACTCTTAGAAAGTTTTCAGGGAGTTTGTGGGAGACCTGACACCAATGATTCACAGTGGTACATGTGACTAAAGTTGAAACTAATTAGGTGCATGATAAAAATTACATTGTCATCAATGGTGAAAGAGTCCATACAGGAATATTTCATTTTTGCTTAGGATACCTATGATAACACCACACTATTGCTACCTTCTGAAAAGACAGCCACACAGCTAACAAAACAATTGAAACACAATTAAGTTTGCTAAATGTTGATATAGTGATCTTTGATAACAGTAATGTCAACTTCACTCTAATTATAAATACACAAATTAACACATTAACTGACTAACCATAATGCAATTGATTAGATTAGATAAAAATATATTCGATTCAATTCAATTTGATTCGATTCAATTCTATTTGATTAGACTTTATTGATCCCACAGTCGGGAAATTCAATGGTCAAGACAGCAACACATTAACCAGCAAGAAAAAAATTTGCTCATATAAAGATTGTGGCTTAGTGCTGACATTATGGCTATAATGCTAAGTTATGCTAACACCATTGTAATTAAATACAATAACATAATGAAAAATTTGTGGAAAAAAATAATCTAACAGCCTTGTTAAGTTTTCTGAGGTCAGTTCCTTAAAATTCAATAACTAGGAGCTGTGAAGGTCAAAAGATAATAATCTATTTTGTGTTGGGTGTGGTTTCTCAATGTCGGTGACTTACTCTCTAAGTTCATGACTGTCTGTTGCCTACATCCATGTTAACAGCTTGTTCAATGATTTATGTGTAGAAGACTTGGAGGAGCTTGTAGTGAGAGTGCCTCTCTTCTGCTCCACTACCATTAGCTACCATTAGCTTAGAAACACAGTTAGCTAACATCAACAAATTAGCCCCTAGTAGCAACTGATTCCTGGGTAAACTTCATGCTAGCATACAGGTATATGGGAATCTTTCATGTTGAGCTTTTAACAGATCAATACATTTACACACTACCAGTGCACTTATTAAAGGGTAATAAAGCAAATGAGATGATAATGGAAACAAGTATTGTCCATTTTTATCGATTAGGAGTTAATTAGAGCCAGTTTTTTTCAAGCCAGCTTCTAGTGTACATCAGTGGTATCACACTTTAAAATACTTCTACACTGGCCTCAAGTCATGGTTGTTGTCTTTTGGGTCAAACTTATGAACATGTTTGTCAAAGACCCAGGCTCCTTTGACACCCCAGTGCTAATCTGATGTTTACGTCATATTGTTTTACCTTAATCAATGGTTGTGACATTTTCTGACTTTTATGCAGCATTAATTATAGCTTGTAACAGTGTGATAAGCAAATATATACACTATGTAGATATGAGTGTGTTCTGTGTGTATTTCAGGTGTGTGAGGTTAGTGCAGAGAGCCAGGTCAGGTATGAGCTGGAGACCAGGTTCCAGCAGCTTCAATCTCGACTTGCTGCCGTTACCTTGGAAACAGAGGAGGTCAGCTCAATCTGATTATCAACCTATCAATGATTCTGTCTTTGTGTCTGTATTCCAGTCTCTTCTCTCCATGAGTCATTCATCAAAGTGAACTTTTAACCTATTAAGCTTTCTCCTGTCACATCGTACACATATGCTATTTGCCGATGAATTGCATGAGGTCTAATTTCTATCCAAACATTTCTTGGCCTCTCTCAGGTCAGTAAAACACTTAAAGCCACACTTACAGCCTTGCTGGACAGTATGTGCGACAGCGACTGCAACCCCTCCCCTGACATGTCAAGCAGCCAATTACATGAGCCCCCTGGGGGAGGTACCGCCCCTAAACTTACCCTTGCCAAGCGTCGAGCCAATCAGCAGGAGACAGAGACCTACTATTTCACAGTAAGTTGGAAACTTCATTACATAATTATTACGTACAGAATTCAGTTGATATTGACATTTAAATACAGTCACATGTTATTGTTACTACCTGAGGTATTTGTATATTAATATAATGTATTCTACAGCTGTAGCCGAAAGAGCAGTGACGCCAAATGACTATTTCCATACATATGAATAAAGTCCTTGAATAAAATGTCTAAAATGCTTCTAACTGTTCTTCAGTTTACCTCAGAAACATGGTAGAAATATAAAATCCTAAAGCAGTAAAGTGTCAGTGCCAAAAATTTCTGTACTCTATTACAAATATTGTACTGTTTACTCCACCACATTTGGCTTTCTAAATGGGTTTAGACAACAATTTTTCATCTCCCTGGCCAGTGAAAATCATCTCTAAATGTGTTTGTAAGTATTTGTGATAAGCAGAAGGATGAGGTTTTCCTTGATATTTTGAGTTTAATTTTCTTCACCTTCTTAAGGTAAACAAACTACTTAAATTGGATTTGCTGAAACATGTATTGTAAAGCTGAAACCAAGCCTGTTTTTCTGATCTCAACAGAAATACATGGTTCTCATGAACAGCAACACTACAATCATATGATGATCTTCGAGTAAACTAGTCAACAGTATATTAAGTGAATTAAATGAGCTGTAAATGCAATGCAATTAATGTAACAAAATGAACCCAAAACTTTCATATATAATATTAAAAACATTAACAGAAGCAATTTTACTTTACAATTTACCTTGACTTTCAATACTGAAGGTACATTTTACTATTAATGAGAAATTTTGGAGTGCAGAACTTTACCTGTACTTGAATATTTTCACTCAGATATTTACTAAAATAAATCTTAAGTATGTGAATATGTCTAGTCTTGGTGTAGATATTGCTTCAGAGACGTCCAAAGTGACAAGAATAAAATTATTTTGGATTTATGTTTTTCATTACTTGGTTTTATTTGTGTGTGCGTGTGTGTGTGTGTGTGTGTGTGTTTAGAAAGTGAAGGAGTTCCTCACCAGCAGTTCTCTGACCTCCAAGCTTCAAGCCAAACATGACCTTCTACATGGTGCCATACAAAAAGGTACAGTAATACTGCAATAAATGATTATTATCAACCTTTTCACTGAACTGGTGAATAATATATCACCGCTGTCTGACGGAATCCTCGTAAGTCCGTTTTGGTCTTTTTTTTTGGTCATAAAACAATTCTATTGGTCAGTCTTCATGTTGGCCCGACGGTTTTAGAAATATTTAACCAATGAAAAATGTTGAAAACAGCTTGTGACTACATCTCTTAACCCTTTATAGGACACTCATAGAAGTACTGTGAAATTCAGAATTTCAACCTAACAGTATTATTGGAGGACAGAACAAGACTTAATTACTTTAGCAAAATTTTTCAACGTTTTTTATTTTCATGTAGAAAATCAAGGTTAGTGAAATTACCATATTTGGTTCTTTCCCCTTTAGTGGCAAAAAAAATACAAGAAGTGCTATATATATAAAAAATACAAGAAAAACACATGTACTGTGAAAGGAACATATATTGTAGAACGTTAGAACTTCACTTTTAGAACATTACAACATAAGTGCTGATCCAGACACCTGTCAACATCCACATTATCCCTTTGAACATCATTA
>JAPQRQ010000026.1:22133965-22162496 GCA_037367365.1 Apogon talboti | reverse complement strand
TGATGATGGTGGTGATGATGAAGGTGAGAAGATAAGATAGGACTACTTATCCCACTGTGGGGAAATTTCACGTTTAACGGCAGCAACATATAACAAGCAACAAGCGGAAAATGAAATATGAAGAGAAAAATAAGACTACTTTCAGACTGTAGGAAAATGTGGCCCAAATCTGATTTTTTTGTCCATATGTGACCTGTATCTGATCTGTAAAAGACAGTTTCAACAGCACAAATCCAACTGTTTAAAAGCCGACCCAGGCCACTTTTATATGTGGTCCTAAATCCGATATGTATCTGATATTTTACAATGCGACTTCAGTCTGAACGGCCTGGTTGCATTTAGCCGACCTTTACGTCATTGAAATGCGACAAACGTCACAATTCTGCTTCCCAGGAGGAGGAGCGGAGGGATAAACATCACACAGTGTGTGCCTGCGTGGTCACGTATTACATCAGGACCTCTTTTACACATGCGGGTCACTTCAGGGCCGCATTCAGTTCATACTCAAAGCTGATAGAAGTCGCATTTAATGTGTAATATGAACGAGCACACAAAATTTAGAATTAGAATTAAAATTAAATTATGATGGTGATGATGGTGATAAATCACTTAAATCTAGAGAAAGTGCAAGAGTGGACTTACTTGTGGAAGTTACTTGTATATAACTTTTTACTGTTTAAACTTGAATTTTGAGAGACCTGAAAGGAAGATGTGACACAGACACAAAAATAAAGATACTTATGCCCATATTTTCTGTGTGACAGGGAGACAGAATAGAATAGAATAGAATAGAATAGAATAGAATAGAATAGAATAGAATAGAATAGAATAGAATAGTGTTTATTGTTATTGTGTGTACAATGAAATTAGGAGTGCTATTCCAGTCAGTGCAATAATATTAACAAAACACCAGTACTTTAGAAGATAAGACTAGAGTGAATATAAAATTACAAAAACTAAAAATAAGATAAAATAGAATATTAACAATATGAATAGACGGTAAACGGTATGTTTATTTATGAAACAGTATGTATATCTGAGGCTTCTCAGTGTGAGTCTGTAAGGCTGTGTGTGTGTGTGCGTGTGTGTGTGCGCGTGTGGTGGACGTCCTCGTGTCAGTCCAGGTGAGAGGCTCTTGCTTTCTCTCTAATCCTGACTTTTGTATCTATTTCCAGAGACGCTGTGGTTGGTGTGAGTGGGTCACACTTTTGACTACGATGTTTGACAGATGAGCTGATGATGTGGTGGCTGTAAACAAAGGTCACACCAGCTGTGGTTACTCCACTGTCTTTTGGGGCCCTTTGTGAAAATTTACACCATTATATGGTATGGCACCAATGAAAAATGTATGAAATCTAAACATTTTTTTTTATTCAAAAATTTATTGGTAGAATTGTCTAGTATAAGGAAACAAGTCCTGACTGTGTCTCTCTCTCACACACACACACACACACACACACACACACACTCAGCAGTGCCACAGACTGATCGCCTCCACGTCACATTATGGCAGTAATTCATGTAAAGGGAGCCCCAACCAAGTATTGAATGCTGAATATGTGCATATTTTAAGAAGATTTCTGTGTTGAAAACCTTTTTTTTTTTTTATTGGTCTTAAATAATATTCTAATTTTCTGAGATACTGAATTTTAGGATTTCCTTAGCTGTCATTTATAAGCATCAAAATGAAATGAAATAAACAATTGAAATATATCAGTCTGTGATGGATCTATATATAAAGATGTGTCACTTTTTGATGATATTCTAATTCATTGACATGCACCTGTAATAAATTCATGTTTCTCTCAAAGGCACAGGCTGAATGAACCACGTCTCTCCTGTAGTACCTTTACTTCCACACTAGATGGCGCCAGTCTCACCAGGTACAACATTGCATTGTACAGGGTCATGGCAAAACGTAGACCTGATTTAGATTTTAAAGTTGCAGATTTTAACAATAGGAGACAAGTTTGCATTGTGAAAAATTAAATTCCATGCCTTTTCTACAACTTCTGACATTTCTCCTTAATTGTTTCAGTCTTCAAAGCTTGGAAAATTCCATTTTAAAATTTCATGACCTTTCTAGGTAACCGTGGGAACCTGTTTATAGAAATATTTGAGAGGACACTTGGGGATCTATCAGTCAGCCAATCACAGCTCAAAGAGATGATTCTGTTTCCCATTATGTGCTTTAAGTCTGAGTTAAATTGAGGATGTTTTTAAAAACTTAACAATGTGGATGAAATACTGTATTTTTAATAAAAACAAACCTACCTACAACAAAAGACAACAACTGCAAGATGTGGTATTGTAAACACCATTTATTTTAAAGTAAAAAAAAAAAAAATTAATCCTCGTCTTCTTCCTCCTCTTCATCCTGGTTAATCTGGAAGTAGCGGAGCTCGTAGCTTTCCTTGGTGTTGGCCACGACACGCAGCCAGTCACGAAGATTGTTCTTCTTCAGGTACTTCTTGGTCAGGTACTTCAGGTATCTGCAACAGAGGCCAAAGTGCAGCGGTCAGTGTGAGACGTTCCACACACCTTTCATATCTTGTGTTTCCATTTGACCTCAGTTCTACATCTGAGTCCTGAAAGCAGCTTCATGTGAATATTAGAGCCTTTTTAGGACGTGGTTACTTAACCTGTAGAGCTGAACTGGGGGAAAAAACCATCATCATCATAAATATTGTTAGGATATTTCTGTGTTTTTATAATCACCATACATATTTTTGCCTTTACGGTTGATTTTGCCAACATTATCATCTAAATAATTTACAGAATATGTTTTTACCTTGTTGAACAAGAACTGAGATTCCCCTTACTTTAAGATAAATATGAATGTTGAAAAACATAAGCAGTAAATCACTACTTTCAGGTTTGTTAATTGTCATTTTTTACATTTTGTCTTTTTGCACATTTGGTTTTAACAAATTATTCAAAACAAATGTGTATAACCGTTTCAAGTTTAACTCAGGATGTTAAACTGGAACAAACAACAATTTGACATTTATTGTAATAACCATCATCAGTATCAACTAATAAGATGTTTGGAAAAAGAAGTTACCAAAAAAAACCAACAAAAAAAAAAACAAACCACAAATTGCATTTGTTGGGTTTCTGGAGAGATTAAAATTATCATGAGGACATTAGGAAGTTCAGAAATGTGACCCCACACATGTGTTAACCAGCCTTTTGGTGCTAAAAAAAGATGCTGCTACATGTAGACAAATAATTCATAATTCATCATTTGTGCAACCACACATTATCTCTGTGCTAAAATGACTCCATAGTCTTGCAGATGTATGACTAAGAGTCCACACTCCTTTACTTTATTACCTCCACCAAGGAGGTTATGTATTCACTAGGGTTTGTCTGTCTGTCTGTCTGTCTGTTAGTTAGCAATATAATGCAAAAAGTTGTGGATGGATTTTAACAAAATTTTCAGGAAATGTCCGAAATGGGACAAGGAACAGGCGAGTCGATTTTTTTTTTTTTTTTTTTTAATGGCATTTTCAGTTAAATAACCTCTCAGCTGGCATGTCTGTTTCTGCACATGACATTTACACCATGTCAAAGTGGCCCTATTGTTTATCTGTTGCTAGGTAACCAACTTCAAGGGTATTATATGTTACAGCAGCATGGTGGGGAACTGAGCTGCCTTGGCGGAGGTCTACGCTATCTTCTAGTTAGAAGTGCAGATATTGTGTGAATAAAAGACGTGGGGTTGACTTGCTGAACCTCAGATGTGGTTCATATCAAAGTGACACGCCTTAATTACTGTGCATTAATCCAACAGTAGTGTGCAAATGTTTCTCTAGGTTCTCAGTGGGTTTTTTTCAGGGAGAGAGTAGAATTGAGTTAAAGCACAACATGAATGTCAAAGACTACAAGTTACATTTTGTTTAACTCTTTCACCACCACACAAACTGAAGTTAGTTAGTGCCCAGTGTTTGATGTGGTACCTGTCAGTGTAATGGTTCTGCTCCGTGTCCTCACCACCAACATTAGCATCACTGTAAAGCTGTCTTGGTAGCATATTTCTCAAGTTCCATTCTTAGAAAAACACCGCCATTTACTTGCAGCACATTGACCAACAGACACTTCTATGCCATGCTAAATATTTTTATAACATCAACGTCATGAGACGAAGTAGTGGATCATCTGCCTCATGCAATGCTCCAGTAACTGTCAACCACTACCCCAGCTCCTATCCAATAGTAACACTGACTGAACTGCCCTTGCCTAAGTTGAAGTTAATATTTAAGTTATAGAAAAGTAAAACACCACAGAAGACGCATGAGGACATGTGTGTGTTGTTACCTCTTGGAGAAGGGCACTTCAGAGGACACTGTGATCTTGCTCTTGCTCCTCTCAATGGACACCACTCCTCCTCCCAGATTACCGGCCTTCCCATTTACCTTGATGCGCTCCTGAAGGAAATGCTCCTGGAAGAGACAGGACCCACATAACATCATACACACATGACTCCCTGGCAGTTATGTACACTTCGCATTTTGTATTGCTCAAACAACACATCAGTCGACAGGCAAACACTATCACTGTTTACAGAAAAGAATGGTGGAATTGACATGTTCTATATGTTAGGTTTAGATAGTGGAAAAGATTAACAATGAGATGGAAACCATCCTATAACACTGTAGGTAAAGGTTAATCCAGCTGATGGTATCGCCTCAGTTTGTCAAATGTCCATTGGCTGCTTTTAGACTGTAGTGTTATATTGTGTAGTTATTGCTGGCCAATCTCAAGAACAAATCCTTATTGTACTCTGGCGTAGATGGTGTATCTATTTTTAGGAGGGGGTCATTCAGATCGTGTAAATGAAAAAGAAATTAACACCAAGGTCAAAATTTCCCTAGCCAGAGAACATGCATTTTAAACAGCACGTTTGTCAGTCTAACATTATTTTACAGAGTGCATTATGCTAACACATAGCTTTGAAGCATCACAGGTCAATAAGCTAGTCCATTTATACCATATAGATCTACTAGGAGAAGCAATTAGTCAGTAGGTGGTATTTCATAAATGTGTTACCGATAATCTAGTTTATGCTGCAATACAGTAATTACATTAATACTTGGACAATTTATAATGAATGTATGAAAGCTTGTATGGGGCCATTATTTATTTAAGGACTTGATCTGTATGGCTCCTCTAAAAAACAGATCAGATAACCAAGTAAAACTGATTTTAATCAAAGATCATGAGAAAACTGCAACCCTACTGTTACCTTGCAAATACTGAGATGATGCAGCCCTGCAGTTTGAAAGTGAAGGTTCACTGTGAGTCTTTAGTCTGAGCAGGACTTTACCAGTGTACTAAGGAAATGTTGGGTTTTACCCACACCTCTGCCAAGACAGACTAAACAACTGCCCTACCTATATGATCCAACCTAGATCCAGTGATGTGATTAAGATTGATTTTTAATTTCGATTGTTCTCTGTGTTGTGTCTGGAAAACAGGAATCACTTCCACCAGGGTTACTGGTGATGAGTGGCTACAGTATGTAAACAAACAGGTTTGGTCTGACACATCAAACACAAACATTTGGTAGCTAGTGGACTTACAAAGTTGGCAGCATCCATGATTCCATCTTCAACAGGATGGGTGCAGTCCAGAGTAAACTTCAGCACCTGCTTCTTCTTCTTCCCACCTTTGCCGGTGTTCTGCTTCTTCTGCTGAGGGACAGGAGACAATCAAGTCAGCTAACACAACACAGATGGACTCCTCCTGAGGTGGTACTATGGGCCTAGACGTCATGTCCATTCATTTATGGAAAAATACACGTTCTGCTCGACTTACAACAGTGTTTACCTGTTGTTATATCAACTAGAAGAATACTTTCACTCGGTTACATTTTCAACAATTATTAGTCCAGTCAGCATCTATCATGATGATATCAGCCGTGGACAGTGGATTTGGTAAACATAAAAATTCTGTTGACAGTATAAATCTCTTCTTTACATGATATGTCTTAAACACCATTTTGTTACATGGCACCGTAAACATGTTCCGACATTGTGTCCTACGCGGCTGATGCTAGAGCTACCAAACTGCACCACGTCAGTCACCGATAACCGCTATGACACATCTATCATATATATCCATAACTACCAAGTTAAATTCACCCTGTCATACAACATGTACAGACTATGTGCGTGAACAACGTGATCTCCGGTATCTATCGACGCTGTTTAGCTAACAGTGGTTAGCCACAGGCCACAGAAAGACTCGAACCAGCATTTTACTTCGACTCTCATATTAAAGCACCAACATAAAGCAATGTCGATAATATTATGAATTAAACTCATTCTAACCACGTCCTGTGTCTCGTCTCTGAATTTTGAGCCGAAAATTGCACACTTTTAGTCGATTTACGGACACGCGATCATACTTACGATAGGCGCCATGGCAAAGAAGCTAGCAGAAAGGAAGAGCGAGGTGTGCGCATGCGTCACATTTGGCCGTACAAATCGACAGCCGACTCACCGATTTCATCCATCTATCTGACATCTACAGTATCCGCCAAGTGTGACGTAATGCGTCACGTCTGATATTTTTAGAACTGCAAAAGAGTTAAGTATGGAAATGTGGAATGTTTTATGGATATGTGCACCTGGCTCTGCAAAAATATCTATACCTCACAGAAAACATAGGATATGGAAATGTGTACAATTGGTCTCTTTTATCATAGCTGACAGTTTATAGTAGAGGATCCCAAATGGGTTACAAACCATCAGAGTGAAATAGTGTAAATAACAATAATATGATGAATGACTTCTTTTTTTAATTAAAATAGTAGAAGAGTGTTCTCTGGAAGAGTTTGTAAATATTGACTTGTATGTGAAATGCAGAGGCCTTGGAGAAATCAATGCACCGCTGCAGAGTGAACTACCAGACAGTAGAGAAAGGAGTTAAAAGGAGTTCAAGCAAAACCAAAACAAACATACATTCACAATTAACAAACCTATTGCCTGCGTTTAAAATATATTAAATAGATTATATCTTTGACTTGCTCATCTTGCCAATGCTTATTTGTTATTGATTGATTTTTCACAGATATTTTTTTCTTTGATTCATAATTTCTTTAATTTCAGCAAAACTTCTGTTGAAGTTATACCACAAACAGGAAGCCGGAGAGAACCTACGCAAACACGGGGAGAACATGCAAATTCCACACAGAAAGGTCCCTGGTTGGAATCAAACCCAGGATCTTTTTGCTGTGAGGCCATTTAACCATCACGACTAAATATACGTCTGGATGTAGAAGGACATCCTGGTGTTTTGAATGGATTACATTTGACAAGAAGTTTCTATCATAAACAGTATTGCTTTATGGGTATTGGTGCAAAAGGATTCATTAGTGCATCCAGTTTACTGTCTACATCATTCAATTTGACAAGGCAAGAAAAAGACAAGTTATTTACAATAAATGTCTCCATTTTTATTTCACTCCTGTGTTCAGAAAATCTTTGTGAATAAATGCACAGTAATCAGCCAACTGCTGGAAGTCAGAGGGACAAACTACATATGCTGTTGGCCTATAATAAATAATATGTTATACAGTCAAAGTGCAACACATCCATAACACAACTCAGGTGTACCATACGTAAAAATTTTTTAAAAAAAAGTCAAAAGCATATGCTTCTAGTTTTCATTTGTTTCCATTATTCTCACCACAGTGGATTTTACATATATGCTACAAGTGTGTTATTTCAGACTGTAAGCACTCCACACACCCACCCCACAACATACATATACTGATTGACTGCATTAAACACACCCATTATTCAGGAGATTGGCCCATTGGTCAACATTAAAGAAGAAACAAACCTACCTGACTGAATGTCATGGGTTCTAAACTATTCCTGAGTTAGTGCAACCACTGATAAGAATAAAATAGACATTGTAGCATGAAAATGAATGAGGGCTGTGTGTATCATATGACAGGTTTTATTGCATGCATCAAATCAATATTTGAGAATGTAATCAATTCAATCATGTTCAATCAGCATATGTTATCAGTAAAGATAAATGACCTGTTCATGCTACTCAATACATGTTAAAAAAATAAATGAATAAAGACAAAGAAAATTATGTAACTTAAACATGAAGAAACTGTTTCAAAAGCAGTTCAAAATATTATAAAATGCTCAGCTACTAACCCTTAAACATTCCGTTTAACTCTGACACGGCTAACAGCCTGCTGTGACTTCAGAATACGCAACTGACAAATGTTAAGTAAATACTAATACCACTACGACTAATAAAGACAATATAGACTTCTGTTATCTTTAAGTTGGAGTCAGATATGTGCTGGAAACTTTTTTTTTTTTTTCCCCATTCCTAAACAAGCCTATTAACAGTCTGTGCATTGATTCCTGGGTAGACTATTCAGGCTGTTTTTTCCATAAAAGTTCTTGTGCTTCTTTCTCATGTTCTACAGCTTTAACACAGTCAGCTACTGTTAAAAAAAAAACAACTCATGACCGAGTCATTACCAAGACGTCTGCACTGGGTAAATATAAAACTGGCCTGTGCTGAACATACGTATGAGTTGTGTTCATAATAAACAAGATGATATAGTCGTATTTTTGTATTTTTCAAAATTATCTCCAAAGTCCAGATTTCCCAACAGATAGCAGCCCCATGATTCTCAGACATGAGTGGAGCTCTACAACACAGATGAATTCACTCCACTGGGTTAAAAATACATGAATAACACTGTTTGGAAGATGAATTAATTGTTGCTGTCAATCAGTCAGTTATGATTTGCTGACAGTGACAAAAATAGAATAAAATCACCAGTTATCATTTAATAAATACAAGGGTGTATTTATCACTGAGTTTAAAACAGGATGTAAAGATAACATTTCAGAAATTATAAAAATGGCAGGTTTATATGTTATTTTTTTGCCCAATGGGTCAATAGTTGTAAAATATGTTGTATTCCTCAAATATTCTGCAAATTCCTCCTCTCGGTAATACACCCCTTTGAATCTACATGCAATACATGTTTCTAGGGGGTGAAAATCCATAGGAGACCTTTAAAATATTTTTCATTTCTTGTCAATATTTGAAAAGGAAGGAAATATGAGAGTTTGGAGAGAGGATAGCAGCGCTGTGAGTTGTTTTCCCTAAACTCTTAAACCTACATACACATCTGGCCTTTGGTTGGTTTATAGCAGTGAGAATGACAAGAGTAAGACAATTAATGCACGTGGAAATGATACAGAAGAACAGTGCACTTCAATAAAGTAAAAATAAATTAGACCACTCAGATAAAGATTCATTTGAGGGTTTTTTTTCCTAATTCAGCACAAAAATTAACTTGGCTTTAACTGGTGGTGGCCTCATGGAGCACATCTTTAGCCATAACTGCATGTAATGGAACAAACTCCTTATATAGATTATGACTCTAGACTAGCAGACATATCTGAAAGAATTTATGGTTGTTGTTCACATACAAATATTCATACAAAAATGAAGCAATAAAAAGCATTAACATGAGCTGTATCTTATTTGTCCGACAGTTTAACTTAGGTTTCATAGACTGGGCTCCATGTCACAATACAGGAGGTTGGAAAGGTCGCTCCACTATCAGCCCATGGATGTTTATATTTAGTCTATTGATTTGGACTGAGAGGAGAGAGCTGCAGAGGGGGCGTGGCTATTTTCAAACCCCCCCACCCCCAACTTTCCTGTCATGTGACATAGTGACTACTAAACCGGACAAATAAGTCACAGCTTATATTACAGGATTTCACTGGTTCTTCTATATTTTATCTTTATGTAAAACTCAGCCTTTTTTATCCAATAGATGACTGACTATTAGGCTGAACTTTTAGAAACAACCTTGGTGAATAGGTGTTCGATTGTGTTTCTCTTTGGTGATCGCTGTGCACTTACATTAAAATGATAAAATAGGGCGATGACGTCAAAAAACAGGAACTGACTGAAAACAAAATGAGAGACAATGAAGACAGAAAAACACAACTACTTTGATATAGATGAAAGTGAGCTATATTGACTTCATGCACATATGTAATGTATAGAAACGCGTGTATTTATTAACATATAGGGATATCATGTCATGTGGTTCTCTAGTCCTATACAGATCGATTCTACAATAACAGAAATGATGAATTCAGTGACGATACATATTCAGCCAGTGTTTACAGTACTAGTAAATGGAGGTTTCTTCCATTTGAAAATAAAGTGGCTCAAAAACCTGATAAAAACTTTACATTCTTTACACTTTGAATTTATTTCTATTATAATAATTCATGATAAATTATTTTAAAAACTGTTATTTACGTTCCGATCACAAACATCTACAAACCCAAACATTTCTGTCTTTCAACAGACACATGTTTTAGTGGCTTTGAAAAAGAACTGAACTATGAGGATGGACATGCTTAAAAAAACAAAGAATACTTCAAAATCTTTGGAATATTTGCCAGTCATCTGTATGTCCTGTATGTTCCAAACTGTCTGCAGATATTCATTTGTAAATAATGCTACTGATGATACTTCACAGTTATGAGAAGGCAACAATGTAACGTTGAAGCTGTTTAACTGTTCTGGAAGAACTACAGCACGTTTGGAACATACAGCTGATCTACAGCAGATCAACGGTGTACAAGTGGATTAAGTGGAGTCAAGCATTCTGTTCATCAGTGTAAACACAGCTGCTACGTTCCACCTGTACAGTCTGTACACACACAATGATATAAAGGACACACAGATTCCTCTAATCGTTAAAAATGGATCCAAGGGCTGGGCAATATATCCATTCATCCATTCATTTACTGAACCACGTAATCTTGGACAAGGTCGCAGGGTGCTGGAGTCAATCCCAGCTCCCCTCGGGCAGAGGTGGGGTACACCCTGGACGTGTCACCGGCTCACTCCAGAGTTGACATACAGTGGCAAGAAAAAGTATGTGAACCCTTTGAAATTTCCCAGTTTTGTGCATGAAATGGTCATTTTTCTGACATTGTTACGTGAAGGGTTTTTGTAATATCAATGTCTTTGGCTTGAACGTAGAGTATACCATTAAGCATTAACCCGCTAAGACTGGATACAACATTTATGTCTTTATCTTTAAAACAAAGTGTTGTTTCTGTAGTTCTACCTTTTACTGAAGTTTGACAATTATGAAAAATTTGAGCAAATCTTTGCAAAAAAGTTTAATTCATCAGCTTCATTTTGTCAAATGTCAGGGGTTTCATATCCCTTTATTAAATTAACGTTTGACCGTTCTTGTGTCCATTTCATTGGAATGAAACATCATGTGATATAATATATGTCACTAAACATAATGTGAATCAATGTTGACGGTATTTCATTGGGTTACCCCTTAGCGAAACACACAATTCTATCACACAGTATATATATGTTTGGTTAATAATGGAAGCGGTGGATCTGCTGCAATTGATGCCTTTAGCCATTGTTTTGACTGACAGATACCTAGTGCTAGAAATGACACACAGTGCATTTAGCAACTCAAAGTAGATACATATAGCATATATAATGAAAAATATGTGGAAATACAGTATTGTCCAGCCCTGAGGTCCAAATACTACATTTGAAGATGATTTTCACCACAGTTCACATATAATGTGAACTTGGAAAAATTGACCTCAACACTTGCCACTGAAAGAACAGAACAGCCATATGTTTTTGCTGAATTCTTAGTGGGCCCAGAGGATTCTCATACTTAAACATAACAGGTCAGCAGTGAAAACACCAAGCATGGACAACACATGCAAACAGAGGAACAACAAATGAGGTAATGTTACTGGACTATGTGGAATACAGAAGAGGCTGTTTTGTCTAACTGGATTTTAAATGTTGGTAAAATTAAATTAAATTTAAAAAAACCCAAAGCAGCCCAGCTGCGTGCCTCTGTCCTGGTGGCCGTGGTCTCGGTCCTGGAGCTCAGTGCTCATCCGGCTGCAGGGTTTGTCCTCGGAGAGCAGCCGCCATGGCAATGCCACATAGTTATAAGGCTTGACCTGCTGTAGAGCTTGAAGTCCGTTCTTTCCGGCATCCAGCCTCTGACACTAGTTGACACGGATGCCTGTGATGAAGGGCAGCCCCGTGGGAACCTTCTTCTTGTACTCCACATAGGCCTCAGCAAAGAAGTGGATGAGGGAGACCTCCTCCTCTTCAATCCGCTCCCGAAAGAAACGCCAGCTGGCTATCGTGTAGCCCAGTATGCACACAGGGTTACACAGCATGACCTGCAACACACAGCTCTCATTAGTCACTGACAACATGTGACTAATGATCAGAGCTTCAGAGCCCCTGACTGATGTGTCTGGAGTCTGAAGCTCCACTGGTTCATTGTTCTAATAATCAGTAAACCTAAAACACAATGGTACTGCAGGGTTAGGCCTGAAGGACGTTGAAAAATTCACATCCCATGTTTTCCCTGACCCAAAATAAATGCCCATTGCCTTCTGTGTTTGTAGCAGAATTATGAGTTTTACATGACCATAATAAACACACACAGAGACTAGATTAGACCAAGAGCTGCTGAGAACAGACCTGTGTTCCTATGCTCCAGTAGAACCAACCCACATAAGACGGGTGTCTGAAGTAGGCGTAGACCCCGCTGGTGACCAGCACGTGGCTCTGGGCCTTCTCGTTCTGAACGATGTGGTTGAAGTTGGAGCCGGCTGTCAACATGGCCGCCTTACGCAGGCCTTCGCCACACAGCACCATGACCAGACCCACGAGGCTCAACCAGTTCAGCTGCTTCAGCTCTGACAGGACAGACACAACATGATAGAAAGTGGACAAAACCTTCTGTGACATCAACCCCCTTATCTTATTTGGAAACAGATGCGTCAGTCAATAATAACCGTTTAAAGTGCATGACTTTGGACAGTGACAGGAAGCCTAGGTACCTGGAGATAATCCATGCACACACAGAACATACAAAAGTCCCCAGTTGGCCAGGTCACTCAAACTAGATCATCAGTCTACTAACTTAATAATAAACTGACCACACACACTAATGTTAGACACCACCAAGTAACTTCAGCTAGTTGATGAAATGGAATACAAACAGTTGTTGGTTAATTAACATCCTGCAGGGATCTTTGATTGATTTTGCACATGTACCCTCCCTACTGCTGTGACTTCTGATTGGAGCTCTTTCTAAATCATGCCTTTGTTGATGAAAATGTCAATAGATGTAGATTTCTTCTCATTTAGTCAGTTTATCGTCTCATTTCTATCTCTTTTGAAGCCTAATTCTATATACCTTTGATTTTTTTTTTTAATTGCTGAAATTTGGCTGAGTGGTTGATGGCACATTGTCTACATAGATTTTATGCTTTTAATACTGAAATAAACATGTCAAAAATAAAGTCTGCGAATAGTAATGACAGTAAACATAAACACCAACCTGGAAATGTGAGTTTCTCCACAGTGAACTCCACCCATGATGAAACCGCAGCTATGGTGTATTCCACACTGTGGTTGAGGAGAAACGAGTCCAGAGACAGGCTACGAGGGTTAATAATGGCTGTCACTAGATACTCCGAGTAGTGGAAGAGTGACAGGGAGCACATGTACCTGTGGAAGGAAACCATTAGTGCACACTTACAGGCTGCAACAGGCTATTATTATATACAAAAGTCCTAGAAATGAGGAGGCAGACGCTGGTGAAAGCATTGGGTATTAATTCAACTTTACTGTAGTAAAAGTCAAAAGAAGTACAGGCTTTGAAAGGTACTTTAAGAATCTGCCTCTGAAGAACATTTCTAGCAGCTGTTTGTGTGCAAAGTGAACTGCACCCCACGTCATGTGAAATACACTGATTTAACAAATGTCATTCTATGATTTTTTTGGCACTAATGATTATGATCCTTCTCCTCCTCCTGCTCCTCCTCTTTCTCCTTCCTACACTATTCTCTTAGTGCGATGAATTTGGATTCTAATTGTGCACATTGTTTTCATCTTTCATGACATTTTCATTATGGTGCTTGGCCTATTGCATTGTTCTCATCATTTGTCTCTTACAGTTTATACCCTTTACAGTTTTTGAGTCTTGTACAACATTTTCATCTTATTACAGAATTAGTCTTGTTTTATACTTCACAAAATTTTTGTCTGGTTCGTCTCTTATGAATCATTTTTCATCTGAGTTATTATCAACAAGATGAAATCATTGATACATTTAGATGACATTTCTATTATTTGTACTAACAGCTGCAGTAGTAGTATATGCACTGTTAGTACTTGTATTTGGGGTAGTAGTATTAACAGTTATGGGTATTTGTACTAGTTATTGGTAGTCATACTAACAATAGCAGTTCTAGTTTTTAGCAGTTTGCTGTGCATCCATGTGTCTCCCTCCTTCTCCTCTTCTCTCCCCAAATCTCTCTCTCTCTCTTCAGCCCTCTCTCTTTAACTCCAACTGGTCAAGGCACATGAACATCCTCCAGGAGTCAGGGTCTGCTCCAGATTTGTGCTTCTTAAATGGAAGTTTATCCTCATCACTGTCACCAAGAGTTTGCTCCTGGAGGATTCTGTTGGTTTCTGTAAATTGGCCTAAGAGTCTGGTTTAGTCCAGCTCTAAATGTAAAGCGTCATGAGATAACTTTTGTTATGATGTGGCGGTATATAAATAAAACTTAATTGATTGATGACAATGTACAAAAAATAAACCCTATAGAAGGAAGGAAAATGTGTACCATGATAAACTATAATAATATAAAAATATATAATTAAAACAATGATTGTTGTGTTTTAGTGACGCGACCTGCTCTGTGATTAACTGGCAACATGTCCAAGGTGGACTCAATCTTTGCCAGTGGCAGTTGGGATAGAGTCCAGCACCCCACAACCCTCCAGAGGATTAAGCTATTCAGAAATTGAATGAATGTGACACAACCTCCTGACTACAACTGCAGCACTTAAGCCCCATCCTGATACACTGATGCTTCTTTAAGACCTAGGATGAGCTGCTATCTAAGCTTGTGTATGCTGAATGCATCTACATACCATCCAAAATGTGTCCAGGTGGTCTGAGACAAGCTTATGATCAAACCACAGCCAAAAGTAACTCCAAGAAAGCAGGCTCTCACAGCTACCTGGAACAGAAATCAGGAAAAGCCAAATAAACCTGGATCAAACAGCCACATGAATAAAGATGACAGGCTTCCACACAACTGCAGATCCACATGTAGGTATGTCATGAGACTTATGGGAAGCTAGTGTCACGCATGCTGAGACAATGTCCTACATGTGCCAATCATTCATAGTTTTCAAGCTCCTGTCCTCCCATAAATTTAATGGGATCAATTTTATATAGATTTTCACACTAGTCAGTTCATACTTTTTTTCTTGCTTACACGAATCAAGAATAGCTTTCTTTTATAAGACTGACAGCATATTCACAATAACCACATTACACCAAGCATTACATATAATAAAGAACTGATTTGGAATGGTTATTGTTACACCCACACATACTGTATGTACTCATCTAATCACATGGCAGAAACTCAATGCATTGGGGCTATTTCCAATTGCTTTTTATACATTACAAATGCCATACCACACCATTAAAAAGTGTCAGCAATATTCAAATACTCGTTCAAATTTTAGTGGCAAGAGAGTGAACAGCCGTGAAGATATTAGTTGTTGAAAATCTTTTTTTTCTCCAATTTTAGGTTAAAGTTAATGTTTATATTCTGTATTTTTGGATGATCAGTAGAGATTTCAACTCAAAGCATTAAAAATTATACAACTAAAAATCTTAGAGACACAAACCAATCTCAACAATTCATTCCTAAATAATTAAATAGAGTAGAATTTTCAGACTTTTCGTATGGATTTACAAAGAATAAATAATAGCATTAGAAAATAATATCATGACATATGGACTTGGAGGGCTGCTGAGAGTTGTCATGGAGTATATACCTTTGGCATGGGCGTTGGTAAAGTTGCATCATGTGTTTATTCTGTTAACTACGTTGCTATCCTCTCACTGTTCTCTTATTTTAAGGTTATCTTTAGAACAGAAACCATGCTGTTCAGTGACATACACAGAACTCGTTCCAGATGTTAGTTAATATCCTTCATGCAGCAAAACACTACAATGAACGGAAATAGCTGAGTTTTGTTTCATTTTCTCTTTTACAGCTCAAAACATCTTATCTGAGTTACAAGAAATGTCGTGTAGGAAGTAGGCCAGAGCAGATTTACTTGGCTTACGTTTCTATTTAGGGCACAATAATACGAGCTGCCTGGTTCTTCCTCAGCTAATGAGCTTAGCTAACTAAACAGAGCTCTAACAGTAGCTAGCTAGGCGACTTACCCATCATTAGCAGTGGAACACTAAAGTTTAAAGTGTTTAAAGGAGTCGTGTCATGTTCCGTAACCTTAAAATATATGTGGCAAATTAAACAATTTACTTCGGAACAAAACTGTTCTAAATATGTGTGGTCCAAATTGAGCTAAATTGAGCTGAAAACCTCAAAGCCAGCCAGAAAGTTGGCTAGCTACCGTTAGTGCTTACCTTGTACAGTGGTCCCCTGTACACGATTAGCAAGAGGCCGTTGACAACTGCAATATGGAAGCAAATCGCAATTTTTCCAGAAGTTTCTGTGAGGTAATCAAAGACCCAGTCGAGATGTCCAAACCAGACTCTGATCAATGGAATTACTAAAACGCTAAGTCCTAAAACAAAGCCTTTTACGCTTACTCTACCTTCTAGCACCAACTTACTGCCTGCCATGATGGAAGTACTGAGATACAGGAAGTATCGCGATAACATAGTGTTAGTCTTCGTGGTGTCCATTTTATTCAAATATCTTTTAAACGCGCGCACACACACTGTATATTATCCAATATTGTCAGACTTCAAAAATCTCTTACTCTCTCTGGTCCTGAAAAATCATCTATTTGCTTTCTCTACCGCAACATGAGACAATTTTAGCTTTAACCCAAAAACTTTTCATGTGCCTGTATTGAACATTTAATTGTTAGTGCACTGTAGGACTTACTGTTATTTAATTTCGGATAGCTGTTTTTAATCATTTTAATAATTTCTCATTTATATTGCAATCTTTTATTATGATTTGACGTCTTCTGTGCTTTCTTCTCTCATTATGTCTATCTTTTGTTATTGGTATTTTTTTTTGTTCCATTTATTTATTTATAAGCACTCTGAATTGCCTTTGTGTATGAAAGTACTGTGTAATATACATACACTTTGCCTGATTATATTTAAATGCCTTCTGCATTGGCAAAGCGACAAGCTTTTTGTTCTTTAAAAAGTATTCTCGAGAGCAATGAGAACAGTTAAAAAAGGGCATAAAAGATACAACATACGTACAAAAAGAACCGGTGCTAGGGTTTTATTTAAGCAGATATGGTATTGGAAAGACATGCATAAGTGAACAGTTTAGGTCCGTTTTTTTATTGAAAGTATTTAAAGGTGACTGTTTGATGATATCTATTTCGATTGATGTCTCCCAATAATTTCATAATTTAAGTATTTCCTTTTGTCAATGTAAGATTAAGTATAATCATAAAAAATAGCAAATTAATTAGGTATTTTTTCAGGTGTACTTGGGAAGAGTTTACACAGTCGTCCAAAACCAGGTTCTTGTGAAAGATGCATTAACTTTTACAAAACACCCTGCACGAGGCTTTCAATTCATTTAATGGAATTTCTCAAACGACCTCTGGAGGGCGTAATAGACCTTTGCTGCATCTATTCTGCCGTAGAAGAAGAAACACAACAAAGACGCCGAAGAAGAAAGAGCAATACACTCAATTAAAGAAGACTGTGGAACCGTGATATTGTGAAGTTTTAGGTAAGTGTTTTACTTTAAACTTTGCATTATCACGAAGGAAAAGAAAAACAGCGAATCTTACTGGTAACCGTGATTTGCAGTGCAGTTAGTAAGCATTACCGCCGGTTCAACACTTTACTGAACTGCTTTCAGTAGTTTTCGGAGAACTTTACAAAGTTATGTCAGTCTTACCATAGAAATACACAGCCGACGTATATGTTAACAGTAGTGAGCGAAAATTAACATGTAACAAGCGGTATCATTTGTAAAGGCAGAAAAGTTACATTTAGCTGTTTCGACTGTGAATAATAAGAAAACCCACATAAATGAGTGATACCAACGTATACAGTTTCTTCCCCAGATGCAGTGGATGGCACCTGGGGTAGTTCACATCCCGTCATCCTCGGGGTTTGGTATAAAAACGATGACCAATCTCAGTTGATTCTGACTTTAGATCAAAATGACAAGGGGGACAACAGGAAGTTCAAGTTCGAACTGCAAGACAGTGGTTTTAGGGGGACAGGTTGGTAGTGGAGGGGGTCCTCTACCAAGAGGACCAGGAGGCAACTGATCTGATTCAATTTAAAAAGTCAAATTGTCTTATGTGACCTATGTATTGTGTGATTTTGGGCTGTCCAACACAAAATATTAAAAGAAAGTGATACATCATATTTCCTTTGTCATGGTTAAGGCAAAGAACCTCCTAATATTAAGCCAATATAGAAGAATCTTAAAGTTGTAGTACCGCCCATGACCACTAGGAGTTTTGCCAAAAGCTCACATAGACTTATACAGAACTTCTCTCTTAAAATACTAATTAGATAAGATAGATAGTTAGTTAGTTAGTTAGTAGGGGCGCAACGGTACACATACTATCTGTTGTTGGAAAAAATAGAGGCAAGCCACACCCATTTAAAGCACTTTAAAGTACTAATGTTATACTTGAAAGATTAATAGGAGCGTTGACTGAATATTGTGTTTGCCTGTACACTGTCCAGTATGTTTATAAGAGGAACTGTAAAATAGCATGATGGGTTCCTGCCACTATGTTTTTCTTTGTGAGCAAACTTGCGAAAGATGCATTTAAAAAAAAATATATATATATATATAAAGTTTTCATTTTCATAGTTGTTAATGTGCTATTGAATCAACTAGACGTCGAAGCATCGGTGCACAGCCAGGCTGGAGCTGGGCTCTGCGTCCGGCCCCAGCCGGCTACTGGCCACCAACATTTTATGATGGCAGCTTGAGTGAAGAGTCTTAACCCATGAAGTTTTAGGCTACTCCGAGTGTGTTACATAGACATCCCACCTGTACAAACACTTGTCAGACTTCTTACAGAAAATTAGAATGAAAAATGTGCATTTGATACAAACCTTTGTTGTGTTGGGGTGTCTGTTCTCTTCTCTTTATTGCTCTTGCTATATGGGCCTTATAGGTGAATGTAGGGTGACCAGATCCTGACTCACTAGATGAGGGACATACTTCATATATTTTATTTAAATGCAAGTTTGCTCACATAAGAAAACACAGTGGCAGGAAGCATTCACGCCGACTGTTAATAACAATGTGGGACAGCATTTCAGTTCGCGGTTCGTGTAAAAAAATTATAAAAATGCGGGACCGTCCCGCACAAGGAGGGACATCTGGTCACCCTAGGTGAATGGCATGTAGCACTTCCAATGGAAGCCTTGATTACCCAGCAATTGTGCATTTCCAGAATCCAAGTTAAATGCTGCTATGACATGTTCAACAATCAGACTCTCCTTGGTTTTAAGGCCCATCCAGGAATGTGCACACTGCACAAATGTTGCCCAGCTGGTCTCAGAAAAGGAGGTGACAGGGTTGTCTCTCATCTGTGACTAGATGCATACAGCACTTCATTTCAATAATGCGAGTGTAGCAGGGTTGGTTATGCTTCCCTGAATTTACCCAATTTTCTGTGGTGCTCCAACAAACTCAGTGTGTAGCTAGAGCAGCTCCCACACTGAGATGTTCCACTGTATGGTAGTGGGTGGGACAGGGACCTGTTCCCATGTTTGGGGTCCCTTAACTGTGTGTAACTTTTGCCTATGATGGAGACAGGTGTGTGGTGTTCCTCTTATGTGTAATTGTCATTTGTGTTGAGGAAAACTTGTATGTCAAGTGATTCATATGGATGCTTTCATTAAGTGAGTTGTGTAGGTTACAGTAGATTGATTGAGATGGGCACACGAGCTATTCATCAAACAAGATACAATTTATTTATGTTTTAGATTATTACAACAATAAACTGAGTGGAATCAAATCAAGTTTGGACTAGTGTCTTTTATTCTAACAAATATAAATTTCTTACTTGCTGATTGTCTGATGTCGGATTTGTCTGGGGCCTCATATATAGTCATACACTTTATATAGTCTTACAGTCTGTGTTCTAGCTGCTGTGTTTTAAGCAGAGTGTATATTGTAATATTATGAAGTGTCTAAATACTTTAGTTGTAAATCAAAACCATACAAGTTGTAACAACAGTATTTAAAGAAAAAAACCTTGAAGTACTATAACTCAAAAAATAAATGCCAGAACATGAATGATCTGATATTGTTGGATACTCTAAATACCTGCAGGTTAAAACTCTGTAGCTCAACATGTTAAGTGCCATAGAATCATATTAACCAGATTTTTTTTTACATTTTTTAGTCATGTGTTACAGCATCATTGATGCTAAAAAAAAACAGTGCTATGCTCTGTAAAATACACTGGTATTTGGACAATTTAACATTTTTGTGGAAAAATGTGGATTCCTGTTAGAATGTAGATTAATACAAAGATGTTGTGATCTATGTCTGTTTGATGGGAATGGTCTGTACTCTGATGACGGTGCCTCCCTTTGTATAACATAAGGGCTTATGACATGCTTTGAGTATGAAAAAGATGTGACTTGTGTAAAGGCCTTCTCACTCTGTAGATGTCAACCCAGCTGGACACCTATGTTTTTGGACTGGCATAGATTAGGTGAGGTAGAGGAGGGACTGATGGTTGTGGGCTTGGTTGGCTATAGGCAAATATCTTATGTATGATATAATCTATAATCTTAACACACTTTAGATACATTTGAGACTCAAATGTGGGATTATTTTTGAAATGACCCCTCTTTCCTGCCTCTGCTTTTCTCTGTTTACCTTTATACAGTATTGTTGTTAACCCGATTGTATGGAAGTGTATTTCTGTGATTTTACTTAACATGCTAGACTCGGTAAATGTGCTGTGTGTGTGTGTGTGTGTGTGTGTGTGTGTGTGTGTGTGTGTGTGTGTGTGTTCAGCTGCAGGATGGATATGTCCAGCAGGGTGGCTGTGTGGCAGGAGTTGGCCCAGAGCTGTGGTCTGGCAACAGTGGAGCAGGGCATGCAGCAAGTCTGGAGGCTGCTGCTGCTCTGTCTACTCTGCAGACTCTGCTTCAGACTCTGTAAGATGCACACACAGGAACTTCTAGAGGAAGGCCCATTTCTGATGCAGACCTAGTCGTACATTATTAGGTTTTAATCTTTGGTTAGATGGTGTAGTTCAACATATTTTCCTGTCTTCTTTCCTCAGGTGGTGTGTCCACTTTAAAGCATGTGGTATCGGCGTTGGCTGGGATCTACGGGCTCTTCCTCTTCTTCGAGCTACATGTGCTCTGGGTCCTCTTCCTCAGTATGCTCTGTTATCTGGCTCTGCTGCTCACCCAACGGTCCAGCAGCAGAGGCCTCTTCCTCTCAGCCGTTATCCTCATCTTCCTCCTCACTGGGTGGGAAAACACTTCAACACACACATAATTTAGAGATAAGTCAGTTGAATGAGCCATCCTGTAAGAGTTCTTCACCAGTATCTGAATTATAGACTGACCATAGTGAGCTCTGGTGACTGTTGTCTCCCATTCACTTCATTCCATCTCCCTCTCGGGGAGTCAGAGGTTAGAGGTGACTCTGGCAAAATTCTCAATGGAAAAGAATAATTGTCATATGATAATTAGCTTGGGACCTTTCAGTTAATTTTTGATTTCCAGCCACTGGTATCAGTGGAGGCAGACCTAAATGCTTGTGGGTGCAACCGGATAGACATATAACTCAGCAATGAAATGTTGAACCTTGACAATTGACACATTTTTATATCAGCCAAGACTTTAAAAAGTAACCACGCCTCCAACAACTGGATCTCAACAGCTTCCAGCATCTGTGAGAACATACTGTAACAGCATATACCAGCTCTGACCCACGGCCTGGACTCTCCAAGGCCTCTGAAGGTCAGCTGTGGTATCTGGGACCAAGACAGTAATGTGTGACATGTGGCCAAGACGGATCAGACCTGTTAGTCCAGCACATCCCACAGATGTTAAATTGGATTGAAATTCAGGTGTCCTGCTGCAGAGTAGTAACCGTTGCAGTCCAGGAGCACCAACAAAGGCTGTGGTTTGGAAATGGTGTGATCCAGTTGTCAAGCCAGTCCAATCTGGCCCTTGTCAAATTAGCTCAGATTCTAATTCTTGCTTGTTTTGCTGCTTCCAACACATTAACATGGAGAACTCAATGTTCACTTGCTGCCTAATATTTAAACTGACAGATGCCACTGTTATCAGATAATCAACATTATTTCCACTTCACAGGGATGTGGCTGATCAGTGTGTTACTGTCTTTCAGCTTCAGGGAAGAACACTCCATTTGTTTTGGGGCTCAGCATTTCATGCTGCAATAATTTTTTTTCACCCAACCTGAGCTGACAGTCGTCTCATCTGCCTTTCAGAGAGCTGCATTTCATTGACACACAGACCTGGCATAAAATTAGAGGTAAAAGTAAAATTTTTTCAATCAAGAATACACTATACAAGTAATATGTAGTTTTACTTGTATCATTACTTTAATGTTATGCTGCTTAGGTTAGATTGGTATTTAATAATACTGCAGAATCTCTTCTACAGTATCTGCACTGATGTTGTGGAGAAAGTACATTCTCATACCACATAGACTTTCTCTATTCTCTGCATTTTTCTTCAGCCATTAAACAGAATTGTTGTTGTTAATGGCTGTATAAAACAAATGGATGCCACTTTAAAGCATCAAGTATTGTGGTAAAGAACTGGTAAACTGAAACATGATGAAACTTTTGTGTGACAGAATGTCTGATGGTGTTGTTAAGCACAAATACAGTAGAGTTATTGTTCAATTTAAAAAATACACAAAATTCCAACTCATCACCCAACTGTCAGTCAAAGCTCACACCAGAAACACAGACAGCACTCACCTGTCAGTCAAAATGGATACACACTTAATTATACACAAGTTATAATTTAAACTTTTAAAAATTAACTTTCTGTACAGTCTTCATAAATTTGGAAATTGGACTTAGAGACTAAAACTAGAATATGTTTATTTCTGCTGACTTACATTTTTTTTCTTATTTCTCTGAAGTATCTGTAGTCTTTAACAGTGGGTGTGTGTCTGTGTCAGGCTCTCAGATGGTGGTGGCCATGAAGGCCATCTCTCTGGCCTTTGACCTGGACAGGGGTACAGTGAGCAGCCTGCCCTCCCCAGCAGAGTTCCTGGGCTACACTTTCTTTGTGGGCACCGTTGTCTTCGGGCCCTGGATCACATTCTCTAGTTACATGATTTCTACTCAAGGCAAGAAACTAGTGAGTAGATGAACCTGTCAGCTGCTTCTGTCTGTGTCGGTTGTGTATAAGGTCTATAGCTCTGACTGGTTGTTCCTCAGAGCTGGTCCTGGCTGCAGAGTTCCTTTCTCAGTCTCCTGAAGAGCCAGGTTTGCCTGGTGGTGTCTACTTGCATTGCTCCTTATCTGTTCCTGCTGTTCATCCCCATCCATGGAAATGCAACCACACAGAGGTAAAACATTTTTTTCATAACCCTCCTTATTTTCCTGCAGTTTAGATTCTGTTCTGTCTTCCTCTGAAAGATTATGATCATCAAGTAATATGCATCAAGGAAAACCCCATTCCTTTTACCTTAGTTAATTCCTTTTTTATCATGTCTGTTACAGTCATGAATCTCTCTCTCTCTCGCTCCCTCTCACTGTCTGTCTCTCTCTCCTCATGTTGTTTTTCTACTGGTCGTTCAGTTACAGGTAAAGGTAGAAAAAAAGTACAATCTTTTCAAACCTTGAACGCAGGCGTAGCATTCAGTGAGGTACAGTATGTTCTCCCTCTGACCAGTCAATAGGGATGTAAGAAAATATCGGTTCGGCAATATATCACAATATTTCACTTCATGATACTGTATTGACATTAAAAAAGTACTGTATCGATATTTTTAGGTATTTATTCAAATGCAGACATGGCAAGGGTTCAGTTTAGTCTTTCTTTTTTGTTTATACTTTATTATTAGTTAACACTGTTTTGTTAAATAATGATTAATTCAAGCATCCTAAAAGTACTTTTTACTATCTGAGAGACAGATTTTATTTCCTTTGTTGGGTTGTTGGGATGGCACAAAAATAATGTTATAATGTTGGATAATACAGGGACTACGTGTTCTTTTCACAACTAACAGAATATGAACATTTGAGCAGGATCTTAAACTGTAATGTATTTTAAGTTTTAACAGCGGAAAGTTTTGTGATATACTGTAACAGTAGATCCTGTTCTGATCATATAAAAATTTGTATAGTATGTGTGCATATTTCTAGTATAATTTAATTTTTTCCAGGAAATAATCTTTTAAAAAATAAACAAAAGAAACAAAAAAAAATATTGCATTGTTATCAGTATCGTGATATATTGTGATATGTCGTATTGTGATCCTAGTATTGTGATTTGTATTGTATTGTCAGATTCTTGCCAATAGTCAGATGCGAGTTGAATTGGGTGTTAATATCTGACCCTTTGAAGTAACTCAAGGCCAACATTTTACATGGACAAACATCCACCTACAGACCAACCAGCCTTATGACGAAAGGAAAAACAGAACAGAGACTGCATCTCAGCAAGTAGCCACTTCTAAGTCATGATTAAATCTGAATTTCTTAAACTGTAATGTCGTCTGGCAAAAGAGCAGATGGTAAAGACTGTAAGTTTTCAGATTCATTACTGCCTCATGACAAGGTCAAGCAGTAAATGTCTTAAATATATAAGATACACTGTTTATGATTTAAAAAAAAAAAAAAAAAAAAAGCCCAAAACCTAGTGACAGTGAAAGCAGCTCCAGTGTCTGGTCAGCTTTTGTTTTTAATTAGAATTTTTTTCATACTTCATTTTATATACTTATATATTATACTAATTTGTGTATTTTATAGTCGCCTACATTCGTTGTATAGTTTGTAATGGATTTTCTGTCCTGTGACAAACTTTAGGGATGGGTATCATTAAGAATTCATCGATCCTACTGGTTTGGATATCGATACTATGGACTGTGCTTATGGAACCGGTAGTTTAATGATAGTCTCTGTTAGATTTTCGGGTTAGGGTTACAGTTAAAATTGTGAACAGAAGGCCTATATAATTAATATAGAATTAATATTCTATAGTATAAAAGTGCAACAGCCTTTGTTTTGTCCAAATAATAATGGGAAACAAATATCAAATCATTTACCGTTAAAGAAACCACTTTTGTTTATTACTCCTGTTCATGTCTGGGTTCTAGGCTGCTAGCATACTAGTACATAACATAAACAGGTCAGACAGATGAACTATGAGCTACACGTCCAACTGTTGATTTCTTCAGACTTTTGCAAGGTTTTGCAACGGAACGCTTGTGTTTCCACCTGATTTGTTGCTCTTATGTGTTGGTGTGAAGCGTCCACATTCCTGATCTCCACTGAACACCGGGAGCTGCCAGTACGATGTCTGCGTGTTTGATCCACTCACTGATCCCATCCCAGGTCTCGCAGTTAGACTGAAAATGGCAAAAATCCATCACGAACAAACGTCTCAGCCATAAACGGAAACTAACTTTTATGTTGCTGTAATACATTGGAGACTCATTTTCTACTTGTCTTTTTTCAGTACCATTAGGAAAACAATTATTGTCTGAACCTATTGATACTCCGGTCTTTAATTATTTGGCCCTTGGGGCTGTTTAGTACTGGGGTTTGGTACCCATCCAAAACAAACCCGGAACACACTTATCGCTGCTTTGAACAAACTTGAATTAATATTAATCCCGTTCTCATTTCTTTAATTTTTCAATAACAACAGAAAATGTTTCAGTGCTGATCTATCTGTGTCACAGGTGGATGCGTGCCTATGAGAACGCAGTGTCCTTCCACTTTAGCAACTACTTTGTGGGTCACCTGAGTGAAGGCACCACCATGTTGGCTGGAGCAGGTTTTACTGAGGAGAAAGACAACACCAGGTGGTGAGTGGAGCTGCTGCCATATAAGACCATTTACAGGCCCACACGTAAGATAAAGAAAAGTCGTACTCGTCGTCCGTCCACCAAAACTCTTCAGAGATCTTTTCACCTCACACTCAAAAAAAAGACAAATATTAACTATGCAATTTAGCCACTTATGTGCACTGCCTAGCCAAAGAAAAAAACAAGCAAATAGGTAAGGTCTGGATAATTTACTAGATAGGATGATACTGGATAATTACTACAGTCATTAATATGTGTCATCTATTATTTATAGTAACATAGATGACACACATTAATGATATGTGTCATCTATATTACTATAAATAATAGTAATATAGTAAGTAGGTCGTTTTATTTTACATTGAGGTTGGCTTGGAAGCTACCTAATTGATCCCAAAATTGCAGTGCAGCAGCAGCAGCATGACAAACAGTAAGAATAGAATAAAAGAATAGAAAATAGAACACAAGAACAAACACACTATACATAATAAATAAGTATAAAAACAGAACTGGTAAAAAAAATCTGGACAGTCAAACGGTCAGGTGCAACAGGGAACTGTAATGTGCAAAGTAAAAGTGGAAAAAATACCATATCACAGAGAGAGTGAGGTGACCAAGATGTCAACGAATTATTATTCATGAGTTAGATTTTTTTCTCTGATTAATGGAAAGATGAGGAAGGTAAAATACCTGTAAATGATCAGGTCTTGACTTGCTTTGGTCTCGTTACACTCTGGTCTGGGTCTTTAGGTGGTCTTAACAGTAATACAGCTGTATTGTATGACATTTTGTGTAGGTTTTGTATGCGGATGTATTTGGGTTTGTCAGAAATTATTACATAATATTCAACACTTCAATGAGGCCAGGGATGGTGGAACTCAGGGAGTCTGTTTACATGCACACTCCGGTCATTATCTGATTTCTAGAGTTATCAGATTATTCAAGTGAACATGTAAACAGGAAAATCTGATATGTTTTACCAGATAACAGCAGTAATCTGATTATGAGAAATCAGATTAACACACCTGGGTTTCTCCCCAATACTCCTATGTCTTTCTGCATGTATACAGGTTAATCTGATTTATTTTGTTCTTTTACACCTGTGCATGTGTACAAACAATTAAAATCGTAGAGAACGGAAGTTACGTAGTCAAACGTGAGCGGAAGACAATAACAGGAAGTTTATCCCTACAATCACTAACTGTGTATGCACTCCAAAAGAAATCTAATAATGGACTGGAGCGTCTAAACCAGGGTTCTTCAATTAGTGCATATAAACGTGTCAGATCTGGTTATTACAATTATCCAATTACTCCCAGTTATCAGACTTTTATGGTCATGTAAACAGAGTCAGTTTTGCCGTGTTCAGAGAAAGATAAGCTTTATAATGACATCATACTAAATGGTACTTGATATTTTTTTGGATTCATTTGAATTAGTTGTTAGATCAGTTATCAACATTTTGTAGTATTTGAAATAGATACAGTAACTACACAGGCGATAGCTTGAAAATAATGCACAATAAATACAAAGGAGGAGGAGAAAACTGTAGTATGAGCTTTGTATTTCTGGTCTCGTATGAACTGGTCCTCAACGCCTCAAGGTTTTGATCTTGAATTGGTCTTGGCTTCAACACAGTGGTTTGCATCCATGCATTTCCACTGTCAGCTATGTTGGCGTGTGGACCAGAGTTAATATCCCCGTAATTAAAGTCCCAAGACAGACCAAACAAACACCTCCAACAAGGACCGTAAATATCTTTTGTACTTTTTAACAGCCACCGTAGGGTAGGATGAGGTGGGGGAGATACAACTGTAACTGCAACAGCCCTTTAAATATCAAACATATGTATCTCCAAAAGGCTTTGAAATGTTGTGAAGTTCTGGGGGAGCGATGCCAGGTTATCACTGTCTGTGTTCTTGTGTTCTTCAGGGATATGAGTGTGGTAAAGCCTCTCAGTGTGGAAGTACCTCGGTCCATGGTGCTGGTGGTGACATCCTGGAATATCCCCATGTCTCAGTGGTTAAAAACCTGTAAGATTTCACTTTTTATATATATATTTTTTGATTTTTTAAAGAACTAAGATAGTTACATACTTACAGGACAGGGCAATGTCAAATCATTGACTCACAATAACAGGACCAGAGACAGCAGAAAAAAACATAGAACAAAACAAAAAAAGGTTCAATATTCAAAATTACAATGAGACACATATGGTAATATTACTACTCCTAGATCATGCCAAACCTGACTCCAATACAAGGAAATTAACCAGTCTGGTGTGCTGGTAGATTTTCCATATACCGTATTTTCCGGACTATAAGTCACACTTTTTTTCATAGTTTGGCTGGTCCTGCGACTTATACTCAGGT
>JAPQRQ010000026.1:22089368-22100186 GCA_037367365.1 Apogon talboti | reverse complement strand
CTCGTGCGTTGATGTGGGTGTTTTTTAAATACCAACAGCCTTCTCTCAGCTCAGCCATAATAACACTACCCCCCAACACACACACACACACACACACACACACACAGAAGGAGGACACACTGCATACAGTTACATCTCAAACAATGTGAATATCATGAAAAAGGTTTGTCATTCATTTCAGACAGTGAAACCCACATATACAGACTCATTACACATTGAGTGAAATATTTCAAGCCTTTATTTCTTCAAATATTGATGATTATGGCTTGCAGATAATGAAAACCCAAAAGTCAGTGTCTATAATATATGGGTTTCACTTTCTGAAATGAGTGACAAAAAATATTGAATGTTTTCACCATGTTCTAAATTTTTGAGGTGTACCTGCACACACACACACTGTCACTCACACACACACACACACACACACACACACACACACACACACTGTCACTCACACACACACACACACTCACACACACACACACACACATATAGAGGAGTATATATAATCCATGCCATGAACCTGCTGCTCTCTCAGAGGACGTTTGTGCCCTGACTGCATGACTGTGCATATGTAAGTATGACTGAAAGGCCGGTGAATCGTTTTGTACTCGACAGCATTTCTTCAGATGATTGGAAATCATGCAACAGTGACGTTCAGATGACTTTTTAGAATGTAAGTCTGATCATATTTGTGTGTCGCGTTATGGCATTTTGCCTTCAAAAGGCAATCAAATGAGTATGTGGTGTACATTTTCTGCCATGTGTATGAAGCATTTAGATGTGGAAAAAAAGGCATTTACACTTTAAACGTCTGCTCCTTCTGTTTGTTTCCCATCACTAGACAATAATAGCACATCTTTACTTCGTACCCATAGGTGAAGCCACCATCACCAGGCCAGTAACCATGCCAGATCACTTTCATAACATAGGACTTATTTTAAGCCAAGAGTATCTTAAGGCACTCGTGTAAATCTTATTTGATTGGTCAAAATACAACAGCACAAATCTATTTTAAATTACAAGAGCATGAATATTTTTATAAAGTCAAGTGGAGACACGTAGAGAAGATTTACATCCAGTTATTGGCTTGTATTTATTAGTAAAAAGAGAAGACTGGCGTGATGGCTCTGTCAGAGTGTCTTTGGGCCTGATTTACTAAGATCGCAAATAACGAGCGCAAATCAACAGCTCGCATTACAAAATGTGTGTGCTATTGATTTGTGCGTCACAGGTGATCAACTAAGACTGGACACGCAAACGACAACGGGTGTAAAGTCTTGGAGACCGCCACTTTAAATGAGGAGTTTTCCTGCGCGACTGGTTATCGTCATGGAGACAGTACGCTGGAAACACTGCTCTGGGATGCACCCGCAGTAACGGCAACAGTGGACACTCCAGACAGAAGGACATGTCCCGTTGGAGTTCAGTCTGACTGCGGCTTGTGGCTGGTCCAGATCATCCCCTCCATCTACAACTTCTGAAATGCCATTGCTGGGGAGACAGTTATCTCATTTAGTCTCAATTCTGTTTTCTTCCATCATTCCTCAACTGTTGAGGTGGTCAGAACACAGTGGTTCTGGTCGGGCCTACGCCGCCACCTCCCCACAGCGACTGCAGCCAGTTCTGCGTGAAGCCGTGCCCGTTAAAACCTGCCTTTCAGACCTGCTAAATATTGACGCAAAATCAGCTGCCGCAATCCGTTTCAGGTTTGGTCAATCACTGTGTACACAAAATAAATATTTGCATCTCCTCCTCCCACTAATTTTGTGCGTTCTGTCAGAAACGTCCACCTTGGATATTCATCAAGGCCAACACTGAAGGGGTTACATGAGCTGTTGTGTCCGTCTGTCAGTACATCAGCTTCAATGTGTCTTTGCGTGCACAGTCAAGTTCACACACGTTTTTACACGTGCAAACCTCTAGTAAATCAGGCCCTTGGTCAGAGCTGTGGAGCTCGGCCCTGACAGAGTCTGCACTTCACAAACAGAACACAAAAGCACCCAGACGCTCAGACAGTACGGTGTAAGCCAATGGGGCGGAGACGCTGGAGCTGCGGATGACAATGCACAATTGGATGACCTGCAGTAAAACAGCGGTTCTGTTATTTGGACCTAATTATCACAGTACTGTACGTCCACAAATGTGCCAAAGCAGCTTTGCCGAAAAACTCTTGTCTTTTTTGTTTATCACTGACCTTATTTATGCAAATTATTTATTTCTAACGTTATAGCACTTGTATTTGATTTCATCCACAGTGTGAGGATGACACCAGGGGGTCCTGCCCTGGCTCCTCCCACCGCCTGGACCCTCCTGTCCTCAGTGTGTGTTGTGTTGTAGTTGGATCATGTACTGGACCGCCTGACGGGTCTGCGCTCCATGTCACTGTGTAAATGCAGAACCCCTAGGTGTGCTTTTCTCCAGCTTTCCTCAAGCTTTGACTGCTCTGTAAAATGGTTCCTTTTTGATAATTTTGTTTTTGGTACTACTGTATGTTTTTCTTTTTTTTTTTAAGCAAAGCAGTCGATCTGAAATCAATGATCTTTTTATGGGATGATTTAAAGATGTCAAGTGTTTTCTAATTACAGACGCTGAACAAAAACAGATTATTTTGTGTCTTATTTGGTGTGATGGTATGAGAAATGAACAAATGTCATGTGACCCAGGGCTGCGCAATGACATGAAAAACACATACTCTAGTTGATCAACTAAAATGATTTCCTTAAGCTAATATATAAAAACTAACGATTAAATGGTTTTCATTTTGTTCCACACACGACCTCTGGGCTCAATGTCAACAGAGGCTTTCCATTTTTTTTCCTTTTTTTTTTTTTGGCCAGCTCTACCATGATGTAAGCAGAACACAGGTTGGCCACCATGAGCCAGAATTTGTTTTCAAAATGTGGACTTAATTCTTCTATTATGGTCATCATTCATCTCTTCATCATATAACATGATAGAATTCTGATGAGGCAGGAAGTGTTTTAATGGGTAGATAATGATGGAAAAATCTGTAGGATTTGTTAAAAATATTAGTTAGTCAAGACAATTCTAGAGTACTCTTTTTCAAATTAATTAACTTTAATTGATTTATTCATTTAAACCCTCACAAAACACATTAAGAGAAACCCTCCTTTTCAATGGTGCTGAAGCACATAAAATAAAACCAGTGTGTTGACGGCTTCCAGATGTGGTCGTTTTGATGCTGTAGCACATTTGTCCAGCAGTCACCGCCAAAGCGTTCTGGCCATAGCAACATGATTGTACAGCTACTGTATTCCACAATTACTAATATCTCCCAAAATATTGGTCCTATCAACTTGCCATTTTCACTACTCTCTTCCTTGACCAAATATACAAAAGTATTCCAAACTGCAGCAGTCAGATGTTTCCAGATTTTGTGTGATGCCCGAGACACATGGACGTACGTACATACACAGAGGCCACCTGACTTTTAATATACAGATGGCCCTCATTTTGTTGTGTATATAGGCTATACATATTTACACTGGCATTTTCAGTTGAATAACCTCAGCTGGCATGTCTGTTTCTGCACATGACACCAATGTGGAAATGTGGAAAGCAGATACACACACACACACACACACACACACACGCAGAGGCCACTTGGCCTTTAGTATATAGATAAAATAAAATAAAGAATATGAGGCATAAAGGAGTAAAAACTTGAAACAGGGCATAACTATAACAGTTCTAACAGTTGTACAGTGCTGAAATACAGTTAAAAAAAACTTATAAGGTAAAAACAGACCTTCTTAAGTCAATACTTGTCATTGGCTCCTGGAAAGTGAGCAGGACTGTGATGGTTGTGGTTATGTTATGGTTATGTTATGGTTGTGGTTACCAGTATTCCAGGATTACAGGTGTGAATGGTAAGTAAGCTTATACAACGCTAATATTTAAGTCAGTTTTAAGCATCTATAGAACATCTCAGTTACATTCCAGGAAGTTTTTCAAGCATTTCTTAACTTGTTAATCGATTGTTAACTCCGCTTTAAAAGGGTAAAACACTTTAACCCCTTACATTCACTCAGTTTTCACTCCCTCTTCTGTTCTGGATCAGTGCCTGTCTAAAATTGCCTGCTAAACTGTCGTCTCCGCTAACAGCCCTATACACTTAGAAACAGAAGAACACTGGAGGCAGAGGATGTGTTTCCATGACTACTGTCACATCACCACTCACTGAGTTCCACTGTCGCTCCCTGGGATGCTCTCTGCTTTATGAAGCCTGCATCACTACACACACACAAACACACACAGGCCACTGAACACCCCACACACACACACACACAAACACCATAAACACACACTTGTAATGTGTGGCGTCACCTGAATAAGATCTGCACAAAGTCAACATTTGGCTTTAACACAGTGCAAACTGTGACATCCATGTTATCTGCTTACACGCAAACAGACATTCAGTAGATCAGATTAGATTGGATCAGATTAAATTAGTTTAGATTAAATTAAATTAGATTAGAGTACCTTGTATTAGATTAGATTAGATTAGATTAGATCAGATCAGATTAGATTAGTTTAGATTAGTTAAAACTATTGATCCCACAATGGGGAAATTCATTGGTCAAAGCAGCAAGAAGATAAAGTGCAAGAACAGAAGAATGTGTCTGAAAACAAGATTATTCCAACTTTATGGGAAAAATGCACAGTAAATGTTGGCTTTTGGAATAAACTCCTTTAGAGTCAAACAACTCAATTTAGCGTGCATGTGTGAGCATCACATAGACTCTGGAGCTGAGGAAAAGGAACTGTATGTTTTTTAGTTGATTGTGAACCCCTTTTGCTGTATTAAATTTTATTCCCACATCTTAAAGCTCTAATCTGATATAAAGTATATGCAACACTGAAACTGAGTTCAATTACATTTAAACTCATTACCAGTGTTAGCAGGGACACTTAAAATAAATCTAATTCAACCCTTTTTTTAGCATTGACTATGTTATCTACATTATTCATATAATTTATGTAAAAATAACTTCTGTGTAACGGACCGTTGACAACAGATGTTCTGTGTTTAGAACAAATGGGTCCACATTAAAACCCCTTCAAGGTCACAACGGTGATATGTGAAAAAGTACATTCAGTGGTAAAATACTGGTGTATTTTCTTCCTTCTACTCGATCTTGGTGGGGTTTTTCACTGACAACTCTCCTACTTTAGGGGGAGCCAAAGCACTGCTGAATGGTCCAAGGTTGCACGTGTGAAATGAAAGCCATAATATGTGTCAACTGTCACGGAGGTTTACGAAACGCACCACTGGCTGGTATTAGCCTGTGAAATGTATTTTTATACACTCATAAAGAAAAAATAAATAAATTGGGTTTAAATTGGATTTAATTTTGGAGTTATGGAGGCGTCTTAATCAAATCCTGTATAAATCCTTCCATCCATCGTTCACAGCTGGGAAGTTAAACAGTGACGGTGAGTCCACTTCAGTGCCTGTGGCTGTTAGGCTCTTCTTCTCTGTCTGACACACTCTGGGTAGTCCATCATTCCTCTGACAGAAGTGTTTGACCTTTATGATGCAATTGACACACTTTTCACTACACGTTTACATTCTGACCTAAATGGCTGGGGCGTCTGGCGCCAAGAACGTGACACACAGAGTCACAACATGTAATACAATATGCATCAAGTCACATGTGTAATGTAATGATGATGAGGAGGTTTCCATTTTTAATACAAAACCAATCAATGCTGACACAAAGCTGAGGCAATTATAAAGGCTATACGGTTATTCATTAATTAAAATACAGTATGTATGAAGATGTAGGCCTATGAAGTCATCTATCGATATCTCTTGGCATTAAGGATATTAATTAGCAGTTCTCCATTCATGTGGAAAAGCAATTATGTTGGTGAAAGTGACGGAGAAGATACGAGCAGAGGGAAGGGACAGATAGAATGAATATGTTTGGAGATGTTTCTCTGGAAGCATCTCACCTCAGGCATCAAGAAAAAACTCCTGTGTTTTAATCTATTCATTTCCTCCTATTATAACAAAGTGCCTTGTTGTAAAGTTTAAATGTTTCACTTTTATAGTCAGCACAAAATAACACATATCGTTGTCGGGTGGAAACCTCTTAAGTCCATTTTGTGAATTTTGTTAATTTTTTTGTCATAAAATGATTCCATTGGTCAGTTTTCACATTGGCATTATGGTTTTAGAACTATTTAACCAATGAAATGTGTTGAAAACAGCCTGTGACTACATCTCTGAACTCCATTAGGATTAAGGTTAGGGTTAGGGTTGATAACTGTTTTGGACATAAGAGGTTTCTGCACAACAGCAACAATATTTCCCTCATGAATGTAGATAAAATACTGAAACAATGTCGAAAACCATGGCTTTCTACACAATCAGCTGAATCAAACTGAGTAAAATACATATAAAAATCAGTTTCTAGACCTTTAAAAGTCCAGTGATTTGATTCTGGTTTCTGTCGTCAGTTGTGTTTAAGTTTAGCAGATGTTTTAATACTTTCAGTTCTGTTCTAAGACTGACAACAGAATGAAACAACAGGTTTAGATGGAAAAATGTATGAAAGGTAATATCCAGGGAAAGTATGTTCAAAACTTTGGTTAGGAACAAACTCAAATACGGTGGATTTCAAACATCTGGGTTTTGGATTTTCTCTTATTTCTTATTTCATTCTCATAGATATTGTACAACATGTGGGTGAGGGTTTTTTTTCATTGTAATAACTGCCTTCATTTCAGAGAAAATCACAATCAGGACAAGGTCCAAAAGTATCCAAAGGGGAAGAACACTTTCAACACTGTAGCATGAGAGTCGTGTTCAGATCCATCTTTTAGGACATCACCGGTACCCTAACATATGAAAGACACACAACACTTCTACATCCAAGGCCACATCACAAGGACATCTAATGCCAGGTAAAACCACGGCGCTTTGAGCAAACCGTCGCAACATATGAAGAATAAACTGAAAATCAGGTCATCCATGGAGGTTAAGGGCCGACTCCAACCATTACTGCTGCACAAACTATGACCCCAGGCCAGTCCCACATGTTCCACTGTTCACCAGTGGAGCCAGACGGCCAAACCAGGTGTCAGGGCTCCACCTCCAGAGGCCCATGTAAGCAGGTAAAAGCCTTCAGTGTGTGTACGTTCCAGTTAAGATGCCGTATACACAGAGGTTCTTCAAATGTTTTGGAAAAGGTGTCTGCACGCCTGCTTGAACATAAATCACTCTGGATGACAAATGTGTTCACGTGCACACTGACACTCCGCTCATTATCTGATTTCTGGAGTAATCAGAGTATTCAAACAACCGTGTAAACAGTATAATCTCATATGTTTTATCAGATAACAGCAGTAATCTGATTATGAGCAGTCAGATTCACACGCCCAATACTCCGACGTCTTCCTACATGTACACAGGTTAATCTGATTTATTTCGTTCCTCGACGTCTGCATGTGTCAACACACTTAAAATCATACAGAACAGAAGGTAGGCAGTCCAACGTGAGCAGACGACAATAACAGGACGTTTGATTTGACCATCATCGCATGCATACATACGTACTCCGAAAATAACCTGATAATGGGCTGGAGCGTCTCAACCAGGGTTTTTCATTTCTGAAGTGCATGTAAACGCACCAGATCTAATTATTACAGTTCTCAGGCCTTTACAGTCGTGTACACAGGCTCCCATAAATGTCAGTTAAAGCATGTGTTTGTGGAGGATTTTCCTGGATTCAACTCAAAGGTTGTGAACACAAGCAGCGCCATGCAGATCCATCTGGTCTGTGCTGCGCTTCAGACCTGATGCATCATTAGTCAGATGGACTGATGCGTCTCCTTCATTCTTATCAACCCCCTTCTCTCCAGTAATGACTGATCAGCAGCTGGAGCATCCTTATCCTTACACAAACGAGTCTGTGCTGATTGATTAGAATGTTTTTGAGTCGTCAGTGTTAAAGTATTTTCATCTGAGAGCTCAGGTCCTGATGAAAACATCCTTTAGGATCTTGGGATTTTGGTTGTTATGGAATGAGGCTTGGAAGAGTCATTCTGAATAAAAACATGACTGCAGGGTGGTGAGGGATGCACACTAGAGGATTATCCACCAGTCAAACGTCACAGAGTGGTGCTGATGAAGGACAATTTGTGCTAAAATGTCTGAATGACACAGACTCCTACCTCCACCTTCTGTGGGAACGTCTGTCCTTTTTGGAAACAAATGATTAAAACTATTGGAGAATGGTTAGGTAGGCCATTAGCACAGTCTCCTTCTAATGGGACACCGGCCTCTTTGACCTCCAGGGGCGTGTCTGCCCTGGCATGAGCTGGTCTATGTCCGCTGTAAGACAGTGGTTTCACAGACCGGCTGAAGCTGATGACAGACACAGCCTCCGTTGAGGATCTCATCCCAAGACTGAATGATGCGAGGGCCAGGTCTGGTCCACCTTCCCACGTCGGACTCAATTTCAACTGCCTAGTGCCTCATAATAAAAGTATTATCATGCAGAATGCCCCCCCCCTTTTATTTTTTATTCTGTATCTTACATTATTTTATTTTATTCAAGATGTGTTATTTTCTTTCTTTTTATTTTATTTTATTATTATTGTTTAATGCTATTAGTTCTGTTTCATTGCCCTGTTGTGTGTTTCTTGTCAAAAACATAAATCAATAAAAACTTTGATTTAAAAAAAACAGGATTTTTCTATTCCTTTTAAAGAAAACTAACCCGTCTTGCCTCAACATGAAACAGTAATCAGACTTGTGCTTGTGATTGGTTTGACTATTTCTGATTTGTCTGTTCTATGTGTCTGATTAATCCCTTTGTGCTGAATGTAAAAAGCATGTTATCAGACCTGGAAAAAAACTGAGAATGAGGGAGCATAAGGGTTCTTATGGATACGGAGAAAAACAAAATTAAAGCTTTGTCACTGGATGTTTATTTCTATCTATCAAAAGTCACAAATTAGATGCGACAGGCCGGATGTAGTGACCATCAACCACCACAGTGCTGCAACTTCCACTAAAAATACTGAGTGGAAAACTAGTCAATTACTGTTAAAGTTCTGCTTCAAAAACGGCTTTCGTACAAGTATCATCAGCGTTAGAGGTGTGAATTTTCAGTCCACTCATGATTGGATTTGACAAAGATTCACCTCAGTAATCCAACACAACATGGTCAGTGCATGGCAGTGAAGCACGGCTCCAGTTTTCTATGGCGGATCTGCAGGAGACAGGAGGACTTTCCACACATGCTGGAGAGAGGGTTGTTATTTATTATTGGTGCAAACACTGATGCACTAGTAATAAATAAATAAAAATAAGAAATACATACAGAAATGATCAATTTGACACAAAAAGAGCCAGCACTTTGGTCCTGTACTTATGTAGGAAGTTTGTACACTGTCTTCAACACAAATATCTGTACTTTCACTCCTTACGTTTTCAAAAAAGACCTATTTCTTCAGTTTTAACATGTTTGAGATTGAAATTATACATTTCTGTCCCAGTAATGAAAGTATTGTTGACCAGTGGTGTCATAGAAAAGTCATTATTAGATTAAACAGAGTAGATGATAACAGGTGATAGTGTGGATTATGTGGAGATGTGTGATGATTTGTCCTAAACTGGCTGCAAAAATGGACATTTACTATTTGTCTGATGTATTGCCAATGTTCACCTTTACTATTTTTGTTAATGATTGTTAATGCATTAGAAATTAATCATTCTAAGTGACGTTTGCTCTGCAGTAAAACTAAACAACTCGAGGGAAATGAATAAGCTGCGCTAAAACAAACCTAATCAATCCACATTATATTGTATCTTTTAAATGTATGACTATCATTTACTCCACACTGATAACTACACTAGAAGTATTATGCCTTTGGTTTGTCCTCGCCACAGTCTTTACATGGATCTGTCCTAGACTGGAAAACAAACCCGGTCATCTGCAGCATTCCAGCTTTCATTTGGACTTTAACAGACTGGCTTTGTAAATGTAATTCTCTCTGTGACTCAGAGGCGACTGGCACATTTTAAAGTGAACAACATAGTGCAATAACAAAAACTGTTAATTGTTATTTTACAGCTTGTTGCATCACTTGAGTCGGCAGTCCTTGAGTGTAGCCCTGGAAACACTAGCGCTCAGGCTGCTACAGGAATACCACGGGTGATGGGATCTAAATGCTTGTCAGTCATTTGCACAGCTGCAGCAGTCCTCAGATTGCACAGGCTGACTTTGTCCACTGTTTCAAGTTTCGGTGTTGAACCTCAGAGTAGAGTCATGCATTACAGAATCTGAATAACCAGCCATAATTACAGCTATCGACCTCCTTACAATTAATGGACAAAACCTCCCATCACAGCATGGAACATGTACTGCTAATTGTGCTTTGTGTGTTACTTATAAGCAAGAGAGACACAAATTCAGTAAAAAATTGCCATAAATGCATAAATGAATTACGTTTGTGGACAGAAAACCTATGGGGAGCAGCCATTGCCAGCCAGAAGTGATGTACCATCACTGATTCCGGGTGATCGGTGTGAGTAAACAAGCAGCAGTCAGTGAGCAAGACTGAGTGAAAAGCATGACTGTGCAGCCGTAAGCTTTCCACTCCACCTTTGTCCTAGAGACACGACCCAGCACTGGCCGATAATGTGTCATCTTAGACTGGTGTCTGCTGCACAGGGTCAGTGCCCAGTCCACCACAGACCAGGTAATCGGACAAACCAACGAGTCTGCGTCACTACCGGTGCGGGAACAGCCTGTGAAGGAGGACACATGTCTCTGACCA
>JAPQRQ010000026.1:22012672-22025582 GCA_037367365.1 Apogon talboti | reverse complement strand
AGAATAGAATAGAATAGAATAGAATAGAATAGAATAGAATAGTCTTTACTGTCATTGTGTGTTCAGTGAAATTAGGAGTGCTACTCCAGTCCATGCAAACAATATGAATAAAAGCCAATGACTCAGAAAATAAAATTACAAAATAAAACAAAAAAATTAAATAAGAAAATAAAATATAAAATTTAACAAAAGTAAAATAAGAATTGAGCTAAAGTAGAATAAAATAAAAAGAAGCATAAAACTAATTAATGGACACAACATTTACAGTATTAGCAGTATGTACATCTATGAATATAAGCAATATTAACAACGTGTATATCTATGAAAGTATAACAATAGTGCATTTATCTGAATAAATATTGAATAAACCATTGCATTGTTTTTGTGAGAACAGAGGGTATTGCATGAAATCAGGTCATGGGTACTTCTAGTGCAAAAAAAAAAAAAAAGGCTATCAAAGCCCTGTAGAAAAGGACAAACCCTACAGTAATATGGGTTATTTTTACCTCAAAAGATGGAGAGAGTGTCTGTGTGTGTGTAAATACTAAACATGAACAGAGCGGCTGTTCAAAGTGTGTTGGGTCATTTAAGAAACCTCCTTATTACGAACCAGAGTTCCACCCTGTTGTTTCAGCCCCATCGGTCGGATCAGAGCATGTGCAGGTTGGTTTCCAGAGTGTCACCAGGTCCTGCCACAGCCTTTTTCAGTTTTAACACTCAAGACTCACACTTATGCAAATAATATCAGAAGTGGCTGTAGCTGTGAATTTGTAAACATGCACGCACTTGAAAGTAATTATCTGCCATTAACATTCATCGCTTATTAGCATTATATTGCATTTGCATATCACATACGGGCCTTAAGTGGAACATGAAAGAAAACAGACTGGAAAGGAAATGGAAGAGGTTTGGTCAGAGAGAGAGAGAGAGAGAGAGGACATACAACACTGAGCACAGGGTGATGTTTATCCACATTCAAGGGTCTACAGTGGCCTTTTATTACCAGATACTTTTATTAAACTACCTTTTTATTCAGCACCAGTTCAACCAGGTGGAGATTAAAACGTCTTTCATTTTAGATGAGTATATTTGATTTGAACCTTTCCAAATCAGACAGGAAATGTAACCACAGCGCTGCTACCGTGGGCAGCAGCTAAATTAAACCACCAACATTAGACATTTTGGTGGTTTTTTGGACCATTCTACATTTTAAAAGTACTGTTGTGTTGAATCAGATGTTTGGATCTGTACATCAGTTTTCATTTATTCTGTCAAAACTGTTCTACTTTATTGGAAATAAACAAATAAACTAGAACTACTTTTGTAGTGGCTAACAGATGAGTAGTGCTCTACATTTAAGCTTTCCTTTCCCATTTATTACATTATCCCTGCATTTTACATTTTCCAGAAGAAAGCAGGAATTTCCTATATTTAATTTATTTATCGTGTAGATGAGAGGAAAATTGGGGGAAAATCATTATTCTGCAAAATATATCATTAACTGAACAGAAAAAACAAATACATGGGTTTTATTGGTGAGTCAGTGTTGCATAAGAGCCTCTGAACGTCCAAATGGGTCGTATGTGATGTAGGTGAGAAACCACATTTTACCTGATTTATTAAAATACTATGTACTGACTGGATTCATGGTTAATAAGGTGTTAAACGTTTTATATCAGGAGATGCTTTTGGTCGCCTGTTTAGATGTTAGAGGGTTAATGAAGAATCTGACGACTGACAAGTTAAAATGACTAGATTTGGGGTAAAGTTAAATTCATCTCACGTTGCAGAACAAAAAGATAATCGCTGTCTGACGTTGATTATTGCACTTGTAAATCTGTTTCCTGTTAGTCCTGACACGGGGCAGGATTCCCTCTGCTCTCCTGTTAAGAGTGGTCCGTTGTTATGGAAACCAGGCAAACCTGAACACGTTTGAAGGCGACCCACTCGTCCCATGAATGAATGAATGTCAGGCCAAACCAAGGCTACAAGTAACAAGGAAAGTGCCCAAAACAAAAAACCAAATGATCTGTCACCACTTTACCCTTACCTAATCATCAAACAAAAGACCAAACTCTTAGACAAAAAACAGGAGACACCGTTTGGTTAGACAAACAGGGCTTCTCCTTCCTGTTTCCTGCATCCATTCACATTACTTATTCTATTTACAACATTTACAAAAGTCACTCTGCTCAAAGAAACAGCAAACTTCAAACCATCACAGACCTCCATCACTGGGAATGGGAGGAGACAAGAAGGGGGCGGAGCCAATCAAAAGAGGGCAAGAGAGCTGTCAAAAAAAATTAAATAAACACACAGAAATACATGACCCATCAAGACCACATGGGTCATGACACCATTCATGGGTGTACTGGTGGGTACGAAGGACAGCTGTGAAAGATCTGTGTTTGGTTTCTATTCAACTTCTTTGTCCCATCTTTTCTAACTTTATCGAACCTTTGTTTAACCAGATGAGTCCTGTTGTCATGGGGATCTCCTGGCCAAGACAGCAGCGATAGTCACAGAATTATATTTACACATTTACTATAGTAAAAGTGTTTGGAAAAACAGAAAAAAACACACACCATGAGTCAAAACATTTACAGACCAACAGCCTTAAGGTTCTTTTTAAATCGGTCAAAGGAATAAAGGCCTTAAACAGCGCATCAGTGACAGTATTTCTGTGAAGACCCAGGGTTGGTCCACAGCCTGGAACTGTCTTTGACATGGTGTTTAAGCGTTCCATCATGTTTTAATCTGGGTTTGAACTCTGTCCAATGCATGTTTCTGTGTCTGTGTGAAGCTTTGGTCCAAAAATGTTTTGCTTTTAAAGTACAAACACCGACTGTTCCGTCCGTTTACACAATGACTCGCACAGGTTTGGCCGTCATTAAAGTTCTCAGAACATGTTCCGTTTCTTTTTGTCAACAAATACGTGAGGATTGAACAGCCACACACGGTGAATCTACAGTATACACATCTATCCACATATTCAGATGGATGATGGAGAATACCAGGAGACTGGACCAGAGGAGGACCAGGACACAGCCATGACACACCTCTGCTCTGGTTCTGACAAATGGGACCACTACAGATCAGCCTCACTACGTGACCGACCCATGATGTCTGACATTGCAAATGTTTGCAACTTACTAATTCACTCATACGACTGTGTGACGGTGTAATCAGTTTTCTCAGATGACTGATGCCTGTGAAAGGTTTGGTATGCAGAAGCTTTAGGAACAGCCGCCTGATCTGGACGGTTCAACCAACCAGAGCGTCGTTAACAGAAACACGGATCCGCCACGGCAACGGCTCCAAAGACACACGTCTATGTTCTGTTTGATGGAGGTCGGAGGTATGGGTCCTGAAAACTAGAGCGTTCAGGTCCTTACGCTCATTCATCATGTGGTATGATCAATGAAATGATGATCCACACATCTACAGTGGAAGGAGAAATGACTGAGGTGTAAACAGACTAACACCTGACCAGGGGAAAACTGATATTCAGATTTATTCAGCCATTGATTCATCATTGACTGTTTATTTTACTTATTGATTATTAAGAGGTGGGAGCTATAACTTATTCCTCCGTAGCCGAACCCTGACTGAACTCACAGTCTAACCCTTCAGTGGACTGATGGAACCCTGCAGAATGTGAGCAACACCTGCAGTCAAAGTCAACACACCTCTGTCCTACACACAGTATAAACCAGCAGCCTGTGAGGGAACTTAAGGACACTCATTTAAGGTGGACTTACACTGATCAGCCTGTAACATGTTTTTGTTTAGGTTTTCAACAGTGTGTTTGTGTGCAGGTGACCTGAGCATTAAATTACATCACATTGTTACAGAGGCTTAAAACATAAAAAAAAACTAATGCAAAATATTAGGTGTGACCTGAAAGGAAACCTGTTTGAGTGTGAGAACAGAGGTTAGAGCTCAGACTGACTGCAGCACAGGAGGAGGCTGTCAGCTCCCAAACCACTACAGACGTACTAGTCTGTAACAGCAGATGTGAGGCCCCTTCCTAACCCTTCACGGACGTGTGTTGACGTGCACGGCCACCCTAAGACTGAGGAAACGAAGCGTGTGAAGTCTGATTTCACAGAAGACCTGCCAGTGTCTCAGCGGGTTCACTTCAGTTAGTCCAGTTAGAGACCGACTCAAAGTCCGGCTCAGTTCAAGACAGTGTCCATCTGAAGACCGGCCCTGGACACACAGGCCCTTGAAGAGTCTGGATCCACCGGCGCCATACAGGAGAGAACTGTTATGATCTGGCACTATATAAATGAAACTGATTGATTGACTGATTCTGTTCTTAGATAAATGAACATAAAGAAAACAGAACAACTGTAACTTTGACATACTGATGAAAACATAAGGCTGTATTAGTTTCCTGTCACAGACTGGACCTTTAAGATGACGTGTCTACTGTTAGTTTAAATACCTACATGAAGTTTAGATTGATTATTTGTCTGGATTTATTCTAAACCACTGTGGCTACAGATCTAATTCACAGTGTTTTTACATCTATGCGTACACTTGTACACAGGACATTTGACTGAGTCCTCTGGTGTTATTCCAAATATGTAAATCATTCTGCATTTGTAAGCTGTTCAGAGCATTTTCTGCAGCTCTGGTTATAATCAGTATTTCACATAAGGATTTCCCTGAGTGTTTAGTAGATTTGTAAAGTCATCACTGTCTTATGGCTCATCTGCTGCTGTTTACACAGCGTACGCACCGGGCCTGAACTCTAGCAGTCCAGGTTATGGTGAAGGCCTGTTTTCAATTCTTCTGTTCATTTTTATCTATAGCAACAGACTCTAGCTTTGGTCTTTGTGTGAGGGCGGGGCTGGTGGGCTTCTGCAGAGGGGGCGGGTGTGCTGCTGGCCGCTGTGTGCAGCCTGAAGGGGGATTGGCTGCTGTGGCACCGGCTGTGTCCCAGCATCATCTTATGACAATGGTAACTGCTGTTACTGTCGGCACCAACACCACACAGCCGGCCGCTGATCAGCTGCTGTGTGCCGCCATCCACAGCGTCAGCGGCGCCACTTTCAGCCTACAGGTTAAAGAAGTCGTTTACCTGCATTACTGACCACTGAAACACACATCTGCTCAAACTGGAAAAGGAGCGGACAGAACCTGTGAAAGCACGTCAGCTCAGCCTGTGTGTGTCTGTGGACCTGACTGGAAAGGAACCAAAACCGCCATTTTCTGTGTCCAGCAATCTGTCCTAGTACTCTACGTCCATGCCAGCCTCTGATAGACACAAAAAACAGCAAAAAACAAAACCTGCTGCAGTAGTACAGTGTTTTGTCATAATTGCATAAACAAACTGAGACTCCTCTTATATTTGTATGTTTGGGTCACAATGGTGAATCTGAAGATAATAAGAACTAGAATGATAGAATTAAATAAAAGGTTTAAGGTTTTGATGGCTCCCTGTAGTAAAGAGGCATCCGCCATCCCATACACAACACTCTCCATCCCAGCCTCTCTAATCTCATTACTCTCAGACACAGAAGGGGATTAAGATTCTATCCTGTTGCCAAATCACCGCCGTCTGACTGATGTTAAATTCTCCTCCTACTTTACTCCCTGCAGCTGAAGTTCATTCTTTCGCTATCAGCTCCTATCAGAAAGCGCTGAGCTCCACTGCTCTCACCAATGCCTCTGCTTGGTTCTGAACTGAGCCAATGAGCCGTATATATATTACCAGTTATCAAAGAGGAAACCAAATTTGCAGCGTCTTTATGCTCAAATCTATGGGCTTCTGTCGACTTGTTTTGTAGTTGGTGTGTGAGAGCGCCCTGAGGCACACCACCACTGATGGACTGACTGAATCCAAGGTTTCACTAGTCACGGTGTTTAGGTCACACATGCTGGTGACACGTATTATCATAAATATACACATACTGAACAGAGTAAATACATTATTTTGCAAAACCTGACGCTGTCCCCTGTCCCTGTCCTATATGAGCTCCCTTTGACTTCCTTACATGACCAGATGATGAAACCATCATCTGATCTTAAGTCTATGTAAATGTATATTAAAAGACATGCTGAAGCTCGTCAGTGATAATAATGCCACTTCATTATATAATTGTATCCATTTTAAAGTAAGTGCAGCAGCAGGCCCTTGTACAGATGGGCCGTTGTTCGCCAAACACAGATCTACTGTCCCTCAGTAGCACTTTAATAGAGGTGCAAATGTATGGTTGGTTAATATCATATGTGGGATGTGAAAAGGTCTCATTAGCTGTTCTGTCTCTATAAATACCAGATGATTACAGTAATTTATATGATACATCTGTAATTTTCTTGAAACTACTGTAGGTTTTGTCCAACTATTAGGTCCATTTTTCAGATCGAGGCCATGGATGAATGTCAACCATTTTATTTTCCCTTACAAATACACTGCTCAAACCAAAGACATTTGACAAGCTCTAATGTGCAGAGATACAATCTGCTGTGAGATTAAGCAATTTGCAAGTGTAAAAATGTCTAAAATACATTTTTATTGCGAAATTCACAGCAAAAATGTGGAGCCAGTGTCTTGCATTAAGGTGTATCTGATGTGTCCTGGCTAATTGGAGGAACCTGAAGTAAACCATAATAGTTAAAACACAGCAGCAGTTGTTCCCCTAAAAATATCATCTGTAACATTTGGGTCCAATAACTGTAGCATTTATTTGGATTTAAAAGTGTGTATGGACATTCATTCATTTTCTGAACCGCTTCGTCATTGGGACGCCGGAGCCTAAACCAGATCCTGAGGGTTCACCATGGACGTGTCCCCGGTTCACCACAGGACTGACATATACAGACACACAGCCAGTCAGAAACATCACATCCAACACTCACACCTCTGGGTGGTTTCTCCACATTATACATAAAAACTAATTTCCCCTTTTATTGCTGATTAAAAATAGAATGTGTCCCCCAAAAAAAGGTTAAATATTTAGTCGTTTTCTTTGCAAACGTGTGGAGCTTAAGGCCAACAACGATAATACACCATGACAGCATTCACTGATAATAATTCCTCCACGGCATGAGCAGGTTGACGTTTTGGGATGAATGACACAGTTAACGAACTGACAGCATCGTACAACTGGTGGTTTGGTATCCAGATACTGAAGAACACATCTGCGCCCTGCGTGTTTTTGGGACAGGCATCAGATGACAGCTGAGAAGAACAGGTGAGCTCATGAACTGGTCATGTTATGGTCAGGCTTTAACATGGAGGTGAAGTCCAGACTTTCACACAGGAGTATACACCTCCACCTGCAGGAGCTCCAATAAATCTGCCCTCTGCCCCAGCTGAGCTCCAGGTATTTCCATAACAACAAATTCCTACTTCTGATTCATACTATTTGCAAGAGTTCAACAATCAGTTTCACAAAAATCACAGTACGCATACGAATGAACCCATGAATATTATTTCTGATTTCTTTTTTGTGGTAAATAACTTTGTGTGATTGTAAAGTCAGTTTGGCCCCGAAGAGCATTTCATATTCATACTGTATACACAGCCAAACCCTGAAGAGTCCACCTCAATATGACATGAAAAAAAGTGGTCATTTCCTCTACAGCTCCCTTTAAGGTAATGCCTCCAGTCCACGTAAACATTAACAGCAGAAGGCTATTACGTGGATGACAGCTTTGGTCTAGGCATGGCTCTTCTGCTGATGGAACCACAGGCTGGTATATATATCACAACTGAATGGATTCATTACATGCGTGTTACATGGAGTCACTATGGATCACCATCAGTACTATCAAATATGGGGCCAGTGCACGGTTTTTGTGCTGTAATACTCTGTATGTCCTTGTCTTTGAGAGGTGATGTGAGGCTCTCATATTAAAAACTAACCTCTGAGGGCAGAATAAACACAGCTGAGACAAGAGGAGCAAAACCTTTGACTCTGAGCCTGAAGACATAATATGGAATTATATTTTAAGGCTCCAAGATTTGCACGTGCTGAACGTATATTAGCTCTGTTTTAATGTTTGCTAACTTAACAACTGCCTATATCCACCTAAAAAACAATAATCTTCCTTCAGCTTATTCCCCCTGTGTCTTTTGAGTTGTAATACCACTGATGGCCACCAGGGTAGACTCCAAACAGCCTCAACATTTCACTCAACTAAAAGTCAATCATTTCTGGTCACATCAATTTTATTTGGAATCTCTAAGACGTGCTCTTTTGGCCCATCTTTAGATTCTTGACCATTATTATGGTCTCAGAAGGCTGTGATTGTCATGACTGCCACTTTTGGCCAACAACAGTCACTTCTGGCTCCAAAACGCCAACACAAAGTGCATCTCAGAAACCAATGGGACACATCCCAGTTCCTCCATCCACTAATTACATACTGAAGTTACATCAGTGTCTAGGATCATGTACAACACAGATTCCAACACAGCAGCATGTGCAAATCTTCCATTATCAAACCTTTCATGACCCACTTTCAGTCAACTTAAATCTAGAGAGAAAAATATTGTGGACCCAAAATTACACTGCTCACATTTTCCATTTTGGTTTTCAGAATATGATGCCAAGACTGTGCAATCAGCATCATTTTTCTAAAAGCTTGTTCAATTACAGCTGACAGTTCTGCTAAAACATCCTAATAAGGAATCGGTTACTGCATCTGATTTATCAAATATAAATTCATTATGTGATAATGACTTTAAAGGAAAAGGCCATAAATAAGTACAGAAACAGTGCATAAAAAAGTGATCTATTGCTCAGTGCTCATTTTGATTTATTCTGACATTTTGCTGCTTTAATATGTATTTGTATGAGATGGAGCTATTCAAATAAATCTGAACAGAAATGAATTGTGTTAAAATAAGGTCGACAGTCTTACAGACTTACATTTTAACAGCATAGGCAGAAGCACGGTTTGCTTTTTTAAATGATCAAACAGTGAGTGGACGAGCTGAGACCTTTTGTTCTCGTGTGTGTGTGTGTGTGTGTGTGTGTGTGTTCTCTTCACAGTGCAAAGACAGTGGGTGTGTTTCCATAAATTAATTTAACGCACATGACGAAAAGTTCACACTGAAAAAATATTTTCTAAAGCTCCAGTTTTCTTCAGGTTGTTTTTGCAGTGTTTCATGAAAAAGAAAATAAACAAATACGTGTACAAGAAAACACTTCTTCACATTCAATTGAGACAAAGTGAACATTTAACACATAATCAATGAGCAAACCAGTGAGCTCTTTGCGGTGTCTTTCCAGACATTTGGAAGGGTAAAACCATGTCTGGTCCAACAGGTGGGGTGGACTGATAAGGAGACTAAACCATTCCTTTGTTTGATCCATGAAAACAGACATCACATACAGTACTGTGCAAAAGTCCAGAGCCAATGTTAGACTCAGCTCAGGGCTAGTTGGATTAGTAAAGTAATCACACATATGCATTTCTCTTTCTCTGATCCAATGTGGATGAATGTGTGGAGACACCACCTCTGTTGTGTTCATGACAGCCATGTGTGACGTAGCCGACAGCGCCACCTGCTGAGCGTAGCATGAAGCCGTGACTATGCACTTAAGACCACTGCACGGAAACGCACATCATACAACAGTTTTGTCTTAAAAAGGACACTTAAAATTCCTTTGACATTTAATGGAAACACAGCTAATAATTGTTTGTCTCTATATGTCGGCCCTCTGATGAATGGTCGAAGCCCTCCTCCACCCAGCGTCAGCTGGGATGGGCTCCAACCCCACAGAGGATGAAGTCATGGAAAAGGAATGAATGAGTTCAAGAAATATGCCCAGTCTGAGCTTCTAATGACACATATTTTTCAGGGAGAGCAGGACATTCAACATGCACACAATGTGACGCCACAGTGTTCTCCAGTCTGACGTAAACACGGTTAGACTACATGCTTTTAGTGGGTATGCTTGAAAATGGGGAAAATACTGGGTAATGTTTATAACTGAAAAGAAATAACACCCGGTAGTGCCGACCAAACACACACACACAACACACTCTGCATTTTCAACTGTTGAAAAGTTTGTGTGGGATGGCTATGAGCTATCATGTTGACCGTTTCAGAAACAGAAGACATCTTCTACCTCCACGGTTACCTCTCCACACGCATTTGAAAAGTTCACTGGTGGGTAGAGAATTCATTTACGAAGGGGATAGTGGCATGTACAGGGATGTAACTGATGAGATGTAAGTGGAGATAATATTAGACTGTCAGGGCATTCATCATAAAGCCATTATAGATGGGGGTCTTTTTCTCTTACTGCTCTCCTCTCCTCTCTGCAGTAATTAAGCTGTGGTCCTATCTGCAATGCTCTGCGTATTATCAGTTTGGTTTTGGGAGGCATCGCCAGAGAAAACTGGCTATATACAGATTATTAGGAGAGGGAGAGAAGGGAGCCGCAACAACAGAAAGACAGATGGGCAGATGAAAGGAGAAACAGTAAAAGGATAAAATAAAAAAATAAAAACACACGCCAGGTTCAAGGTCTGAGATAGAGGAAATGTCAGAGAAATGAAGAAAAACTGTATTAAATAGAGAGGAGTGGGATGAAGGCAATGATGAAACATCTGCACTGAATCTGTGCTGCACGTCGGGATGAGTAAATGAACTCAAACCATAAACAAGGGACGTGTAAAGATTTAAAGTTTTAGGATTAAAACAGCCTTTAGCAAAGGGACCCAGAGTGAATGGAGGGACAGCACTCACCATTATCAACACATCTATCATCACTGGAGCCTGGAGCCACACTGACAGACGCTCTGCAGAATTAGTACTCCTTTGTCTGATCCTCTGCCCTTCAGCCTGTTAATATAAACTGAGGAGAGAAAAGGAAAAAAAACATCAGGTGTCTTTCGTCAAAGTGTCTAATGTGTCCCTTTTCTGGTGCACACAAATCAGATTCCCAAACTGACATCATCTGTAACTGTCAACACAAAGACCTCACACGTTAGGAATCTGAATGCTTTCTGTTTGCTTTCATTGCAGCTCTTGAAGTAAGACTGAGCTTGGTTCCAGTGTCTGCTACAAAAGCTGCAAACAGGGACATAAAAAGACAACTGGATGCGAGAGACCCAGGTAGAGCTGAATGCTCATTCAGGGACGGCACAGCCCAAATTCAGTTTTAATAGTGGAACGACAAACGCAGAGTTAATCTGCACTATTTCAGTAAAATGTAGCAATAATACTCCAGACTAGCAATAGGAGGGGGAAGCTGCCTACTAGAATATATTCATGGAAGCTATAACTTCAGTGAATTACAGCTACGTGTCCATAGACTGTATCACTGACTGAATAAAGTCTGAAAGTCATTGTTCCAAAATAATGCTAGCTGCTTCGGTGTGTTTCTATTGTTTGTTCATGTAAACCTTTGCCAACATTACCTTACAATTGTTAGCCGAGGTTCAGCTTTTAAGAAAAACATGTTTTTATAACCTCTGTGTGGTTCTTGCTTCCTTATCTTTGAGGCTTTATGATATACTTTACTCCACCCATTCAAAACAAAAACTAGCTCTTTATTAAACTACGGCTTAGCTTGGCTGGCTCATGTTAGCTAATATTAGCTGGGGTTTAGCCTATATGAGATGCACAAAACATACTAGACAGATAGAAACTTAATTCTACCCTTTTTAAAGCTAGTTAATTACAAATTATAATAATTATAAAGTGCACTCTAAAGACTAAAATGTGCTGCATCAACCAATAGTTTACATCATAGCTCTGTGAGCATCTGTTTTGAGACGGAAAACAGCCACACCCAGATGGCAAAATTCATTTGAATCGACGTTGAAATACGGTTTGGCAGAAACATTGAATCCTGACAATGAAATGACGTTGAAAGTGTCCCCTCCGTTTTGTGTTGAATCAACGTTGGATTTTCAACCATATTGACATTGAATCAATGTTGGTTCAACCATTATTTAAAAGGTATACTAGATAAAAAAAATTAAGAAATTTATGAATTGCTGAACAAAATAACAGAACAGGGTTTATTTTTTTACATTCATGTTTATTTTATTCAAAAATACAGTTTAATTTGGTTTAAGAGTCATTGGCCAAAGTAGCCCGTCAACAAACAAATCATTTTTTCTGAAAACACTGTTACAATCTCTAGCTTTGGCTCAGCCAAAGTAACCTATTTTTCCTAAAACAACAAGTGGTTCCTGGCATAACAACCAACACGAAGAAAGAAAGAAACAAACCGACCCAGGGTAACACGAACAAAAGGCTGCAACCAGGGCTCCACTGTTGTACCCAGAGCTCATGTGAAGAGGACACTGTGAGACAAGCAGAGACAAATTCATGTCCACACTCACCATGGAACTTTTTGCAGAGCAGACAGTAATTACTACAAAGCAACTACTAATGCAAACAGCAAATTAGCAATGTCAAATTCATCTACATCTAAATCTTTCCGCCTCCTACACGCCAAGGGACGTAACGGAGCCAGTTCTTGACTCTGTCACTGAAGGCCTGCTGTGTAAGTTTTCTGTCATACTGTCGAGCAGCAACTGAAAGACATGAATAATACAGAAGTTGTATGAGATATCTTCAATCTAATTTCATCAATAGGAACTGCATTTCATCACCCACCACCTTCAGAATCTTCTAGTTCAAAAAATAAACTGAAGGTTTTACGCACATCCGAAGTGCGCTTCATCACTGCGCATCTCTACAACCGCTCCTCATCTCGAGCTAACTGGCTAACCGCGCTCTGTCTCCCCCGTCGCCTTCCTACACCTGAGACAAACACTGTAAAACTTCATTATAATTCCCCGTCTCTCTCTCCTACTTCTGAACAAAACCTACAAACCGCTTCACAGTCACTAAAACATCCGTAATTCGCTAAAACCTGTAGCCTGCTAATCTCAGGTCTCAGGCTCCCGGTTTCCGCATCCGGTT
>JAPQRQ010000026.1:21978009-21989560 GCA_037367365.1 Apogon talboti | reverse complement strand
TCTCTCTCTCTCTCTCTGTCTCTCTCTCTGTCTCCGTCTCTCTCTCTCTGTCTCTCTCTCTGTCTCTCTCTCTCTCTCTGTCTCTCTCTCTCTCTGTCTCCGTCTCTCTCTCTCTGTCTCTCTCTCTGTCTCTCTCTCTCTCTCTCTCTCTCTGCCTCTCTCTCTCTCACTCTCTCTCTCTTTCTCTCTCTCTAATCATCCTTTATTGCAGTCTTGGTTGTTTCAGCATTTTGTACCTTTTTTTTCCTCCACTAAGCTGCAGTGATCCTGATGGAAGGGCCATTGTATTATTGACAAGAAGTTCAGATAAACTGTGCTAGAGACGGTCCAGCCAGCTCCCATACGTCATCCTGCAAGTTTGCTGCAACCTGAGCACAGCTGATGGCAGGATATGGATGTGTTTTCTCCTGCAGCTGCCGCTCCATGGATGGACTTCCTTGGCCTGATTACCGGACACGTGCCCAAGCATAATACACCACTATTGTCCTTCAGGGAATAGTGAAGGCATACTTTTAACCTTTTTCTCCATCCATTAAGTCATCAAGGCTCACACTTTAGTGTTTTACATGCACTTCTTGTCCACTCATGTGGTCATTTACTCCCATCAGTTTTTAAAACTTTAAAGGAAGAGTTTACTTTCTTTATTCTTAACATGAGGCTAACATCAGGAAACAAATCCTATTATGCATCATAAGGACTGGACTGCTGGGCTCTGTCCAAAATGAACCAGAGTTTCTTTTCTAGTTGTTCCATTTCTTACAGAGGTCTTATTTAAAACAGTAATAAAACATCCAGTTACACCTCCCTCTTTAACTTCATGTCATGTTTGTTTTCACACTAAACAAGTGCCATGCAAAATGGTCATTGCAGATGAGCAGTATGGCTCCACTGTTGTTTAGCCTTGGACTGATACTTTGGCTACACTAATTGCTGTGCTTGCAAAAAGTGAATAAACTGATTTCCCAAAGATCCTGTAGTCTGCAGAGTACAGCAAGAATTTGGCAGAAATATTGGTTGGCAAGCTAAACAGAGAATTGCAACCTGAGCACCACTAAAGTATATTAGAAAAACGTGACTGGATGTTAACTGACAGTGGGGTAATTGTCATCCAGAGGACGCCCTTCTGTTTCTGTCCGGCCTACAGTGAGCAGCTTCATCAGCTGGAGGCAGATGTGCTGTCTGTGTGCAGACAGGTCAGTCTGTAGCTGTGCTGTCCTTTCTCTTTGGTCTCTTTCCCTCAGATTCAACCCTCTGAAGGCGCTGCAGCCCAAACGCCGCTTGCAGCAAATACTGGCGTCCTCGACAGTCCCGGTCCCCAAGCCGGCGTCGGGGACAGCTGCACCTGTGGCCACGGCACCGGTGGCCATCCCAGTGCCCGCGCCACCTGCGTGAGACACACTTCAGTTACAGTCTCAGAGCATGCTCCGTAGCTGTAGCTCTGGCATGCACTGTAGCCACTAAAACAAGACCAACACCAGTACCAGACAGGCAGCAGCAGAGGCCCGACTTCAACCTGACATTTACAGCTCTAAACCAGGGTTTCCCCTCCCATTCTCCAACCTCTACCACATGGAAACAACACTGAGATCCCAACTGGAGTTTTCAGTGTTGATATTAACACCAATGAACTTGTGTGTATTGTTTCAAATCATTTTAATCTCTAGGACAATAACAAAGGGGAAACCCTGATGTCCAGTACATGTGTGAAATCAAACACATAATCATTGATCAGCAGATGATCATCAGGTAGCTTTATACGCAACATTTAGAGGATTTGGTGCTTTCTTGTCACTTCTGCAAGCTCAAAGTTGTGTTTAGCGGCTACATGCAGGGTACGGTTGTGCTGTGGATGCAGATGGTCATCACTCACTCAACCCACTGTTAAGCACCAAACCGGATTCACAGCAGAGACTTGGTAAGACTTTGACTTTGGCTGAAATAAGCATCCACTCCACACTGTTTCAAAGGACTATTTCACCTTTCGGAGCAAAGTCTCTGTCTCTACCGGAAAACCGTGCAGCGTGAATGGATCTTTCTGTTCTCCACCCACTCACACTAGCAGCACTGCCTGACGTGGGACATGCACAGCCTACCTCCCACTGTCTCACCACCCACAGTCCTGACACAGGACCTCATGCCAGCTCATGGATGGGATGCACTGTCAGACGTGAAGGACTGGTGTCCTGTTTGCGCTGTCCTTCCCTGGGCTCTCCGCTTCAGCTGCTTCCCCCTGTGTGTTTGTTATTGTCTTAACATTTGTCATATATTGATCTTTGAAGACCTACAGAGGAGTCAATATCTGGCCTCCTTACCGTATCACACAGGACATACTTTACCCGATACTTGCCATTTTACAACTCAACGTCAACAAAGTAATAATACATAAATCTGTGCAGTTTCAGAGCATCAGTAACATAATGGTGAATGGTTACGGGACAACACACTAAGTCATTAATGCATACTTACAATAAATAAATAACCTTTGATTAAATAACGTCAAAATAATCATAAGAAGGATGTTGTGTTTAATTTATTTCTTTTTTAGTTTCACTTATACAGGTTTGGCTCAGTGGTATCATGTCCTGTGTGAAAACCCCTCCTGGCTGCTGATTGGCCCTGCTTGTCCCCTCCTCCCTCTGCGGAGGCCAGTGATTGGGCAACAGTCATGTCGTCACAACACCACAGCAATTTATATCAACAAGGGAATGTTGCCCATCACAGATCATCTACCTTTTCCTCGCTACCGCTAACACTAAGATACTGTTTCTTTAGGAGGATATAGAATAAATACTTGAGATTTACATGAACAAAATCATCTGAGAAACATGTGTGACAGTTTAACTAACCTGCTCGGCTTTTAATTCATGGAGATGTTGCAAACAGACATAGGTATCATGTCCTTATTACTGCAGTATTGTACTTTCATGTTCTTTGGGTTGTAACAGATGTGTCTGCGGTTGAACTTATAACTTGATTTGATCTATTTAATTATAAAAGCTAGTGTGTTTGTGGGTAGGGACATCTGTGTGGGAGATAAACTCTGTACATAAGGGTTCATGCTGTTGCAACCATGATTCTGTTTGTTTCCTTTTAGCGACTGGAAAAATCCTGTGAGTTGTTTCAGGATGCCGAGTGTGACAGTAAAGGCCCGGTTACTTTACACAGAGTAGATGTTTCCTATGAGACGATAAAGAGAACAGTTGTAGCCATTAGACCAAGTCTGTCCTCATTTCCTCCTGTAAGCTTTTAGAGTGCCGCCTCTCTCGGGCGCCGTCAGTCTTTGAGTGCTTGATGATATTTGTAATCTGTTTGCCTGCAGCTCAGGCTCAGATTCAATTAGACCAATCAAATCTAGTGCAACATGCTATACGGCAGACGGCTTGGTCTCACCTCAAGCATGCACTGTGTTGTCATTCAGCTGTTTTTTCATGTCCTCTACAACTTACCGTCCTGTTGTCTCCGCCTGGTCTGGCAGGTTTGACTACTGCAGGTTCATAGAACTAGACTACGTTCCCATGGAGACCGGCTATATGGTCTCAATGCGTCCGACCAAAGGCTATGCATCGACCAAGTCTCCAACAAAAGGATATACTTCTACCAAGTCCCCGGACCGCCACACTCGTTCAACAAACTCCCCAAACACCATCCCTCGTTCTCGGTCTGTTCTGGTCCATGTTTGTCTTGCTGATCAGTGTGTTAACCCTTTGAAGCATGGGAATGATGCAACATTTTGCACTGTGAATGTTTAGTTGTGTGAAAGGAGCCAAAGGAGCTGGTCCACAGATGTCCCCACAGCATCATGTCCAGTCTGACCTGTCACTCCCTTCTTTTTTGTTCTTCATTCAATGTTTTATTTATTTCCATTGCATATGTTAGTAGTGGTTAAATTTATGTTTAATTTTGTTTTTTTTAATCTTTACACAACTTGTCCTTTTAGAAAGAACTGTAGCACCATTGGTAATGTCTAAAATGTCCTTTGTTCAACCAAAACCTGTTGTTTTTTTTGTTAGCAGTGACTGCATCCTGTGAGTTTGTCTATACTTGTGCATTTCATTGTTGTATTGGCATGTTGGTGGACATATATTCCTCTTCTTCCATATGTCCTTTTGTATTTGTGATTTTGCAGTGACATGTTGGTCTGCTCAGCATCTTATAGGAGTAACTGTCACCCTGTCTGCACTGTGGTTTGGTGGTGTTGTTGTAGTGCCTTCCTCTATCTGCAGCTATGGATGGATTAACAGTTCTTCACTTACTTTGGAACAGGCGAACACCAGCCCCAACCAGTAACAGAGATCCCTATGGCAACGCCTCCCTCAGCAGCAGCAGCAACTCAGGATCTTGTAAAGGCAGCGACTGTAGCCCCACCAAAGGGTGAGACATCAACCCCAAAACATGAATGATACAAAGCAAAGTCATATATGCGATCAACCTGTAAGTCTGTAACCTCAGACTTGTTGGTATATAAAGCTAAAGTAACGTTTGTTCCAAATCACTGACTTCACACGGTCATACACTGTGTGTCTCAGACGTCACCAGAAGTACACGTCATGCACGGACAACCATGGTATCCGGCCCCCTCCCCCCGAGCAGTACCTCACACCCCTACAGCAGAAGGAGGTGTGTATACGACATCTACGGGCCAGGCTAAAAGAAACCATAGACACACTACAGGACAGGTGAGATCCTCAGAAGGTAACAGCAAGCACTGCCTGCATTTGAAAATATTTTTTCCTTTTCACCATGTTTTTTATTTCTTACTTTCCTTTTCTAACTTTAATGCTTCCATTCTCCAAATTGTCTGTCTGGTCCTCTCATCTGTTCTGATTCCCTTCATTTGTCACCATCTTAGGGACACAGAGATAGATGAACTGAGGGGCCAGCTGTACAGGATGCAGGAGGACTGGGTGGAGGAGGAGTGTCACCGTGTGGAGGCTCAGCTGGCCTTAAAAGAAGCGCGTCAGGAGATTCAGCAGCTCAAACAGGCGGTGGACACCGTCCGTGTCAGGCTCAGTGACGCTGGGGACCTGAGCGGGGATGTCGGGGTCCAAAAGTACTTCCAGGACATTAATGCTCAGAACCACAAACTGGAGAACCTTCTGCTCAGCATGGAGCTAGCCCAAGCTGGATTAGCCAAGGAAGGGGAGGGCACACCAGGCTGTCGGACCCGTGTCGGGGGTTCAGCACCAGCATCGGTATCAGGGGAAAGTCCAGGGGGAATACCGAAACCAGCAGTAGGAGGCAGAGGATCATGCTCCTGCGATGGTTCTCCAGCCCGCTCTCTGACTCGAAGCTCCACCTACACCAAGCTCAGCGATCAGGCGCTGGCAGACAGGAATAGCAACGGACAGGACTTTCCTTGTCTGTCAGGTGACGGCACCCAGGACAGTGGCTTTGTGTGCTGTGGGGAAAGCAGCGTACCGAGCCGGGCCGACCTGCTGCTGGAAGCTGCTTTCCTGTCTGAGGAAACCGCATCCTTACTCAATGCCTACACACAAACCTTTTCCCACTCTATGCCCAACTCCCTCCCCAGCTCTTTGCCTCACACATACTCTCATACCCTACCTCATTCTTTCCCTCACAATTTGTCCCACTCTGTACCCCACAGTATGCCGCACTCCTCCACTTATGAAAAGCTGTGCACAGGAGAGCGGCTGGCACCCTTACGTTGTGGCCTCGGTGGAATGGGCTGCATGAGCCACCCATGCTTGTCGCACCATCACCTATACTTGCACCCCTTGCGGGAGACAGGTATTCAGACTGAAAGCTGCCCCATTCCTGCAACGGCAGGCTACCCCTCGGACCTGGACACCATAGCAGAGCAGCGTACTTTCCGATCACAGGCCTGCAGCCCCACCTCCACCTGGATGTCTGATGAAGGGGAGGAGGACCTAGACTCTATCACCACTACAACTTCAGTAACAACAGCAACAGTGATGAGCACGGCCACAGAACCAATCCCTGTCTCCAAAACCCCTCTGCTCCCTCTGTTACCCCGCTCAGCCACTGTGGCATGTTCCATGGAAAGTCCTCTGTGTGACGAGGCAGAGGAAGAAAAACAGGAGAAGGAAAAAAAGGAAAAGGAAGTTGATGCATCAAAGAAGTGCATGGAAGCAGTGGAAATCAGTAGAGTGGCAGAAGAAGGTCAGCAGACGCAGACAAGTTCAGCAGAAGAAAATAAAGTGGAAAGTCAGGAAGAAGAGGAGGAAGCAGCACCTGAAAACCTGGGCAACTTAGAAACAGCAGAAGGAAAGCATGGTTTGGAAGAGGTGGAGTTTGGAAAATGCACCAGAGAAGGTGTAGAGGACAGAAAAGGTGAGACAACACTGATACAGCTCAGCAGGGAAATGAGACACCAGGAAGTGGGTTTATCAGCAGGACCACCTGAACCACAGACGTCAGATATTAGTCCAGGTTACCCAGGGTTACCACCAGGCATAGACAAGCCTCACACCTCCCAACCAAGGAGGTCGACCTCTAATGAGGAGGTTACCGGAGGTACTGTCACACCTGACAAGGATGATGATGGTGATAGTGAAACTAAAGACCAGGGTGCAACCGGAGGGGCCGAAGCGCAGGAGGAAGAGTCAGCGTCTGACTCAGGGGAGGTTCAGAAAAGCTACTGGAGTCGCCACTTCCTGGTTGATCTTCTAGCGGTGGCCATTCCTGTGGTACCCACAGTGGCATGGCTCTGCCGCGGCCCAGTCCGCGATGGACAACCAATGTACCACATAGGGTCACTGCTGAGGGGCTGCTGCACGGTAGCACTGCACTCACTCCGAAGGGGAGGTGGACTGAGGCATTACCCCGCAGGCGGGGGCGACCTTGGAGGATCACACATATAAGAGCAGAGCGTGTTTAGCACCACTGTAAGGACTGCGGTACTTCAGTTCAACCTCTCCAGTCTGCTCTAGACCTGGAGCTTGTTGGAAGGTAGAAGTGTTGGGTGGAGAGGAAAAGAAACAACTTCCTCCCCTGCATTTCTCATCAACATCAAAAGATGAGAGAGCGTTAGCAACAGGAAGTCTCCGTCTCTAACCGAGAAACTCTGCTGTGTTTGGTCCTGCTCCTTGTTGTGTCTCACCCACTCCTCCTGCTGTTGCTACTGATGTGTCTACCAACGCTACTGACTCGCAAAACTGAATGAGCTGAATGGAATGGCTGGTCTGCGCTCGTTTGTCTGATGCTAGTTATTTTGTTAATGAATTGCAGGGAAATGTTAAAGGTTTGTTGATCTGTGTCGGTTTACCCTCTGGTCTGGATCCTTTCTGACAGGGTCAAGGTTGTGAGGGTGTAGATAAGATATGTATGTGTGCAAGCGCGTGTCCAAGAATAACTGAATGGGCTTGACGTCTGTCAGCACAGAAGTAGCACGAGAGTGTTCTCACTGACGGCTGAGAGGGAGGATCCACCAACATGTCCGACGCTCACATGCTAATGCTAACAGGTCAAGATGCTGAATGGGCTTCTCTGCACCTTTGGCGTTCTAAAGAACGCAGTGACTGAGCTAAGGTTTTAGCAGTCAACATAAAAAAGACAATGTAATAATGAAACTCAGGTGGATTTCAAGGCTAGGAACATCCAGCAGAGCCCTTAGGAGCCAATCATATTAGGCCAAAAGTACCGACTGCTGCCGCCACTGTTGTTGACCTTCGGTCACAGCGTCTGACTTCTCATCCATCATATCGCAGTCATCTGTGTGTTTCTACATGAGGGGACGTGTGAGCACTTTTCCTGGTCGAGTAAAACTAAACGAAACAAAGCAGTTTCAGATAAAATTAAGTCAAACATATTTCCAATAAGACTACTTTATTATATCTACAGGGGGTTTTTTCTGAGCAAAAATGTGCCACAAAATTTGGACTGGAACCAAACACTCAAGACTGAGGAACACACATGTGATGCCAATCCATTCTTTTGGGTTTGTGTATTTTTCTCTGCCTTCACCAGTTAACATTCCACATTTGTTTAAAGACAGGTTCACAGTTTTTCAAGTTCATCTTAACCCTTGAAGACCCACGACTATTTTTGTCAGAACTTCCAAATGATTTATCACCATTTATTAGAATATTATTCTCTGTGAAAGTCAGGTATTGTCCTATATTTAATTTACTGATCATGTAGATGTTCACAAAAGCTTTGGAGTAAATTCAATATTTATTTGATCAAATCAGATGTGATCAAATGAGGAAAAAGTTATTTTTCCAACGAAATATATCATTAACTGAACATGAAAATCATATCTATATACATATATCTATATATATATATATATATATACATATAAACCCAGTGTGTCCATGGGTTTAACTGGTGAATCCATGTCGTAGAAGATGACGGTGTTTCCACGTTCAGTACAGTCTGTGAACGTCCAAATGGGTCATATCTGACGATAATGAAAAGCTGAGAAACTGTATTTTAACTCAGTTATTCACTTGTATTGATAGCATTAGTGGATCAGCAGTTGTTAAACATTTTAGATCCGTAGATGCCTTTGGTCGGTAGTGGATGTTTGGGTCTTTAAGGGTTAAAACAATGGAGAAAAGCTAACATTCATCCAAACTGAATGCACTTCTACTGCAACAGTTACAGACAAACTCAAGAGTCTTAAATATCAGATTTTTTGCTGCTCGCTGCTTAAGGAAACCAAGAAACTGAAAGGTAGTCTGGCATTGCCGTCCAGAGTCTGGAACCGCTCATGTTCCATTTCAGAGAACTAGAAGGAACAGGGGACACAGTTTACTGGTTGGTGAATTACTGGACGTACAGCAGACATATGAGTTAAGGTTTCAGAGTCAGCTGTGTCATAGAGTACAAACAATGTTCTGTCCAGAATCTGTGTCCACCCAGGCCTTAGCAGGACGGGGGTCAGATGGAGCATGAGCCCTGGGGCAGATGCAGCTGCTTCTTCACATAAACCTCTGAATGCATTTTGCACAAAACAAGGCCTTTGTATTTTCTGAGATGGAGAATGTTTGTAGTCAGTATGAACGTGTAAAATTGTGAACCTATCCTCTAAATCACACTGTTTGTCTTGGACTGAGGATTCTGCAACAAAAATGGGTTTTAGGGTGGAATTCCGCCCGTCGTTGTCCATATGGTTGGCAGTTGGACCCTAAAGCTAAAGCTTCACTTCACACAACGTCCCTTTCATTCATCGAACATTATCAGGACAGACAGTCCCTTTGTAGTAACTCACTGGCTCCGTTGGATGTGGATCCGGACGGTGTGACATGTGCTCTGTGCTGTAAATTTCTGCTAACATAATGCTCTTGTGGTGTAGTTTAACTGTCACTCTGATAGTGTGTATTTTAAGTCCACTGTTAGTGAGTCATCGCAAATAAACTATTTAACAAGTCATTCTGCAAAGCATTTCTAGACATAGAATACATAATACTTGACACTAAATGTGAATTACTGTGTTTGACAGGGTGAGGCTGAGGCGGGAGGTCAGGTGACGGCGGTCTGAGTTCAGCGCGTTTGTGTGTGTGAGTGTCGTTACCTAGAGACGCAGTCATATCTAAGGGGAGCTTCCTCTGTTTTTAAGTGTTTAACAATTTGTGTAAATGTGTAAAACAGGTAAACATGCAGCCTGATCAAAATAAGCAGTAACGTGAATCAATAAACCACCCCAACACAACCAGCACGGACCGTCCAACGCCATCTGAATTATCCAATTCTTCAAAGAAGAAATAAGCGGCATGAATTTTTTTTAATTACATATTTTGCACTATTATTCACTTTATGAATTTTAAGCAATTACTTGAAAACAAGATTGTATGTGTATCCAAAGCTCCAGTTTGTTCTTGTTTTGTTGGTCTGCAGTATCATTTAACTTAGATATTTTAATGTTAACATTTTAAGGCAAATTATAGTGTAACTCACTGTATTGATCTAACATGTTAATTAATGGGGAAAGTTTGGGTATGACTAAAACACACCTGAGTGTTTATTGTAAACCTGAAGAGTGGTTGTTGAGAAGAGGGGTCATGACATATGTCTGCAATGTGTATCCGACATTTAAAGGTCCGCTGTGTAAGATTTAGAGGGACGTAAATACAGAAACTGAATTTAACATTCATATTTCATATGTTTTCTTAAGTGCATAGCTTAATAGAAAAAATAATCATTATTTGCTGATAAGCATTTTCTGCTTGTGTTAGCTTACTAGTGATAATTGCGGTAGATTGTCAGACAATGTCAGAAATCTGATGACATGTAAAGTTCGCTAGCAACGTGCTTGTCACCAACTAAAAGGCACAAAAAAGAATTCAAATGCTAACACTGGTACGGAACAATAAATGATGTCTGCTCACTAGGAGCTGACTAGTCACAAATGAGAATATTCAAGAAACAAAACTTCAAATGCTAACACTAGCAAGTAAGGATTAGCAATGTTAGCATTATTTAGCTAGCAATACACAAGTCACCACCTAGAAGACAAAAGAACTAACATTTCAAATGCTGACATTGGAAGGAATGATAGCTACTTAGCAACATGCTAATTACCAACTAAAAGACACACAAAAGAATGAACACTTTAAATGCTAACACCAGCAAGTAATGTTGGCAAGCTAGCAACACACTGGTCATCAATTAAAAGAAACAAGAAACAACAACACTGACAAATAAGGATAGCTAGTAATAGTTAGCAACATACTAATCACCGACTAAAAGACACAACAATGAACAATTCAAATGTAAACACTGATGAGTAATGAATGGTAAATTAATGTGTTTATCTGGTTACAATCTGCAGCTTCACGGTTAGACGTCACTAAATATTACACACTGAACCTTTAAGTCTTTGTGTTGTGTTTTACCCACATTTGTGAGACAGTGACAATCGTGTCATTTTGTCTTTTTGCGTTGCTTCTCCGACTCTTAGTGAATATGAGTCTCAGGAGAAGCAGCCGTCATCAGTTAATGATTCATGAGTGAAGGCCATATGGACACATTTCCCAGGTTTCCCCTGTTTCTCAACACATCACTGTCGTCGTCAGGTGTTTGTGTTCTGACTGTATGAATCGACTGGTTTAGAGTGGATTAGGAGGCCCAAACAGCTCCATGTTTTACAAAAAGCCATATAATCCTGTGTGGGAGCAGGTGTGTGGGTGTGGGGGCAGCCTCCTCCTCCTCCTCCTCCTCCTCCTCCTCCTTCTCCTCCTCCTCCTCCTCCTCCTCTATATTCATGTGCTGTATAATAAAAAAATGTCTGTTGATGAACTCATGTGGATGATTCCTACTGTCAGCTGTGTGCTTCTCCTGCTGTCACTCAATTAAACACAAGCTGCCCCGCCCTGTTGTGTTGGAACTTAGGACAACGGATGAAATGTCAACTTTAAGTGGAATGTGATGCTGAATTTAAACTGAGGCCGGGGTTCAGGGTTAAGAGGTAAAGCGTGTTGTGGGTGGCAGCCATCATCTCAGCCCTCTATGCACAACAGTCTACACTTCAGCTGCATATAGGCCTGTGTGTGTGTGTGTGTGTGTGTGTGTGGGCGTGGGTGTGTGTGTGTGTGTGGGTGTGGGTGTGTGTGGGGGTGGGTGTGTG
>JAPQRQ010000026.1:21961307-21972824 GCA_037367365.1 Apogon talboti | reverse complement strand
CTGAGACCTACACATGTATTAAACATGGAGCTAAGTCCTTTAGTTTTCAGCCGGTGCCACTGCTGGACCTGGCCCTTTAAATCCCTCATCATAGAAATTCCACTTCACTTTTGCACTGATGTAATCCACCTTATCACATATCACTGACATGACTGTTTGACAGAAAGATCAACAGAATCGGCGGTCTGACCTTGAGTCCGATAACATTTTGTCCGTTGATTTCGCAGATGTAGTGCTCCGTCAGCAGGCCGTTACGGGCAGCGGAGCCATCTTTAACCAGAGAGGTGATTTTCCCAGACTTGTAGATGAAGCCGACATGACCTGAGCTGTCTTTGTGCATAGTGACAGTGCGCTGGAATGGCCTGCAGATACACACAGAGGAATCAAACCAAAGAGGCAGAAAAGGGAAGGAAGGCTGTGAGAAAGGCACTGAAGAAGGCAAACACGACAACAGCTGGGCAACTAAGTGTAAGGAACGCTACAGCCAGCAGGGGGAGCCACACCAACACCAGTGGCTTTACACGTTCCATCGACACATCGTCAAAGTGCATTTTGACATTTCAATCATTACAAAAGAATTAAAGAAAAAAAGAATAACTACTGTAATAGACAAAGGCAGACCATGGGAAGCACTATAAAGGGTTACAGCTACCGCTGCAGTGTCCTGCTTGGGTCAGACTCGTACCTGTCCCTGACCACCAGCTCAATGCGGGTCTCAGCTGCAGCCTTCAGGGCCTTGTGGGCTTTGTCCACGCTCCAGCCGGCACAGTTCTGCCCGTTGATCTGGAGGACCTGGTCCCCGAAGCGCAGGCCAGCCAGGGCCGCAGGGGAGTTGGACTGCACCAGCTGGACAAACACGCCCTGTGAGGGGACGGAGGACACCGATAAACCAGGTCAAAATCAGGCCAAGGGAAAGGAGCCGAGAGTGAACAGGGTCCGGAACAAGAAGGTGATAATGGAAATAAAAAAACAAACAAACACAAATGTGCCAGTCCAGTGGGAGAAGGCAAGGACACAGAAAGGAGACGGATAAAAGACAGAAAAGACAAACCCAGATCCACACATGGCTGGGGTCTTCACTACGTTATGACATCAGACTTTAGTGCACAGTGATTGAATCTGTGCAGCACAAACACTGGTTTACGTCTCTGCTTAGTCATTGTTTACATTAATGAACGCTGTAAGTTCTATCAGTCCTTCAAATCTACGTCTTCCGCCACACTGTTACTTATTTATTAACAGAATCCATTAACCGATTACCCATCAACCTTATTGACAGTGTTACAGCTACAAACTGAAAATATGTGGAAGCCTTAAGTGCAATTCTGATGAATTAATAGATTGGAACGATGCCCTCCATTGACTTTATTCTGTTTTTATTAGATTCAGTCCAAACAGGCACAGCAGAGGGTGTATGTTCCCCACCTTTTCATGAGGTCTTGTATTTTATGCAGAGTGTATGACATCCATCTGTTATCGATTCCCCGCACACTGAATCTTCTGTTTTGACCAACTAAATTCAGTCATAATGACAGCTGCTTCACTGCTCTACTGCAACTCAATATAAACTAAATAATTCACTGTTCTGAGGACCCCATTAGCACTCTGACTGGGCAAAAATCCCAAACATATTAGGTTATGTTTGTGTGTGTTCATGCACCACCCAGTCTCCAAACACCACTATTATTACTGCAAACACTAATGCAGTTTGTTAAGGAAATATCTCAGTCAAAGTTATTTAACACCTGTTCCACTGTTTATAGGAGGTAACACATTAATGCACCATCATGAGCTGGTCTCCTCAACAGTTATCAGTTTGAAAATCTTCATTACTCTTTATTTATTTATGTTGTTTGCTTTTCATTTTAGTTGTTTTTTTATGGCTGTACATGCACTAGTTTTATTTATATGTGGAGGATTTGCTCAGTTTAATTTTTATGTAGTTTCAGTTATGGCTGTAAGGTGTGATACTTCTAACACTTCTAGCAGCAAACAATGTATATTTACAATAACATCACTATAAAAATATGAAATCTAATTTGATGGCTATTAAGGGTTTACAGTTTTTTGTTGTAACTTTGATACTAGCGTTTCAGTTCAGTTCAGTTTATTTCAAATATGAGACAAAACAAATAATCCTACTTTAGTCCCTCCAAATAAAGCAGATTGCAAAAAACCATTCAAACGTATGTATACATGAAAACAAAATGTGACTTCATTCACATATTCGAACAGGAGTGGGAGGAAGTGTAATTATTTAGTCCCACCCCGTCTCCGTCCAGTCTGTCAGCAGACGGCTGCAGGACAAATCTATTCCCTTGGATCTGTTGTAAATAGTTAACCCCACTTGTCACATACCTACTCACCTATACTGATATACCAAAACATAAATTAATAAAACAAACTAAACTGCTACTAGCTGCTTTGATTTATTAGACCATCCAAATGTTGCACATGCTGTAAAACTATTTGACTCCTGAACTACAAACATGAACCGTGGAGGAAAATGAGAAGGAAGCTGCTGTCAGCAGAAGTTCTACCCTGTGTTCATTTTATATTGTTGTGTACTTGTTTGTGTTTTAGTTGTTTTTCAGTTAATAATCTTGTTTTGCTTGTGTGGGTTTTGACCTTAGGTGTCATTAAATCAGTTTCTGTGAGGGACTAGAGGAGGTCAAAGGGTGACCAGTGACGTCTGTCCAGGCCGGTGGACAAATGACCCGTCCAGCAGCTACCGCTCAGACTCACGTTGTCGATGGCCCTGAGCCGCAGTCCGACCTTTCTGTCCTGGTCCTTACACAGGATGATCTCCCTCAGCCCGGGGCGGATCTCTGCCCTCCTGATGCCCACGTCTGTCCCCGTCACTGGACGCACCATCCCGCCGACACCCGGGGCGCTGGGCAAGGCCACCTGCTGAGGACGAGAACGGACGCCAGCAGGGGAGAGGAAGAGGAGGCGGGTTCAGAGGAAGCAACGGAACAAAGGAGGAAGAGAGTGGGGAGAGAAGGTGAGAGAAAAAGGGATTAATGAAGAGGAATGTGATATTCAGATTCAGCTGCAGATCAAATGGAATGCTGCTTCAGAGGGAGGTATGTGGGAGGATTCACTTTCATCTCCACCTCCACCAGTGAATGAGATCAGGAATGCTTCAAGCCCTGCTTTTGAAAACTCTTATTATTATGTGCAATTTAAAAAAAAAAAAAAAAGAAAATTAAGAAATTAATTAAAAAATTAGAGAAACAGAAGTCACAGTGCCGGGTTCACCAAGTGGCAGAGAACACAGATGGTTCAGAGCCAGCTGACGAGCTGTGGTGAGGTGGGAGTGTTGGTGTGTGCAGGACCTACACACACACACACACACACACACAACTGCAGAGGATGGCAGAGCTCACACCCTCCCACACACCGCTCCAGGCCTGCGTGAGTCATTCAGTAATGTAGGAACAGACTACTGCACTGCACTGCTCCTGTCATTTACTCAAAACAGGTTTTAACTCGTTTTGCTCTGAATGTGATCTCAATTTAGTTAACCTTTTCCTTAAATAGTTATTATAATAAGAAATACTTCTGCATTAGAATACCTTAAATGAGTTCAGGTTTCTACAAATTACATCTGTCCTTTCTACTTTTACTATAGCAAAGAGAACTGAAAATGATTTCATTGTATTTAATGTAAAGGCAGTTTCATTTGCTTATGGTCACTAACAGTGAGGTTTATACATCAATAAATGGAATGTGAATAAACTTTAACACTTTTTAATGCTGTCTGTGAACATGGTTTCTGCCTGAGTGACATCTGAGAATTGGTGGTGAAAACAACAACTCCCACGTAACTTTATAACATCATGCTATCATGTCTTCTGTTATCCTGTGGACTGATACATCCCATAGTGACAGAATTACATAATGTTCAATGTGCAAGTGTTTGTTAACAATAAAGCAATAATCAAATAAAATGTTTTATTAATAATTCACATTAATTATGAGTCTATTTTCTTTACTAACATGACACCTCGGGACATGGACAGAGCCAAATGAGCGTCCAAATGGAGAGCGTAACCTCAGACAAACACTGACCAAACCAAGACTTAACCTGTTAGAAAAAACATACATGACATACAGATGTCCACATACTGGAAAAACTGTGACTCTCACATGTTCGCATACACAACCACATGCAAACACTTACGCTGTCGGCCACAGGCAGCAGAGCCAGGTTCCTCTGGACCTCGTCGCTGTTGAGGCTCAGGCCCATGTAATCCCCCAGCTCCTCCAGATTTGGGTACAGGGCTGGAACAACACGAAGACAAGTTTAGACGGGAGCAGCAAGGTGGAAAAAAGACAAGCACCACAGAAAATTGAGGTAAGGGGAACAGGCAGAGGAGCCCTCCGCCGCAGAGGCCCAGTTCACCCTGACCTACATGTGGACCAGTGGTGATGGACCACCTGATTCAACCCATACTTCTTGCTGCCTCCTGCACAGACTTTTCCTACATTTGAAGCTTTGAAGTCACAGATGTACCACCAACAAATACTGTTACGCCTGCTTCACCTAAGTAGTTTACACTTGATATTTGTTCATGCCATCCATAACAGTCATGCTTCAGCAGCTCTGAGGCCTGTGCTGGTGCAGCGCTGATAATGAACAGTGTGTGTAGTGCAGCAGAACTTTCCGGGCATCAGCACTCACCTCTGCACTCGTGCTGTGATGGTCTCTAATTGCTAATGGTTGTGTGTGTGCACTTATTCCTCCTCTGTGACTTCCTGTTTAACCATCTCCTATTTGGAAAATATGGACCTGTCTGTTACTCCTTTTTTCTGCATCCCTTTTTCTGATAACAAGAGGCTACTGTTGCACCAAGGCAATGATTACTACATTTATCCGGCAGTTAAAAGGAAACTGAGCGACAGAAATGTGAGGTAGGAAAATAAAGATCATTGAGAAAACACGGGCACTTAGGAGGAAAGCATTTCCCAGCCACGTGTCTGGGTGACTTTAATCTTTGATCGCTTACATCACCATAATGCTGGGTAATTTCAACAGCACTGATTGTGTGACCTAATCTCTTTGCAGTACCAGGCGCAGTCACTGTAAATACTGCACCCAAAAAGCACTGGACACAGTCCGGTGTCGGCTCTGCTCAGCACAGACGACAGCAACAAAGAGGAACACAACTCTGCTAATCAGTCCTGAGATAAACCAGAAGAAAAATGTGCTTCTTTATTTACGACTGGTGTAAAACATGTCATTATCCATGCAGTAAAATTATCAACACTACCTACGTAAACTTATGTTCTAAAAATTCCACTGACGGCCCATTGTGTGGTCACATGAAACGGACTACCTGAAACTCAACTGACCAGTGGTATCAGTACAAGTATTAGACAGCATTAAAACCAATCTTAATAAATAAATAAAAAGAATTTTAATAGTAATCAGAAAAGTACATGAGTGCATCAATGTGTCATCTAATCTGCTCAAGAACAAAATAATAATGGGCTGAGAAATATAAATGTAAGTGCTGTTTAATCCTAAAACCACAGCTCCTCTGTTCCTGGTCCGTCCAGATGGGTCCAACGTGGTGGAGACGTTTGTACTGTCCATCAGCTGTATTAGAATGGTATAATTAAACCTGTTTGAGCCACGGTCCAATCCAGAGCATGAAGACACTGACCTGAGACACAGCCTCATTCCTTCACCTTATGGACGTTGTCCCAGTGTACCACAGACTAACAGGTAGAATCCACCTGTCAACATGCAGGACGGTCACCGCCTCCAGTACAGGTGTAGCTAACCCTAACCTGACAATTTACTATCACAATGTTTCCTGTTTTCAACAGTTACTTATTTAATGACTGAATGTCCTTCACCTGGACAGAAAAAGCTTCTCAGATACACTTCTCTTGGCTTCCTTTGTCCCACCATTTGCGTTCCGGTTCGTCCTCTGTTGTCCTTCCCACATACAAAGCCTTTTTTTCTGGCCAGTCCCATTCAGTGCTCTTTTTAAGGTTACCCTCCCCCTCACTCACTTCCTCAGATGTCCATCTTGTGCTCTCTGTGAAAAAACCCCTAACCTCAAAGCGACACTCCCTGATAAAGTCAGAAGAAGAGTTCATATGTCTAAGTGTGAATCATTTCCTTTCTGGCTTTTGGATTTTAAAGCGAAAGCAAAAGAAAACCTTGACAGGAAGAAAACAGGCGGCGTTGGGGTACTGTGAATGCAGTCCCTGTGTTGTTGCGCTCCTCCCTCCCTTCACCTCCTCCTCCACACTGGGTGAAGACATTCCTCCCTCCTCCCCCCCACTGCTTTACTCCTGCACCCCTGGATCTCTCCCTCTTGCTCAAACCAACTCCTCCTCCTCCTTTTCTCCTACCCTGCCCGGTCCCAGCACAACTGCCAGAGCCCGTCTCCATGGTGACTCATAGCTCAGCTGAGGTAAAAACAAAAGACGGAGAGCCCACGGGAGTTTGCATCCAAACGGAGTACAAGAAAAGAGAAGTGAATGAGTGGGAGAGCAGGAAAAGGGGGAGAATTAAAGGAGGAGAAGTAGCAGGGGAATGCTCTCTAATCTGCACCCCCCCACCTCTGAAGATTCTATTCCCTGCTTAATCTGTTGTGGATGCCTCTTTTCTCTCACACAAAGTGCCTTCAGTCTGGCATGCTTTCACAAAAACATCCACTTCTGATTAAGAATCCAACAGAGGGACAGAAATCATAGCCAGTCCTGGGGGGTCCATTAACCCTTGTTATTATCCAAAAATGCAGCACCCCATCCCTCCGCCTCAGTTCCTTCACCCCACCTCTACAGAACTATTCTTCTCCCAATAATTGACCGGCTCAAATCCTCAGACCCCCCACACAGAGGGTCCAGGATGAGAAGCAAGAAAGATACAAAGACACTAAATGTACAATAGTTCTTCTACAATAGTAAAACTGTTGTATAGACGGATGAGTAGAAAACACAGCCTTCCTACAGTTATATACACAACACTCACTTGATGCTGGCATGGCAGTGGCGCTGGGCGGAGGCTGGTAGGTTCCCTCGGTGATGGCTGGCATGGCTGGGATGGTGGTCTGGGCGTACTGGGCCTGAGCCTAGAAGGGGATCAGACGTACCTGTCAGCTGAAACTGAAGCTCAACAAGTGGACTGAAGCACAAATACCACACAAAAGAAATACTTGCCCTATGAAAATATATATAGAAAAAAAAAGCACACACATTTAGTTTGGCAAGTAACAGGAATGTTAATTACACACTATGTTAGGGCGCTTTCACACCTGAAAATAGGACCAACATCAGAACCCAGGCTGATGCTCCCTGACACTGGACACACCTAGCCTGGTTAGTTTGGTGTTCAGCTGACAGTGTTTGAAGTCCACTGAACAACTGAGCTACGTACCAACAACCTGCCCAAGCATTCTGCTCTTTATACTTGGCACTGATTCAGATATAGATGTAGATGGTGCTGCTGGCGTATTATTACCCTGTTGGTCAAACCACAGTAACTGTCTGACCCACAACACGGTCCACCAGAGGTCTGACATCTGCAGCTTTGGTCCAGATCAGACCCGGTGGCTGGGACACCAACCCAACTGCCTCTTCATTCATTAAGGTCAACCTCAGAGACATATGTGCCATGTTCAACTAATCAAAGTCCCTCGGCTTTCATGGGCAGACAAGTGATTTGAAACCTTTTACAGAAAACCTCAAAACTAGGCCTGAACTGGAAAATATTATCTGTGTGCATTTGTTTCTGTAAAGAAATATTTTAATTCTAAAATATACTTTCATTCTTAAAATATTTACTGCACCGATGGATGGCACTTAATTTCGTTGTCAACCTGATAATGACAATAAAGATTCTATTCTAATTCAGCAGGTAATAGAGTGGATGCCAAGCATTAATGAAAGTATGTTTTTACTGAAATGAAAATGAAAAATTTGCATTTCTCTACTACAGAGTAAATAAATAATTAAATCATTGTTATTTTTATAAAACATCTCACTCTCAGAGGCAGCTGGTACTAAGTAATACCGAGGGAGCAGGACAAATATATGAAGACAGCCGTGAGCAGTGGTACATTAAAGCAGAGCTAAACTTCTGCTGAGCACATCAGCTGATGCTCTGAATCTGTTCACATATCATAAATACCCATTTGTTAGAGGAAGCATCTGCTGTTATAGTGGTTTTAGCTTTTTGTTCAAGGCTACAGTCCTCTTACCCTCATGACCTTGTCGACCTTGAGGTCCTCGAGTGATGGATACAGGGACATCCTAAAGAGAAGGCACAGAAAAGTCCAAAAACCAGTGAGTGGAATGTGAAGACCACACAGAGTGGACCTCACTCAATTACAACTGTCATCAACTTTCATTACAATTATACACGTTTCCTTAATTTTGACTCTTATCAATGACCCAGAAAAAAAATCCACAGAAACATGAAACTCTTCAGAGTACACTGAAGACTGAGCAGGACGTTTACGTTCAGGGGTTGGAAGCTCAAACCTGTGCAACAACACTGAAGGATAAACTCTGCACAAAACCAACAAGTTCAAAGAGTTGCATAGCTTTTTTGTCTTTCTAAAGACAAATCAGTATAAAGTAAATCAGCTGCAAGTGAACAAATAAAGCTAGATCAACAAGACACAAAGAATATGTGGGTGGGGGTGTTTCACAGCCAAAATGATTTTTAGGAGCTCTTTTGAGAGGACAAATATGATCATGAGTTAAGGACTATTAAAACGTGTTTATCTCAATGTGAAGCATGTAGTGATAAAAATCCAAGAAAAGTCTAAAGCACTTTCTGTTTGAAAAAATAAATAAATGCCCTTAGTCTCATTACATAACATCCCATGTTTGGTGAATTTAGTAGCAGAAAGTGATACTGACAGAGACAACAGTGGATTCATAATAAACACAAACCCTATGCACGCCTAATGATCAGCAATGCACAGTGACCCTTGTTAAACGTTACAAAGTGACGCACAGACACTGTCAGATTCTGTTGATCACAGTGGAAATAACAGGGACATTTGGACTGACGTGCTACTCTGTGGTTGATCACGTCACCCTGACAACATTTCCTTCTGTATTCTTGTTCTAACACTGGGGGAAACTTGGCTGGAGTTGACAGTGAAAGTGTACCACTGGAGATGACAGACATGTAGACCACACTAACAGACAGGGACAGGACAGAGGACCTGCAGTCACATCAGAAGTAAGACGCTGCAGATCTGCCAGCTCCAGTTCTACTGTACTGAGCATCTTCAGTTATCAGCTGTTTCCACGTCAAAGATTTGGTTTTCACCAAACTAAACATCCGATGAGTCTATCTCTATCCTTAAGTCGGTACAGAAGCACACAAATAAACCTGAAACCAGTTAAACGTCAAAATAAACCAGACACGCAGTGAGGAACAAGGACACGAAAGCTTGTAATCTGTCAGCCAACCAAATAATATGCTACCAATACGCAAAACAAGCTGAGACATGCAGGGTAATACTGGCAGGTAAACAAAGAGGCAGCAGACATGTCAGACTGGGTGCAATGTCTGCTCATCTGCCATGAAAGTTTAGGCTTTTTATGCCGTCTTTGTTCCCTCTACTGTAACTTTAAAAAATGATAATGGTAGAAATCTCCCAGACCTCTTATCCACTTCCTCATCACACTGTAACAGCAATGTGTCACAATCACAAGACATGTGATGAAGTGGTACCTAACCGATTACAGGACAGTAAACGGCCGGAGTTAAGAGGATCACAAGACTGTTTCAAAATCAATACACATAATCCCATGTACACAAGAAACACACCATTGTGTAAGGGCAGTAAATAGACTCTATGGTTGTTTCAAAGGCACAACACATCAAATATGTGAGCCAACAGTGCACGGTGGCATAGGCCCAGCACCTGTCATTTTCACATCACTACGTAAAAAGTGGAATGATTCCGTAAAATAACATCATTCCAGCCACAATCACTCTGCTGTGATAGCTCACTCTCCCAGCTACTCCAACCACAACTCTATTCTCTTACCCCAGTCCTCACAGACAAGTGGATCATTGTGTCGTAGACACACAGAGCTGCTTCAATACCTCCAAGTGTTTACTTTTCAGCTGTGTTTGTTTGCGTCCTTCATATTCCTTCCCCGTTTAGAGGAACGGGTCAGAGGTTTATGTGAGTGAGCCTGGAAATATGAGTTCATCTGGGCAGCTCCAATAATGACAGCAGTCCTGGGTCAGCTCTGGAACTGCCGCTCAAACCCAGAAAAGGCTGACACTGTCTGGAACACAACAGGAAACAGCATATGGGAGGAAACGAACTAAAAAACGGAACAAGTGAGAGAATGTTGGCGTGTATCAACATTTTGTATTTACTGGAAGAGTTCAACCAACTAGAGGAGGCTTTCCATTCCTTTGGTGCCCAGTGTTCCTCAGTCTGAATAAGACAGTATGTCCCTAAGTCTGAAGGACAGAGGGCTAACTTCAGTCAGCCTGAACGAATTGGTTAGATACAAGAATGCGGTGCTCTTGGCAGCTTATTCCGGTCTAAGGCTGGGAAAAAGACAGAAGAAAGGGGACAAGGAGGAGGGGGACTGACAACAGTAAAGAGCTTTGAACCGTCCCTACTGTACAGACGGACAAACATGTTCCCACACCAACATGATGCAACGGCTCCAGAATAACACCGGAAGAGGAGAAACAGACGTGCGTCTGAAATGGCCTTGTAATACATGACTTTTCCCTTAGCTTGTCCCTAAAACACATGTCTGTGTATAACGTCCCAGAAGTAACCGTCAGTCATATGCCATTACAGACGGAAGCTAACCGTTACATCACACGGATACAATCATTAAAAAATAACCGAACTGTGTTAGCCGTCCACAGAAGCCAAACTTTATTCAATCACTACGTGGCAATTAGCTCCAACAAGGTTCAACTACAACCCCCCTGAAAGACAACAGAGTGGACCGAGTGGCTATGATCCTCTTTGTTCCCCAGCTTGAGGGCTGTAGCAGAAACGCAACATTACCGGAGCAGGAAAACAGCTAACGTTCCAGCTAGCATTAGCCTGTGAGCTAGACGGACGGCTAGGGTGGGTGTGAGAGACAGACAGACGGTTGGACGGCACAGACACTTACCTTTAATGCCTTAGTTTTAAAACACAGTAGCAGTTAAAACACTCGACTCAGTCTCTGACAGAAGCACGCTGGGTGGTCACCAGTGTTTGTTCGGCTCTCGTCGATCAGACAGACAGCACTGAAGGGGAATTCTGGAAAGTGATGTCACTGCTGGCTTCCTGGACGTGGACACGTCAATCTACGGTGACGTTTAAACCACGCCCTCTTTCGGTCACATGAACTTGAGTCATCTTGATCAATTCTACATGATTTTATTGCGCTATGCATCCTTGAAGGTGTTTTTTTTTCTTTTTTATCACTTATTGATGGAGATCCTGAAGTAGCAATACCACACTGACAAAGCATCCAAAGCCCTACTGTACCACATTAAACCTTATT
>JAPQRQ010000026.1:21928086-21939496 GCA_037367365.1 Apogon talboti | reverse complement strand
AGTGGGTAGAAGACGTTTGGTCTGTCTCAGTGGGTAGAAGACGTTTGGTCTGTCTCAGTGGGTAGAAGACGTTTGGTCTCCTTAACCCTAAAGGCCGGTTCCTTTAATGTTTAATATAGTTAACGCTGCAGTGCACAAGTTTTTCGTGACCACTGGACAAAAACTTTTGCTCATATCTGAACTCCAGTGGTCTGAGGGGAAACATGTTCTGCTCGTCCTCTGGACTCTATTTTCAGGTTCTAAAACACCTCCAGTGCTTCACAAATGGATTAGACCAGTATGTATACTGTCTGTAACTGAAACTATATTTGGAATAGTAAAATACAACTGTTATTGTTATCCAGGAATTTGACAAAAACAGTAAAACACATTATTGTTTCTTGATAAAGATGTCAAACTGTAGTCATTTAATTAACTGTTAATTGGCACTCGCAGCTTTAATGCTTATTGCAATTAACTTTAAACTTTATTGCACAATTAACATGTTGAACAGATAATCTTTTGGTTTTCTAATCAAAGCCACATTTTAAAGGTTAAATTTGCCTTCTTTTCTGTCATGGACTATGTAAACTGTAAAACACCACCATGTTCCTTGGGTTGGGGCACAGGCTCCACATAATTAACTTATCAGAATAACTGGTTCAAGGAAACACCAACTGAACACTAAGGGCCAGATTTAATAAGGCAGCGCAAATTAGCAACAGGACAACCCACAAAAAGGCAGTGGTCACTTTTTGCAGGTGATTTAATAGTGACTTGGACAATGATGAAGACAGACGGTGGTTTCAATACCAACCTGAGGTCCACTGAGACCACAGGGATCAGCACAGACCGACAGGGGCTGTGGTGACAGTGGAGTCAGTGCATGGACGGAACCCAGTCTAAACACAGGCCGTCCAACCTGCTCATAAGGTACATGTAGATCACCACGGTGACAGAGGTAAAGACAGGAGGGAAGGGGGAGTTCAACAGAGGACACTTAACATTATAGAATGGCACAGCAGTGACCTTAGTGGGCTGTTGTACAACTGAATGATGAGTTACACTCAGGTCACATGGGTTTGGAGTTAACCCTTTGTGGGAAATCCATTAATTCTATATGGCAGGTAGGCTCTTGTTTTTTGATCAGTAATACAGGCTGTTTACCTAAGGAACCAGGAAAACGAAAAGAAGCTGAATATTTGGTTATATTATATGGAATTATACAATGTTTCATCAGTTTTTCTGGCACAAGGCCTAATTTATGTCACAGTAAAACCTCTACTGGACTTGTTGAGCTCCTGCTGATTTCATAACATTACACCAATGCCCTTCAATCACACATCCAATAATGAAATGTGGAAATGTCGACTGTTTTGTGCTCAGTCTGATCCGATACTGTCTTCCCAAATAAAGTCGGACAAGTGGAGACAATTGTCCCTCCTCTACGCTCAGCTGTCTGTTCTCATCAGCACCTCCTCTGTGTAACCTTCACAGTCCTCCAGACGCAGACGTCTGAAGACTTTTGTTCAGCCTAAAATAATGGTACAATCAGCAACAACACTGGTCTACAATTTTATAGAAATGATCTGCTTCAGAGATTCAATGTACTAAATGTTAACTATTTTAATAAGATTAATTGGAAAAGAAATGACAAAAGTGCTGGTTTGCTGATGTTTTCAAGGTATTTGATCAAGTGTTAGTCCACACACACACACACACACACACACATATATATATACACACACACACACACACATATATATTGGTTTATATACATTTATACAATAGATGTATCCATCGTCCACTAGACAGAACCTGTAAAGTGAATGTATTGTAATGTGCAGACAGTGTTTGGCAGTAGATGTAGTACCTCTGAGACAAACGTATATAATATAATATAGAGTAAAAGGCATTCTCTCTTTAATTCTCAAATTTCACATTTTGACCCAAGACTGTATCTGTCAACCTTCAGCCAACCACCATTTCTGACTTGATGTTTCTTTACCAGTGACTCACATGTGGTAAAATTTCACTACTTTTATTCTGGAAGCATTTTACTTGTAGACCAGTGTAAGTCAACAGTTGATCGTGCTGTACGTCTCATTTTTCAATACCCTCCTCCTCTAAATCTGGGCTTTGAGATGGGAACTCCCACACACATTCAGTGAGGTCTAACCCAGTCAGACAGGAGGCTATTCGCACCAAGCACTGCTGAATCTGCCCATAGGACCGACCCAAAGGTCAGACATGGGTCAGCCCTTTCACCCACTGCACCACTGTCTCCTTCCTGTTCCTCTATCACTTGGTCATATGACGACATTAAATTTGGCCAGCGTGTTTTTCCTCAAACAAAGACAGTTTTTCTGTCATCATGAACCATCATGAGCAGGCCCATCCTGAAGGCAGGTAGAAACAATGTAACACTGATACAACACACACTAGCTTAAAGATGGCAGTTCCCAGCCTCTTTTACACTTACTAGGTTCTGACAGCCCACATGTAAATACACTACATGGACAAAAGTATTGAGACACATTGAATTCAGGTGTTTCTTTTCTAACAGGGGTCTGGGATCCAAAATATTAACAATAATATCATAATATAGTTTTATATTGTGATAAATATCAATGCATTGGTTAGTTTTGGTTAAATTATCTCAACATTGTTTTTTTTTCTTTTTTGTCCATGACTATGATTTTTAATGTTCTATTTCTAAAATATTTTTCATGCATTGATTGCAAATAATAATTTTCTACAACTAATCATCTACTTTCCTAACATCTCACTTAGGAAGAAAAATCTCCCATTAAACTTTAAGGAAATATTGATGTTTCCATCTCAAATCAGCATGAACAGGATGTCTTACCACCTGTAGCCATGATGTGTCCCAATATTTATGTCCAAATAGTTTATTTACAGTCAGAGCACAAAAAATATTTTAGAGGTAGAGCATTTAAAATTGTAGTCATGGATACAAAAACAAAATCAATGTTCAAAGAGATTAGGTCAAAACCATCTGAGGCATTTGGAAGTAAAGATAACAATTTAAACTAAACTAACCAATGCAATGATATTTATCACAATATAAAACTATATTATGGCATTTGTCATTATTGTTTAGTATCCCAGACCCCTGTGACAAAAGAAACTTGAATTCAGTGTGTCCCAATACTTTTGTCCATTTACATGTAATTAATAGTAAATATCAATAGAAATAGTAAGTACTTAAAATTCATCTTAGATTAAGTTCATCTTTGATGGCACACATGCCAAGTTTAAAAGAATGAATCACCTGTGGGTGTGGTTGAACTTCTGGACCAGCCTGCCGCCGTCGGCCAGTCGGATCTGAATGTTGGTGACGGGCTGGGAGGGGTCAAGGGTCACAGAGGCACTGGCCTGAGCCTCATTGGCAGCCTGGTCCTGCTGGGAGGTGGCTGGAGCTGAAACCAACTCTGGGGTGGCACTAGAAGAGAAAAGAGCATATTAGAGGACTTTTCACACCTAGTATTCCTTTGCTGATCTGAATTAGATGAGGAGCCTGTAAATATGAAGAATTTTCCAGTCTAGTAATATTTCACAAAGAAAAAAATATCAAAACAGGCAAAAATGAATCACAATTAACCGTGTGAGAATGCTGACTGTTCAGATGTGTAGGTACAGTACAGGTACAGGAAGGTCCCATGTTCCAGACTAGTGTATACTATGTGTCCACTTCAATGTGGAGTATACACAAGCTGCTACAGGCTACATCCTCCCAAATGCACAGCACACCTGGTCACACATGCCATTCAGCAGAGTCCAGCTGCAGCAGGGGTTGGCTCAAGGTTGGAACACGTCTCAACTTCAACTGAACCGCACCAGACTTGTTTAAGACCGGACCCAGCCTGCCTCCTTTACAGTACCTGTATGGGTGTTCCACTAAGGTGGACATAACCCAGAGTCCAGTGTAACCAGAGTAAAGGAGTGATTTACCAAACTGTTTAGGTAGGTCTGAAAAAGAAGGCAAAGCAGCCTCTCAGTCAGAAAACTATGAGTCATGGTAGAGAATGAGACGGCTGCTGTGGCACACCTGACTCTAGGAAATGATGGGTACACAACACTACGGTGGGAACCACAATGACAACATGCCCGTCACATGACACCGTCATTTAACAGGAATGATCCTACATAAAAGCCCATGCAGACTGCGTTGATTCCTGTCCAAAAAGAACAGGTGTTTCAGGTTAAACAACCTCTACTGAGGTGTGACTGCTGCTACTTTCAGATGATTTAAATGATATGCAATCAGAAATTATACACAATCTAATTGATGAAACCGTCTCCCACCTTCCCAACTTCTGTCCTTCCCCTTCAAAGGCTTTGAAGGCAACCTTGGGTTTGGAAAAGTCCTCGTCCCTGTGGTCTTCCATGTCCAGGTTGACCTGACCCCCTCGTGAGCGCTGCCTCAACTCAAGAGGAATTTCTCTGAAGGGCATCAACGAACACAGGTCCAATTACAGACCACACACATGTAGTAAGTACAGCTGTACATGTTCAAGACATCAAGGATGATGATGCTGGATATCACATTGGAGAAAGTCAACAGCCTTTTCTCACCCCCTCCGAATAGACTCAAGGAAGTTTGCATTTCCAGGATCGCTATAGTTTCTGAGTTCACCATTATCCAGACTGAAACCAGTCTTCCACAGCTTCAGCACCACATGCACCTAAATGACAGAACATATATAGACGTTAGCGGCTGTCAATTTGGTGAAGACTTATCACACTTTTGGTGGATGATATTGCAATTTGTGATTGAAACATACAAATGGTATCACAAATGTTTGGTTTGATTCTCAAAGATATAAAAGGAAAAACATCACCGTCCAGCGGTGGTCACGGTTCTTTTCTGCCAAGCTCGTCTGGATCAGTTTCTCTTTGTCTAAACACCTAATGCTCATCTAACTATACACTGCCTGACTTTTTTATTATACATGTAGAGAGAACTGCACATTAACAGACTAGGTTTTCATGGACATATGCACATTTTTCCTTTAATTATATTATTACGATAAAACAACTGACACTGTGATTGGACTTGATTAATAGTGCAGCTCTACATTCTCATGTGGCTCTGCTCATGTGATGCAACAGAACAAGCATGAGCATTAACACTCCAGCAGGGAAAAAGAACAAAAACTAATGGCATAAAGAGAATATTCCAAAATGATGATATGGTGGGGGGTGAGGAGTTGGAGAAAATAAAAACACAACAGTGCCTGCAGAGCATGGACAGAAACATGTGTGATGAAACCTGCAGAAGGAATGAGCCAGGAATAGAAAACTGTGGTCACTGATAAAAGGATGATGTGTGGGATAGCCCTATTAGGAGCTCTACTTACATCCTGTTGACTGTTGGATGCTTGCCTCTCTCCAGCCACATAGGCTGACTCCTCCTCAGGAGCTGCTCCTAGCCTGTAACCTCCACCAACGAAGGCCTGTATGATGAGAGAAGACAAGACAAAATGGGAAACCAGAACAAAAAGAAAGAACAGATGAGCCTTCTGTCATCTCCTGGGATGTTCTCTGTACCTTGGCTTTGCTAGGCTCTCCTGGCCCTTTCCCAGCACGGTCCAAAGGCACAGCTCCATGTTCCCTGGCCCCCTTAAACAGATCCTCCACAACTTCATTGGAGCTCTTCTTCTTAGGAGGCCCAACGATCTGCTGCCCACTACGTTCTGATCCCCCCGCAAAAAACCTGCAGGGCAACAAGGTACAGCATGACTAAAAACAGGGGTAAATTCAGACACATGCTGCGTTTGCTTTCCACGTCTGGACACTTTTCAGTAGACCTGAGCTAGAATAAAGCACCACATCAATGTTGAATGATGTGTGTGAACTTGGATATGAATTATTACATACATACATTCTTCCTTTCTGGAAGGAAGGAAAATGCACCGATCTCTTTAGAATCATTTCGGTTTTGTTATTTAAAACAATATAGATGAATAGGATTAAAATTGTGACTCTACAAATAACTCAAAGAACAAAATGGCTGACTCTATAAATTACTCTTTATTTCATAAGTTACAATTTCAGCAAGTGACAGAAAGGACATTTAGCTACCCTGCAGCATGCCTTAACAACATGACTGCTGCACTGGCCGAGCAGCAGAATCTGTTGATGCTGCAGAAAGCACAAACCAGCAGCTCACAGTGAATGAAGTGAGACCAAAAATAGTTTGGCGCATTCTGGAATCACACCGATGAGGTGTGAACCTACCATCCAAATACAATAAGACGTACAACACAGACAGACCTCTGAAGGCCAACAGGACAAAAACAAAACCCATTTATTTACCTACTCCAATAGAAAGTGTCTTTGAGGATGATAGGCATTTTGTGACTGCCCTTTGTTTGAGAGCCTTTCAAAGAGAGGGCAAACACAAATCTTTCCCTGTCTGCAATCCATAAGTTACTTCTGAAGTAACATGAACAGTTTACCAAAAAGGATATAATAAACTCACCTCTGGCCTTCCTCTTCATCACTCTCCTCCTCAGCTTCATGCATCAGATCCCTGAATGAGGTCACTCTGTGCTGGGCACTGGTGGTAAAGAAAAACTTAAGGTTAACCCACTGTATGTGGCAGAACAAGAGTAATACATAAGTACTACATCTTTTAATACCAACTGATAAGATTCACCATCTAATAAGTGAGCCAAACATATATTGTACAGTGAATAGCAGAATTTGTTTAAACATTCACCCGAAGTAAACAAACCTTGGTCCTGCAGATCGGGAGACTGATGAGCCTCCTTCAGGCTGAGGAAGTGTCACTATGTCGTCGTCAGCTCCATCCTCAAAGAAACTGGCAAGTGCAAGCTAGAAACAAGAGGAAACAATCTGACACAATGGCACCATCATATCTGGGGACAGTTTATAAATGGCAACAATAGCCTAACAAGCGTCCTGATAGACTGGTGGGTTCAATGTCTTCAAGCAGCACCTCAACAAATCGATCTGTATGACTTGGTTATCTTTGTGCATTTTCTTACAACGTAGCAGTTTTAAGAGACACATCCCACGTCAAATGTACGAAAACCGAGTCTATTTGGTTTTATTTTTTCAATGAACTAAAAGTTAGCATTAAATTAAGAGTTGAATTGAGTTTCGTTTTTTCTCGACCACAAGTCTAACGGAGGAATGACACCACTTCGTAGAAAGCTAACCGATGTTGTTTGCTAACACGAACTGAACGTTTTCATTAGAGGCTAATTCTAGCTAGCATGGCTGAATGAACTTAAGGCAGAGGAACCCTGGCCGAAACTTAATGCCACTTCCCACTTTAAATAGAAAACAGAATATGCCCTTCTTGCGACCCTAATGTTTTCGGCTAACTGTACGTACAACACCCATGTTTTGGTCACAAAAAGCGGAAAGGCCATTGTCAAAGGGTGACTTGCACAAATTACCGGCAACACGGGCTAATGTTAGCCGGCAATGCTACTGCTCTGACACATGTCGTGCCATCGCCGTTTCCTTATAACACCTCCTACAATATTCATCTACAACTCTATGAGAAAAGCACTAAAACATGTACCTGCAAATTCCAGCCTGCGGACTCGAGGAAAAACCGGGCCCTCTCCTCATCCACATCAGTAACAGCAACGAACTCCCTCACAGACTCCTCTTGGCTCGCCATTTTGATTTGCTCCTACGATGAATCGTCCGCCTCCACCTGAGGAAACAAACAACAGATGATGGTTCCGGCCTGTTCCAGAAAACGGGTTCACAAACTCTGAGTCTAATCCTAAACTCACAGTTGATTTACTGTGAGTGTAGAAACTCTGAATATCCGGTTCGAGAACAGATGCTTTGAATTAGTTTAATGGACTCTGAGTAGAGTTAGGCACGTGCACGAACCACGATAAAAAGTCATCATCAATGGAGCCCCGGTACCTGAATTCACCTTGGCAACCACTGACAACAAGCGTGCAGTTATTTCACTCCACTCGAACAAGAGGTTCGAATTCATTCGATTGGCAAGTTTGTGTGCGGGGCTACTGTGTACTGTGTCATTAAACCATACAATACGGCTTGTGACCAAATCCGTTTTGGAATGCATAAAAAAATAATAGAGCTGTACGTAATTTATTCCAAAAAGAAAATGCAACAAAGACCCATGTCACTACTTATTAGACCAAACTCAGTAATAATGTACCTTGATCAAAGGTCTGGTTGTTGCCTCATAAATATCTAATTACTAAGAAAGTGAGGGGAATCTCTTATAAAATATCCAGCAAGACATTATATGAAAAGATTAATTTGATTTGTCGTCTTGGGTTTTTTTTTCTAATAGGGTAAAAGATTGAGATAAAGTCTTTATTATCAATTTGCTATTGCTCCTTTCAAAGTTCCATATCCATAAATCAAAATTTTCTAGCGAAAGACCTAACTTTATTGTTTTCTGTAAAACCTTTCAACTATTCCTGCAGTCCCTTGTTCCTATTGAAAATATGAAAGCACTAAAAAACCAAATGTCTCTGTGAAAAATGTAATATAGGATATGATTAAACTAACTGTCAGTCCGACAGATGGATAAAAATAAAATAATATACATTAAATATGATAATCGATGCTGTTAAAGTGTGCCGCATTTTTTATTTTTATTTTTTTATTTTGTGGGAATTTTTTAAAATTCTGCAGGAACATTTGATCACAATTGGATGCACTGCTAGTATTACTTTGACCATTAGATGGCAGTATATGCACAGGATATACAAAACTACAATCGCTCATGCATTGTCTGAATGGGATAAAGCTCTAACTACTGGCACATAATAGAATGTAGGCTCACACAGTAGGACATGCTGTATACAGGCTGTCAGTCTAATGCAGACCGTGTCAGTCCAGCCTTTACTGGGCCTATACTGCAAAACTTTGTAAGAGTAATAATGTCTAAAATTCTGAATGGATGGTTTTTAAACCTCCTATCCAATCTTACTGTAAATATTTTTGTATGTTTCAGTTAATTCATTGTTTTGTGGCTCAGGACATAATGCATTTTGCAGCTCTGGATATTTAGTTGTCACTTATATCACGATCAGCATGTGAAGGCTCATCAAAGTGAAACTGCAAAGCTTCCAACACAACCATCTTAATCTGCATCTAATCTCACATTTACATCTCTAGTTTGGCTTTTTGAGCAAGTCCACAGTGAAACAGATGCTGACTGAAGTGTGAGACATCACACCTGTGACAAAATTGTTCCAGTAAACACGTGGCTCTGATTTCAATACGATAAACAGATGGAGAACATTGCCCTGGGAGATACCTTTGTGCCCTCGATAAGGTGTCTGAGGGTAGAATGGTCAGATGGCACAAGGCAATGAGAAGCTGACAGATTGGGAGCCTCTTAATTGTTTCTAGAGGGAAATGGGTTGATGAGTTTTTTCATGCATTTGCATTTGGTTGTTTGATCTTCAAGGCTAATTAATCTGTAGCAAAGTGAGAAAACCATGTTGTCACCTCAAAGCCTGACACACAGCGTCCTCCTCCCTTCACTGATGCACACAGACAGCAAGTAAAAAAGAAGAAAATAATACACATACAGGTTTCTGGGTTTAAGCAACAGTGCTCTTACTGTTTCTGTGGCAGATGATTTTAGCTTTGGGGTGCATGGGATGAGGCAAGACTGCCGAGGTAAAGGGCAAGAGAGAGAAAGAAAGAAAAAAGACAATGGAAAACACCTCAAGCCAAAACAAAGGGAAGAAGGAGACAGAAGTAGAGCACAGCAATAGTGACAAACATGCAAGAGAAAATGGAAAGAAACAAAAATAATGACATCACAGGTGACAAACCAGAAGAACACCTGCAGTGGTCTGTATGTGCCTCCATCACATGTACTGCAAGAGAAGAGAAGAGGCAAATCAAAGCCGGTGACGGTGACAGGGAGCCACAACCTGTGTGATGGTTGACAGCAGCAAATGTCGCCTCAGGAAACCCAGAGGGTCTGTACACACTGATGTACGGCATACGTATGTACATTTGTGAGATTACCTCCCTGTGAGATTTGCCGCTGATGTTGTTGCAGTTTAATGTTAGCACCAGTGTCCAGGTACAAAGGTTAAGAGCAGACAGCCAACACTGACATGTCAGCAGAGGTTAACATGGATGTCAGAACGGGGAGAAAAAGACAGCACCACGAACCAATCCAACAGACCTGACAAGATAAAAGAGAAACTGGACGAATGGGATTTGGTCTCCTGTGGAAGAGAAATAGATTTTGGACAGAGTCAGTGGTAGAGTTGACAGGAAGTGTCATCAAACACAATGTTTGGTTAGATTCACTGTCAGATGTGTCTGATGAGAATATTTGGCAAATTAATATGTGATGCTGTGTATTCAAGTAGTGCAGTGAACTATTTATTGTAATTCTGCGTAGATGTGTTGCAGTTGTCATTTGTAGGATTGCTTAAAGTCCACTTGTACTGGTCATGCTTACGACATTAATTGTGCTTTGTGTTTTACTTATAAGTAAGAGAGGCACAAATTCAGTAAAAAAATCACCATAAATGCACCACACTGGACCGGTTTATTAAGTGAATTACAGCTGGGGGCAGAACTTATGGGGAGCAGCCTTTTCCAGCCAGAAGTGACATACCCTCGTGGATTCTGGGTGATCAAGTGCAAGTAAACAAGCAGCAGTCAGTGAGCAAGATTGAGTGGAAAGCATGTGTTTGTCGTTTGTGCAGCTGTAAGCTTTGCACTCAGCTTTGTCCAGGAGACACGACCCAGCACTGGCCGATAATGTGTCATCTCAGACTGGTGTCTGCTGCACGGGGTCAGTGCCCAGTCCACCACAGCCCAGCTAATCGGACAAACCAACGAGTCTGCGTCACTACCGGTGCGGGAACAGCCTGTGAAGGAGGACACATGTCTCTGACCATGACTGACTGACGGAGCAGCGTCTTAGTACTCACACATACTTAACAACAGGGCTACGATGACAGTTACCTGACGGAACCGCTAGGATTATACGTGATCCTTTGAAATAGCTAGTAATGAAAATTCACTACAGCTACCCTTTAAAACTTACATTATTGCTATTTAGAACCAGCAGACGAACACTAACATAGGAACTCCAACAATGATGGTTACTATTATGTTGTTAAAAAGGTCAGCTTATCTTGGTTGGATTATAAGGATATGCATTTTGTACAAGCAGATTACCTGAGCATGTTCTCTGCACAAAGAACCCCCCTGTGATATGTTCATGTGGATCAGCCATGCCGTTTAACCTTGAGCAACCTGCAGGAAGTCAATAACCTGCAGGAGCACAGTTACAGTCAGGTAAAATGACAGCTTGTAAAAGTGAAGCTGTTGACGAGGTTGATTAGCGCGAGCAGCCATAAAACCATGAGCAACAGCTCTCCTGCCCCTCCCCCTC
>JAPQRQ010000026.1:21878584-21891582 GCA_037367365.1 Apogon talboti | reverse complement strand
TTATTGGACCTAAAAAGTGGGTGGGTCTGATATTATTGGACCTAAAAAGTGGGTGGGTCTTGTCCCACTCACTTACATTGGCTCCGGGGCCCATGTATATTTTGTAACATGTATCCTCTGTTTTCATACATCACTATTTTCCTAGGGTTCAGTATAAAGCTGCTGTCTCATAGTTTGAGTAAACACTTTTTTTAATCTGTTACAATATCATGATTGTCTTTTTCATATTTTTTCATACCAAGCTGCAACTTCATCTTCCTGAGTACAGTTACTGTTGTAGATCTGATAGAGGATGGACAAAATGTAAAAAAAAAAAAAAAAAAGGTTTTGTGCTGTAATTAGTGTTACTGTAATGAAGAGCCACAGCGCTGTGGCAGTAAAAGTACATGTGAACTGTCGTGAACATGACGCTGATTCTGATCAACATGATTGGAGTTTCCTCAATAGTCTGGATGCACAACTATGAATTATGCTAATGTGTAGAGGAGCAACATTAACACAACTTTGACCCAGTGCTAATAAGGGCGATGAGAGGAGTCATTAAGGTTTCCTAGTTAACTTTCTGACAAGGCAGTGGAAGATTTACAGGTGCAAACATGCAGGTCACATGTACTTCAGGCTATCTGAACTGACATGTCTGTTCTTAGATACGAAATATGTTCTGAGCTAATAAACTTTACAAGTACAAAGTGTACAAGTACACAGATTCTTCATGACTGCAAAAAGTGCATTTTACAGGGAAGGAAAAATAATTTCACTGTCGTTTTCAATCAAATCAACAGCATCAGCCTGGTTTGGTATGAACTGGACAAAATGCTGTTTACATGAGTCTGTGGTGACTAAAATACAGAAAACAGAGTAGTTCTGCCAACGCATGCTTGGCTAAAGGCACGAAACGCCACAGCAGCCAAGAAACCTCCCATTACTAGTCATAAACCAGTCATTTTATTACATGTGGCTGATGCAAATGAATTTCCACACATTTCACAGTGCATGTTCACAGCTTTGACTGCATATTTTACACATACAAGACTGCATAACTATGTTAAATACCATCGGGCAAATTTAAAAGCCTGGAATAACACTGTGGGTATTTGCCGTTTGATCCTGTCTGGCTCTGGATGGATGGCAGATTAAAGCTGCTCCGTCCAAACGTATAGAAGAGCGTAAACAAAACAGAGCTTCCTGTGTGTTTTGGCAGCAGCACGACTCCCAAAGCCGATCTCATTTAGATGAACAGATAGAGACGAAGAGAAAGGAAGATAGAGAGATGGATGTGGGCAGATGAGGGAAGCAACAACATGCTAAGCTAACACAGACAACCCAGTTTTGTTTTCCCACGGGTTGTACAGTAGGTCCCAGTGAAAGACACACACACACACACACACAAATATAGTCAAAAACACACAGATCCCATCTGCCCCAGCGCCTTAATCAGCTTATCACTGCTGCACCGAGGCTATTCCCAAAGACTCTATCAAGCTTTGACATACATTAGTGGTACTACTGAGATCAACTTATATACTCTACTAAAGCAGCATATTTACCCTCCCCACACACACACACACACACTCACACACATCCAAACCACTGACACTAACAGATAACAGACTGCAAACATGCGTAAGTAGGCACACATGCAAAGAAAACAGTCATCCAATAAAGACCTGAAGCATCCTCCTCTTGCAAATGCACTCTGCTCACACTCACAAGCAGAGGAGCGAACAGCAACAACACAAACAAGACATGAGAGCCACACACGCAACAGAGCACACACAAGTGCAAAGGAGACCGTGTGAGTGTGTGTGTGTGTGTGTTCTGACAGGATGCCAAAGCCCAGCTGATCTCTCAGTAAATATGGACATATGGTCAGTCTCTGTGGGGAAAGAGACAGAGAGTGAGAGGATGGAGGGTGACACGGAGATGATGCTTGGCGTCGTTCCGCCTCCACAGGGAGACCGCAGCAGGCAGAGACATCTTATCCTCCCAGGACATGTGTTTCTTTCCCAAAAGCTGAAGCATTTAGCCTTTTTTGACTTTTCACACAACCCTGCGGGGGGGTTGGGGGGGGCAGTCCCCTCTTGGTTACGCAACAACGCGACTGTAACTGGATGAGAACAGGGGAACTGTCGTGCCAGACGGGCTTGTTAGTTATGTAAGAGCGGTTGTGTGAAACATACACATCAGTAATTGTGGAAACCTGGAGGCTCCTGTCAATCTGCCATCTCCATATTTGTTACATTGTCATATTCTTTCAGCAGCTTTTTGCAAACTCTGGATATATCCAATTAAAATATGCCCATAGATGTACCAAAAATGTAATTGAAGATAACTTGAATTAATTTCACTGCAAATGAATCGAAGGCGGTCCCTCCGGCCTGAGTCCGCAGCCGCTGAAACTGAAACCTCCAACATTCACAGGTGCTCCAACACACAGATTATGTGCTCCACTAATATAAGCTGACATTTTCCTTATCTCTATGTATAAAAGTCTCCAGGATCTTCGGAGCTCTTCTTCTTTTTTCCTTGTAATGCTCAGAGCTGTCAGGCCTCAGATCTCCGCTCCTCTCACTCCCCTTGGTGTCGCTGGCTGCTCATCAGAGCTGCCTGGGATGTCAGGTGGCTGCTGTCATGTTGCCCAGCCTGAGGCTCCAGACAGCAATATTTATCATTTGCAAAAGTGTATTCCTCTCCACTAGACTTCTCTAATCCTCTAGCCACCCACATCCTCCAAACCAGTAAATAGTGTGGACAGGATGATGTGAAGGGACTGTGATTCCTGACAAGCAGACCCGCTGTGATGTGGTCACAGGCCTGAACGGAGGCATGAGCTGCAGTCCAGCTGACTCCAAACTTAATAAGTTCTGGTAAATGAAACCACCAAGTATCTGAAGTGCTCATAAGGAGTGACCATTTTATCCTAGACACTAGCCCGTGCACACAAAATAAGCCCTGAAAGGAAAACTATATGGTAAATCTGACCCACTTTAACACTCCAGAGGTCAAATTTGGCTTACAGCTTGACAGTTTTGGAAATGCACTTCTCCACACTCATGTTACATGCTGCAATAAGGAAATGAACCCACTCTTTTGCCTGTTGGTGAATGAGAAGCTACAGCCCGCAGCCAACTTTAGCAACTAACTTTAGCGTAAAGTATGAAAACAAGGAAACTGCTAACCCGGTTCTGTCTGACTATAACGTATTTCACCTCCAAGTACCTAAAGCTCACTAACTCCTGCTTGGGTGCTGCAGTTTTGTGGGTCATTGTATACTGTGAAACTTTCACAGACTTACTTGGTATATCATATATAGAAGGAGATTAATCCCTGAATAACATAGTGTTTCTGCACTTCTACACCTTTTTTTTTGTAGAAATAACACAAATATACGTAACATAGAACTTGGAAGATTCTGCCACAGCTGATCAGTGTCAGGTTTGCTGTGTGCCAAGATAAACTAACTGGCTTTTTAAACATCAAAACACAAACAGTGCCATAAGGTTCCACATTAATGAAAACTCCAAAAAATTACACGATATGGACAAAAGTATTGGGATGTGTTGAATTCAGGTGTTTTATTTCCAACAGAACTGGGCTCCAGACCATAATGACAAATGTTACAATATAATTTTATACTGTAATAAAAATCACAGCAATAAACATGTTTATTTAATCTTTAGGGTAAATTTTTTTATTATAATGTCATAAAAAATACATATTAGTAGGTATTTTATCAGAGTTTGGTTTCACTTTTAATCAACAATGATTTTTTAAATCATTATAATTGTTTCAAATGAGCAATAAAATACTCTTTATCTAGATTTCTGAAATATTTGTCACATTCTGACCGGAAATTATCATTTTACGCCACTAGTAACTGGTTTCGTCACTTGCGACATATCAAGCTAGCTGTATGTTAAGCTAATTCATCCTATAACATTTGTAGTTTAATGTAAACTCCAGGTTGTTACCTATATATATCATAAATATCATTAAACCCTTTTTGTGTTGCAAAAGGGCACTTTTTCGTTCACACACAAGCAAACACATCACAAAATGTTATTTGGAGTAGTAGTAAGCAATGACATATTTTGTCAAGCTAATTATTGCCTGGTTTTCAGACTGCGTGCTAAGCTAGGCTAAGCTAACTGGCTGCTTTACATTAACCTACAGCTGTTTATGCAGTATTATAATAATGATTTGTCCCTTGGACTTCAAACTGTACTTGTAAGATAGTGTTTCACAGTCAAAAAAGACAGATTTATATGAAATTTTGCTGTACATTTAGTGGAAGAGTCCTTTATGTCAAACATTATGAATGGAGACAATTCCAGTGTGACACATCGAGCTAAGGTAAGGCTTTATACATGTATTTAACACTCCATGCGTTCCAACTGTGTTTTATTGAGATTCATTTAAACTCCATGAAATAAGGCATGGTTGTGGGGAGAAAGGATTGTGGGGTTGAGGTGAATGTGTCATAAAGTCAGGATTGGAAACAGCAGTGACTAAGTTCAACGTCAGTACCAGTTCACCTTATCACATAAGTCACTGAATTAGCTGCAGATCGAGTCCACAGTCTGTCCATGTCCACATTTCGCTGCTTCAATAATGTAGAAGTCAGACTCTTTCAAATGGAATCAAAGACAACAAAAAACAACCATGGAAGCGCTGTCAAAGTGCTCCGAGTCAATTGTTGATGCAGAGAAGTGATTTCAAGGCCCAAACACCTGCTTGTGCTGATGTGGACCCGCGCCACATTCCACATCGCAGACGGATCAATGCAGAGGGTTTTTTGGAGCCATTTGAAGGAAACAGGTGGGTATTTAGCATGTGTATTTATAGTCCAACTGAAAAGCACAATTCCCCCCAAAATAAGGAAGCAAACATGTTATTTAGTTCAAGGTTTTTTTATTAACTGTTTCGAATACACCATGGTAAAGCATTTAAAGTTGAAGACTCTTTGGGCATCCAGTGCCGGTTCAACAGCACACGTCTGTTCACTGATGCAGCCGCCGCCTCCAGCCTCTGATCTGACCACCACCACTCGTACAAACTACTCTCCATCCACCTATTAAAAGGACAGGGATGAAGAGAAACCCTTTCAAGTACTATGTCCTGAAAAGTTCAGCCAGTCGGTGCAGAGGGTGGAGAATCGAAGCAGCCTTTTGCTCCCGCCGCGACAAACAGGAAGTCAAATAAATACAAAACAGTCTCCCTTTCTTTTTCCTTCCCACAAAGCAGCGGGGCACGTAGCATTCCTGTGTTTACAACACTGCACATGTGACTGGTGCCCGGCTTCGCATGTGTGTTTAAAATGTGATCCTACATATACTGAAATTGTATTAAGATACCATCAGATTGCACTTAAGAGCAAAGATTGAATTCTGTACACACTTGTCCAATATTAAAAAATACATTAAATTACACTTTGCAAATAAATATTGGTCCATTTTTCTTTAGTATGCCAAGTACACGTACATCTTCCTGAGACACTTCCAGAATCAGACATATTTATATACCATAGATTCCTGTTGTATTTGTCCATGAGTATACACTGTTCAGTCTTCCTTTTACTCCTTTGAGTTTTCTCTCTTGAGGCAAAATAACTTGTTCATGCTACACTTGCTTCAACCATCTACTTCTGGGATCATCCCTTATCATATGACTTGCTCTGTCGTCCGTGCCTAGACATACATAGTAAACAGATTCCTCTTCAAGACATGAGACCATGGTTGCAAACATACTACTAAACAATGTCACAGTCAGATACACAACAAACAGCACCAACTGCAGTTGCCTCCGTGTTTCCTGTCACTGAGCCTGAATCTGTGCCGTCAGGTGACTACCTGTGTGAGTAATGGAGTGACGGTTGTGCTTCGTTGAGATGATCAAACCCCAAAAATAAATGCACACACAAATGTTTTTAACTCGCATGCTGACAGAAATTTAGAGAATAACAGTCATATAGCCAAAAGGTTTGTAAAAAATACACACATTTATGGAAGCTTTTTTTTTTTGTGATGTTTCACAGTATCAACGTTGATTCCCTTCCTGACTCGCACTCACGCACATACACACGTATACAAAAGGAGTACCTTAGCATCGGAAAGGACAATCACAAGCATCCTTTGCCTTCATCGTTTACATCAGTCTATTATTGCTTTCATATACCGATATTGTTATACAAGCTCAAGTGAAGGAGCAGGGGCGTGGATGTTTGTGGTGGGGAAGCAGTCCTGACTTGCAGCCCAGATAGAAGTCAGTGTAGTGTCATTTCCAAAACCCAAGGGAGTCTCCACATGAGACCAAAAGGTTCTACTGGATTATCCTTGAACGTTACGTAAGGCAGCGGCCTCTCCTCTGCAAATGTACATGTAGAAAGTTCTGCTTCCCTGTTGTCTTTCATGTCCATACACTGTCCTCTGCCTTTGTTAGTCTATACATTAGAGACGGCGTTACTAGTGTCCCGTGCCTGTCGGATACCGTATAGCCACTTTATGACGCGAGCGTTCCTCTCGATGACGGAGATGCCATAAGGGACCCGTTCGTTGGCTCTAGCTGGTCCGTCTTCATCGTCTTCATCTCCGCCATCGTCCCGTGCCCGATCAGCCTCGTCCCCGCACTCTGAGCTGGGCGTACTGACGCTGCGGAGCTTTGACACCGATACTATGTCCGAGTTGGCCCGTGTGAAGCGCTCCACTCCGCCCATGCCTTCCACCTCCTCCGGGTCCAGCCCGCAGTAGTTGAAAAAGCGCTCCAGGTCCGCCGTGGCGCGGGAGTAGCGGTCGCTCAGGTCCGACTTGGAGCGGTGCAGGGAAGGATGTTTGCGGGTGGAACCCTTGGAGCTGGCGTTTGATAGGCGGGTGAAAGCAGGGGAGGCCGGGGGGATCATGCCCGCCCGCACCAGCATTGGACTCTGCGGTGGGTAAGCGGGGGGAGAGGGCAGAGGCAGCGAGGGGGATTTGTGCTGAGAGTGAGGCTGGGGTTGGTTCTGGGTGGGTGGGGGAGGTGGCGGTGGGGCCTGGGGGTGTGCTACCTGACCCTGTGCAGTCTGTCGTGACCTGAGCTGGGGCTGCAGCTGGGGCCTCGGCGCTTTCCTGACGTCAGCCTGGGGCCGGACGTCCACTCTGCGCACTGTCACCGAGTTTGGGGAGCTGTAGGGCACCGGGACCCCGATGCGGGGCGCACGTGCAGGAATAGGGGGTGGGCGACGGCTCAGTTCTGCTGTGGGTGTCCTAAGGTTGTTGTTGAGAGGAGATGAAGTGCATGAGGAGGTGGATGAGGAGGTGGTGGTCCCGTGGTTCAAAGGTTTGAGGTTGTTGAGGATTCTGTTGCTCCTCTCCTGTTCTACTGACAGGCTGCTGCCGATGCTCTTAGCTCCAGACGAGGGAGAGGAGGATGAGGGGGAGGTGGAGGACGAGGACTGGGAAGAGGGCAGTGGTCCGTCACATACGTCATTAATGAGATTATTCAGAATATCCAAGTTGAGAGCAGGTCCTCTTCTCCCTACTGGACCCTCTCTCCCTCCTGCGTTCTCCACATCCGCGGGGCAGCGGGGAACTTTGCGGGCTGGAGGAGCACTGATCTGGCACTGAAGCATCATCCCTGGAGGAACCAGGGGCTTGCGGATGATGGGTGGTTTGACAGGAGCCTGCCGGGTGAGCGCCACCTGCTGGCTCTTAACGTACTTGGCCTTGTCAGCCTCCAAGCGTTCCACAGCGCTCAGTTTACGGGCCCCGGGCTCTGCCTGTCGGCGGAAGTAGTCTGGACCTTTGTTGAGTATCCTGAAGGGCATGGCAGAGGTGAAGGGAACCCCGGCCAGGCGGCCGTCTGTGGGCCGCAGGGTCTCCACCGGCATACTGGAGAAGCTGACGAAGAACACAGATGCTCAGTCAGAACAGTGGTCAACTGAAAGAAGCAGGCTCCAGGAAAAGACAGCATTCACCAATGTTAAGAAATACAAAAGAGGAGGTTGATGACTTCATTATATTACTGAAAGTAATTTATAGATTTAACCCAACAACTAAAACACTACAGACAGAAGGACAGGAGGGTGAGGACAGGACTGGACAGGTCAGCCAACGTCCTCTTAAGCTCCCACATGTGTTCTCAGAAAAAGAAAACAGTTCTTTTGTATTCTGGCTTCTCTTCCCACTCTCCTCCTCCTCCTCCTCCTCCTCCTCCTCCTCCGCTGTAACTTCCTTACCGGTCGCTGTGCTGCTGCTCTCGCTTCTCTCCTTTTCTTCCTCCTTTCTTCTCTGTTGCTCTTTTATCCGTCCCCCCCGGTCCGTGCTCAGTGAAAGGCTACTTATGGGACGGGGTCAGTCGGGGTCAAATTCCACATTGGGCACACCGGCCAGACAGCCTCTCTGAGGTGGGTGGTGACCCAGAAGGCGGTCAGGCTGCAGATCGGGTCACTGGTCAGCCTGGAACACTGAGCAGCAACGATCTGAGGAGCACAACAGCCTTCAGGGTCCCCGTGACGTTCTCTGTTGAACTCGTCCGTCAAGCTCGTTTCCTCGTTTCCTCGTCCAGCTGCGATACGAAGGGAAAAAAAGCCGGCCAGTAAACTCAGCTGGAGTTTCCCACAGTCCTGCAGAGGATCGGAAAAAAGAGCAAAACACAAGTCCACGTCAGATAATAGCAGAGCTTTCCTTTTCTGTCCGTCTCATTAACAAAAGCATCCACACACTGATACACACACACACATTCACACACACACTCCTCCGGCAAACAGACGGGACTCTCTTCAATACTGAACTGGAGCAGACGGGATAGGCTTTAATACCGCGTCTGGCTCCTCCCAGCTGGCCAATCACACGGCAGGCCGGCAGCCTCGGGAGGGCCCAGGGGGAGGGGCTAGAGGCGGGAGCTGCATCCACATTGGTCTGTGTCAAAAAGGACTCTGACCAATGGGACCCCTCCCCCCTCAGAACACAACAAAAAAACCGAGGCAGGATTTTCATTCAAATGAAAATTCTTTGAAAGGGAGAAAGGAGGGAGAGGGGGGGAAAAGAGAAGGGCAACGGGCAAAACAGCTGCAATTTTTACGTTGACTTGCATCAAGCTCAGTGGGGTGCTACGAAAACTGTGAAAAACACTGAAAGGTGCACAACTGTTCCCCTTGTTGAACTCTTTGTCTTCATCACCACAAAAGAAGGGAAAGTGTGGACAACTGACAGATTAACAATAGAGGCTTATGCGTCCTCTAACTGCTTCAGATGGGATTGGACCCATCGAGCCGACGCTGCTCATCAAACACATGGTCTGCATCCTGGGACACACCAGCAGTTTACAGCCAAACAACACAGACACGTCACAGTCGTTCACCCTCAGGTTTCTGAATGTTCATGTGTTTCCCCATTGTTTTCCCAGAATAAAAACAACCCTCCATCCCCCAACAGCCTTCCACTGCTCATCCCTCCCCTCCTCTTTACCGTTTCCAACATACACTGTGGGGTTACATCACACCCAGCCCTTCTCCCCCACCCCTACCTCCAACATATCTATCCACACATTTTTAATTAGTCTTTTTATAGCTGCTTTCCTTCCTGTCTCCCTCAACATGTGACCCCCCCCCCATCTCCCTCTTTTTCTCTTTCATCACTAAACAGCAGACCGGCAGCAGACAGAGTAAAAGCAGCCATGACAGCTCAGACTTGGACACACACACAAACACACTTGCTTTCAGGTAAAAAGAGGAAAAAAAACCTACACTTTCATCTCATCCATGTGTCACAGCAAAGGAGAGTTTAGCCAAAATAGTTCGGCTTCAATTAAACAGATTTGCGTCACGGCTGTAATAATACACAACTAGAGCGCCACCAAAGCCTTCAAGTAAACCTTAAAGGAATACATTAATTGGAGACAGCAGTTTACGCCAAAAATATCTCGCATCTTAGGCAGAAGAGAGCAGAGGTTGTTGGTTTAGTATCAGGATGACAGAAACCCACTGGCAAACGGGAGATAGTGACGTCATTATGTGGGCGCCATCAAAAGGGTTGAATCATTTTACAGACTCAACAAACACCTGCCCCTAAATTCCTCTGCTTTTAATAGTTGATGCACAGATTAATCTGTATGTGTCTGTCAACACAGCTCTGCTCTGAGGCTCCACCTGCCAGAAACACGTCTGTACAGTAAACACAAAAGGTCACAACCAGAGCAGAGCACTGACTCCGCCCACATCCATAGTCTGCAGCTTACTTTACAACAAGTTGTCCAAGGCTGTTCAGACCATTTAAAACAATGCTTCCACATATTCTGGAGACATTTTAGCTCGCTCTTGCAGACTTTAAAAACAGCAGCCAGAGTCCAACAGCTGTAAGATGTTGGACCGTATGTGTGTCCATTCATAGAATTCATCTCAAAGAACGGACTTTAGCAGAAACAGTGAAGACGGCTCTCTGGTCGCAGAAAACCTCAGTCACCTCAGGTTTAGTATGCTGTAGCCTTCTCATTACCCTCACATAGGCCTCTCCTGAAAAACCCTCCCTTTAGTCCAGATTTAGAGCCTTTTCATGTCCGCAAAAAGACCCGTTTCTCAAAAAACACCACCAACCTTTGGCTGGTCTTTGTCTCTGATACAAACACAAGGCCCCGCTTTGAATGTTAAGAAAGTGTACAAACACATTTAAGAAAAGAGTGTTTCATGTGGCGTCCTGATGCATGATGAAGCAGTCCGCTGTAGAGGTGCCTGGAAAACCAGAGCGTCGGCCCTGTGCATATGGAACAGCCACTGGGGCTCCTCATTGTTTGCTGGTTTGTGAACCTTGTTTAGACACAAATACTCCTGCAGACTCACTACCCTGTTTGAAACACTTCCAATCATTACTGTATACAGATCCAAACGCCTCCAACAACAACCTGAAGCTGTAGAATCAACAAATGAAAAGAGTCAAATGGAGATCAGGTGAAGGCATTGAAATGCAGACCACTTTCCCTTGTAAAGACCAGTGCTCTTCATGTAAACGCCGCCGTCCTGGGTCGTCCTCACCTAAACACAACAGCTTTCGTCATTGGCTACCCACGGCCCGCCGGCTGGAAGGCATCTGCACCACGTGTGCAGGTCTTCCTTACAGTCCACCACCACATACTGAGTCCATCTATTGAGCCAAACCACAAGTCAATGCATGTGTAAGTGAGTAACGACGTCGCAGGGACATAAAACGTCCCCGAGCTGGTCCTCTGCTAAACCCACTGCTGTTCTTTCCGTGCATCAGCTGAGGAGGCCAAAAGCTCCAGGAGCGCTGCGACCGCCGACCACGGAAACAAACCGGCACATTTCTATTCCATGATGGAAACGTGGACAGTTTGGTAATCGTCCAACTTCAATATCCACTGTGTTGTTGTAATTCTGACTACTACTGATGTATTTGTATATGATTCATGTTTGCTTTGTGTGGAACATGACATGTCTCAGAGTCTGAGAGTAAAACTCCAGTACTTTAATGCCACCGACTGAGCTGACACCACATGTCAAAACCTAAGGGGTTAATCTGAGTGGTTGTGCATTTATTCATTAACCATTTGATGTCAAATAATCAAGACAATTTAGTGGATTAGTTGTGATGTGATTATTCCCACGTCCTCCACCCAAACCAAAGAAAACTCAGTAAAAACGGGACCAAACAAGGACTGGTTGAAATTCTATTTATACAACTTTTGTTTCTACAATAACTAAAAAATGACGAGAAACTGGTACAAACGCTCAAAACTATTACTTCTACACTTAAAACTGTGGACACAACACATAGCAGATGCAGAGGCTTTAAAGTGTCATGAAGGTGAGCAGCAACAAACTCTAAACTCCACCTGCAGCTCATACACTGGTTAAACATGTGGAGTCCAGTCTCAGGTACCAGTTCATTTCTGTTGACATGGATACGCACAGACAGTATATTAATGTGGATGGGTATAAACCTTCAAAACTTTCAAACACTTGAACCATTTCTTCAGACTTTACTTAACAGATGCAGACACGTACCATAAACATTAGTTCCATACCTGTATAAAATCAAACCAAATCTCGTCCTACGCCCACCATACGTACAAATGAGTCGACTCTTTTGACCAACTGATTATTCATGTACATTCCTAAGCATGGCTCTTATAGATTTCTATTAATTACATTATAGGTAGACAACTTAAGGATGTGGTAAACAGGTTGACTTTTTGTGTGTGTAGAAAAGTCCAAATGAGGAGAAAAATAAAATCTGTACCATGATGTGTTTTGTACTTTTCTTCCTGTTAAAATAAAAGTATGCTGACATGCCCAGTAGAAAACCAGTGTCCATGCCTGTATTGAACATTTTCTACAACGGCAATAACCACTGTGTGTGTGGCTACAAAGATGAGTAATATGTTGTAACATGGCAGGGAAAGATCGAAAAGGAACAAAGACAAGTGTGTGCTTTATTTAGACGTCTTTGACCAGAAATTGTTAAGGGATAAAAAGGGAAGCTCCTACTAAAAGGAAGGAATGACGAGCCCATTACCAAAGCTGACATATGGTCACCTACCAACGGCCTCAACAGGCTTAATTATAGGGAAGAGCGGTGACGAGGAGCCAGTGCCTCGCCAGTGTTTTCAAGCACTTCTTAGTGGCGACTGCTGAGTGACTGAATAAATAGATACAAACAGAAACACGTGAGGAAATGGGCCTTTGGTGAGAGAGGAAAAGGGAAAGACACACAGAGCAGATTTAATAGGTTTACGCTGCTCTTCTTAGAAAGTTTCTTGACATAAACAGGAAGATGCAGCACTCGGCAGGTCCAAATAGAGGTGTGTGTGTGTGTATATGTATGTGTGTGTGTGTGTGTGTGTGTGTGTGTCTGTGTGTGTGTGTCTGTCTGTGTGTGTGTGTGTGTGTGTAGGTGTGTGTGTCTGTGTGTGTGTGTCTGTGTGTGTGTGTCTGTGTGTGTGTGTGTGTGGCTGTGTGTGTGTGTGTGTGTGTGTGTCTGTGTGTGTGTGTGTGTGTGTGTGTGTGTGTGTGT
>JAPQRQ010000026.1:21849554-21860721 GCA_037367365.1 Apogon talboti | reverse complement strand
ATACTGTTCATATATACATACTGTTAATACAGTTAATACTGTTCATATATACATACTGTTAATACAGTTAATACTGTTCATATATACATGCTGTTAATACTGTAAATTTGTGTCTATTCATATTTTCTCTATTTTTTATTTGTATTCTACCTAGCTCTATTCTTATCTTTTTAAAAATTTTCTATTCTATTTTCTTATCTATTTTTTAGTTTTTGTAATTTTGTATTCGCTCTATTCATATTTTCAGTAGTACTGGTGTTTTATTAATACTGTTGCACTGACTGGAGTAGCACTCTTAATTTCATTGTACACACAATGACAATGAAGGCCTATTCTATTCTATTTCTATTCAATTCTATTCTATTCTATTCTAATTCTATTCAATTCAATTCTATTCTATTGTAATTCTATTCTATTCAATTCTATTCTATTGTAATTCTATTCTATTCTATTCCATTCAATTCTACTCTATTGTAATTCTATTCTATTGTAATTCTATTCTATTCTATTCCATTCCACAGTGGAAAACCATCATTCCTCATCAGGGCTTGTGAACCTTTAGTGTACAGTATATTGACAGTGACATGCTAAAACGTGCTCCAAGAGGCAGAGTAAATATTTTGGGTTTGCTTAAACGTTAAGAGCCGTTAAGGCTGACACGTGACTCCTTTCAGAGCCCCTGACCCCTTTTTATAGCAAATAAGACAGAGATAAGCCAAGAACAGCAGCCAATGGCAGCATTGTACTCCATGTAAATAAAGTGTGTAGCAGTTACAAGGTGACGGCCTTTCCTGTCCCCGCTGACCTTCTAAAGGAACTTCATACCCTCTGACACATTTATTGTTGAAGTACTATCCCAGTGGCAGGTTCTCAACCAGTGAAGAACACTACAGTCTGCTCCGAGTTAGGGTTTGATGCATTTTTCAGACAGAAATGAGTTTTTGCTTATCTTCTTTTTTTTTTTTACTTAAAAGCATATAATTAGAAGTAACAACCTGCCACAATTACATGTCAGACACACGTTTGTTTCTCAAACATGACAATATGCTTAATTTTTGGTGCCTTTTTTAAAAATTTGGTTGGTGAAACATCTTTAAGACTATTCACGCCTCTACGGGCTACAGGACATGTTGAAAGGTAAATAAATGCATCCATTAGTAATCATGGAAGTAATCGTCAGGCCTCATTCATCCGTTTTCTCAAAGTGCTCAGTCCTTTACAGGGTCATGGAGCTGACTGAAGCCAGTCCCAGCTGGCACTGGGTGAGGGCGTGGCACATCCTTGACAGGTGGCCAGTTCACTGCAGGGCTGACATAAGGCCTGTCAAACCTGGAATTAATATGTTTCTGGTGATTTGGTCCAAAGACGTGGACAGTCCTATGTCCATCTGTTGACGTCTGGCACTAGATCACCCTTTCACATACATCTCTAATGATAATTTGTTATCCAGTATCACTTTTCCGCTCTATATGCAGATTAAAAAACAGCTCACCTATAGTACATGCATTCATTTCCAGTACGACTGTGAATGCTCTCTGAAAGATTAAGTCACTGTGGCTTATTGTCTTCTGGGGCACAAGTTAAGGTGGAATGTATTCTTACCCGTTATTCAATAGATAACACTGTGAACCAATCAACACAGCTTAAATCTCCATATGGTAACTTCAACACTATTTCTTTCACTTGCATCTCTTCTGTTCTTGTTTGATGTAATGCACTTACTATATTTAAATGATTTTTCTACTGGATTATGTAACCTGCACTCATAATCCATCCCATAGGATCACACGTGTGTACAGTATGTACACACAAGAGTATTACATTTGTGCTATGGATGTAAATATTATTTAGATTACTATTGGATGCAGATACAAAAACACATTTCACTGTGCATTCTACTATGTATAACTGTGAAGAATAAAAACTACCTTATGTCTTTAAAAAGAGCTTAAATATGGTCAGACATCAGCTGAGGAAGCAGCCCTTCATTCTCTCCCAGGATATATTTGTGTCCGACTGCGAAAAGAAAACATGGCCTGAATCTTACTGTGTCCTCTACATGCATTGAATGTGTTCAACCCTTTTATTAGAGGTGAGGTCAGATTAGTAAAGATGCATGTCAGGTCCAAATGGGACCGTAGAGACCACCAGTCAGTCCCAAATTCACACACAGGTGCAATTCACGACTTAATCTAATCTTCATGTCTTTGTGGGAGGAGGCTGAAATACCTGGAGCAAACCGACTCAAAAGGGAAGAGGTGCACAGTAATCAGATTTAATGATAATAAAATTAACTGTTATTTGCAGTGGTAATAACACCAGATTTGCCACACCTCTGCTGCTCCATCAAGGTTACATGGAGACAAGTCACTATGCAGTGAAATCTATTGAATAAATAAACTCAGATGTTGTCCACAGATTATATCCATACTGAAAACAACATAAGTGTTGTAAGTTTTGACCCCTGCCCACAAGTTTCTTTTAACTGTGACATTTCCACAGACAGCATGTGTTGACATGAGGACAGAGCTGAAGTGACTGCAATGTGACACAGCAGCAGGATCTATAACAGTGGGAGGTGTGAAAAGCTGTGTGTTGGAGCGGCCTAGTCAGTGGGTCAGTGGGCCCACTGTGGAGGGGGCTGGTAAGGGATGGTTACGCTGAGGCATGCTGCTAATAACAACCTCCAAACAGCCAGAGGCGTCGACAAACAGGCTACGGGCAAAGCGCCTCACGTGCAGCGAGGACGCATGGCCTTGTGGGAATGCAAAAAAAGGAGGAATGATGAAAGGAAGGTTGGCATCCAGAAGGGTGGGGCAGGCGGACCAGGAAGATCCTCCAAAAATACTGGAGCAAACACACCCGGGTAGTTTCACACACACGCAACAAGTGTCCTCCGCTCACACAGTGTGAGTGTGCACGGACCGAGTGATGAGCGGGCACTGTGGAACCACACAACACACCTCAGGTTCTCATCACGGAGCAGGAATCATATTGGAGTATCACCGGTGGTTCAGTCTCTAAGCCGTCTGGTCCCAGCCGTAGGTCCAACACCAGACATGACTCATCTGTGAATGCGAGGTGCTAGATTTAAACAGCGAAAATAATAACACAGGTGGTGCTCCTCCACCTGACAGGAGCAAGTAACAGTGCTTTTAAGTTTGGTCAGCGTACAATAAATCATGTTCCAAGCCAGCCGTCTACAACAGAATGACACCGTGCATTTAAGAACATGGTTTTTGTCTCATGTGGAGGTCAAGTCAGCTGGCAACGGCGGTCAAAACAACTTCAAAAGGCCGTCCACATGCAGCACAAACACATGCTCCTCTGTAGATCCGCTCACAGCTTCACTCCACCTCACATCAGCTGGTTGCATGTGAGTCCACAACAGATGACCTCCAGAGTCCAGCCAAAACAGACGTACGGGGGGGGGGGTTCTCCCAGAAGACTGAAGGGAACTCCTACTGTCTGGGAAATATGGGGCGACAAGGGCTTACCCTGACAATAATGTAAAGTACATGCCAGGTTCTTAGTGCTGAGGCTGAGGTGCAGTTTAATACTGCTGAGTGTGCAGTCATGTCGGCCTGCTCACTGCACTGACCAGCAGCTGTCAATCAGGAGGTGTCGTATTTTGGACCACTGTGACAATTTTTTATGTTTATTTCTGAATACACCCCAAAAAAAGAGATTAGAAAACATAGGATGTCAACAAGAGTAGAGTCTTAGTGCCCTTTGGTCCAATCTGCACAGCCCAAATGTGGTTAATGACAGAATCACACGCCAATGGACAGCTTTTGATTGAAAACAATGCTGACTATTTTGGTCTGTGGAATGCAGTTCTAATAATATCTATATGAGTAAAATGTGCAGGCGGCGACAGACTAGACGGCACATTGAAGTAAACTCATAGGTTTAGGAACCCGTGCTCAAATTAAACAGTTAAAAAAAGGGAAAGTTTATTTTCCTTTGTTTTGTCTCCATCTGTCATGACTGTACAGGAGGACCGTGTTAATCTGAGGTCCAGCCCGTCCACAGTCTGTCTTCAGGCTTTAAAAGGACACTCAGCAGCACCATGATAAACATCAGTATTATCACAATAGGAAACAAATCCACAGGCTGGACTTGTTACTTGTCACTATCAGTAACATCTTTGTATATTTAAGTACTTTGTAATCTGTGCCTTGTGCAGTTTTTGTCTCTAAAGCCTAAAATACAAACAAAAATGCAGTGTCTCATGTGTTCCAGCGTTTAGTCAAAGTAAATGGCTCTTCTTATTCATTAATTGTATAAATAAACTACTGTTACCCTTATACCATAACGGTAGCAAAACATGAACAGAAGATAATTTTGGCAATTATTCGTATGACAATTAATCCTTATTTAAAATGTCTTCACTGTGACAGCCCTCTGTGCATTTTTATTTAACTCTTGCTGTATATGGAGTCAGTGGTAATAATAATCTCCAGGACAAACTACTGTATGAACGTGTACAACAGCAGCGCTTCAGACAGAACTGTGTCATTTCAGACTGTATCAGTGTGTGTGTGTGTGTGTGTGTGTGTGTGTGTGTGTGTGGGCGGGTGCATGTCCTGTTCTGGCCAAGTGGAGCAGATTACTTGGCCTGGGATGAAAAAACGATGGCACCATAAGATGACATCATCATCACAGGGCAGGGATAAACCACACACACACACACACACACACACACACACACACACGCACACACACACACGCACACACACACACGCACACACACACACACACACACACACACACACACACACAAAGCTATGTCAGTGTGCCAAGATAAGGGCCAAACACAGGTATCTGTGCAGAGCCGACATCACTCAGACACAGTTGGAAAGACAGGAAAAGGAGACAGGAAGGGAGTCACAGAGGGTCAAGAAGCACAACCTGACACAGTCAGCAAAACAACGCAACACTGACAACAGTCCGACAGCGCCTGAGAAAACAAGCTGTGCAGTCAAGCCCAGCAACATGATGAATAGTCCTTATTTCTGCAGCAGTGTGAGGTTTTACTGCGGTGCCTACTATGAAAACACTCCAGCCAAACTCTGCTCGTGTTCACGGTGGAAACAAAGCAAAGCTCCTCTTAAACACAGCTCATTGTATTCTGCCTCCTTTAAATACACAAAACTAAGAATTCACAATCAACAAAGAAAAACAAAAGCACATGTTTTTCTGCAACAGTGATGTGGTCTATGACATTACAGGCCAAAGCTAGAGTAATACAAGCTAGTATTTACTGCCTATTCATTGTAATGGATGGTATGTAGGTTTGGTTGGAAAAAATATGATATTTTCCAGCAAATGAGAGATGTTCTGTCATGCAGACATTGTGGATGAGCTGAGAGAAAACACAGAACATCAGCAACATTAGCCACAGTGGTTAGTTCCTCTTTAATGCATGCCATCCCAGCAGACTGATGCAACAGTGTGGATGAAATGTCCGGCTGTCTGTCTGTGGCACTCATGTTAGTCACCTTCTGTAATACTGCCACCGCTGACATACAGCCTGTGAAAGTCTGCTGTTCCCAGGCTAGCTGGATTCAAAATGCTACATCTGAAAATACTGAAAAGTCAACAAATGGGAAAAAACGGTAGTCAGAGGCTCTGCGATGAGGCACCAAACCTCAGACGTGGAGAGCGACTGGAAAAAGGCTTCAAACGCAGCACGGTGCGCAGGCAGAGGTCTGTGCAGTGCCTAGGACCTGCTGTCTGCGCAGCAGCATCAATCACATTTTTGTTGTATGGATTTAAGAAACATTAAACTATTGTTGTGGGGTCAAACAGAAAATGTAAGCTTTAAGGTTACATTCTTTAAAAAAAAGACTTAAAGCTGCAGGAGCTGAAATAAATGAGAAAAGGCCAGAATGGGAAATGACACATCCTGCCACTGCAGCTGTCCGTTCTCTGGGCCTAAAGACCAAATATAAATATACAAGACCTCATGTCATTTCACATCGCTGTGGAAAAGAAAAGCCTCTTTTCTTAGCTTCTGTGTCCTCCACAGAGTCGGTGTACAGTCATACAGGAAATGTCCAACAGCTGTAAGTCACCACCTGTCTGTGGTAGTAAACAGATGTGAGGGAAAGAAGGGGCACTTCTATAGAATTACAGTTTTTTCAATGTTCGACTGACCCACCGGTCTCTGAACTGCTGCTTTGAGGACATCGCAATGTTGACTTATTGGAGGCAGAGGTGACTACAGGAGCTTCAGGGGTCAGAGGTCAGCTAATGCTAATGCTAGGTCACTGACTCGGTAAAACTGTACACATCACACACCATGTGGCAGTCATTTGACAGTCTTGGTAGTGTTACCCATCAACCACAGCTACAGTAACACTGGCTACGAGGGGTAAATGTATGAAACAAACTGAACCTGTGAAAGTCTGATCCTCAGTCAAATCCTGACATGGCAGACATTAAAACTTCTATCTGACCTGAGATTTTATGAATGAAGGAAAAAAATATAAAGATAAACCATATCACTTATGAAACAGATGAGATTGGAAAAATGTCTAGACGTAGTATCTTTAGACCGGTTACATGTAAGTGTATGGGACACAGGGCTGTTGGGAGGCGCCCCCAGTGGCCATCTGCAGTACTACAGCTTCAACAGACGCCCACGGGTGCTTCATTTTGGAACTGAAGTCCATGTCTCTTGGAATGACAGCAGTTATTACCAATCATTGTGGCTTCTCTTTTCCACAGTGCTATGAAACAGCGTCGAACAACAGAGAAATCCCAAAGAAAACTGTGTATTCTCACACTGGTATTTTTTAGCCTAATTTTAAGTCTTGTAGTTTGAACAGGTTTGAAGCAGTGGAAATAATAAGAGTTCATCAGTAAGAGGCCGTTACCATTAATGGATTGTAAATTATTAATAAACTAATAATAATAATTATGATTATTTCAGGAATGTGATAGGAGTCAGTGTTTGTCTTGCGCCCTTTTAGACAACACTGTTAAAAAATAAGAATTATAGGCATATAATATTTTGAATGCTAATTCCAATAAAACCTTTATTCCACTATAGAGCTCAACCATACCTTAAAGAGACTTTCACTAGTACTGCTGCAACTCTGATGATTCAGGCCAATTCAAGTCCCTGAGTGAGACAAAGGGCTGTTTTATCAGTGAGCTGAGGTCAGCCAACAGCTTCCAAATCTACCACCTGGACAAGAGCCCAGCTCTGGTTGGATGTCACCGATGTAAGAGTACACCCCCCACACAGGACACAGTGGTGGTCTGTCTTCAGTTAAAGCCCCATAAGCTCCTCTCCAGACTTCTCTAACCCCTGCTCTTCCTTTCTATTGACGTTTCCTTCTTTCAATGTAGGAAACCAAGTCTCTGCAGATTCTTCAAAAACAGAAATGTGAATAACAGCAGCCAGTTCTGCAACACTGCTCCATGCACCCTGTCACAAACTGTTCTTAATGTTTCAAATGTGGACAAGCGGTGTGCTTTTTGCACCAGGCTTCTGTTTATACATTATCTCCAGGGCTGCTGGTCTTGTTGTTCTCCAGATGAACATGCTCATAATGGCTTCGTGCAGTCAAGTAACCTGACTTTTCTAGGCTGCAGAATGCACTCTGCTGGCCTGGGAGCGATTAAAAATGGAAATTACAAGGTGGCATGTTTGTTGCTGTTGCCTGAGGTGAACAGCTTTTGCAAGCACATCACACTGTTTGGAGAATGTACGGAAAGTATTGGACCAACCTTCTCAGGCTGGTCTTGTCTCACATGCAGCATCAGTGTCCTACAACGCCTCATAACTCAAGAAAACATGCAACATGACATGAAATAATAAAAATCCTGACATAAGGCCTTTCTGCAGAGGAAGTCCACTTTAATGTACGATTAATTAGTAATAGAAAAAGATACACTACCCTTCGTTGTCTTCTAAAAAGATCCTGTTCTTATGTTGACCCCGATTCAAAGAGAAGGGAACCAAGCCAAAAGAGGATGTGACAGACTTCCTCCTGTGATGGACAAAAGGAACTGCATTTCTCATGGTGAAAACTGGGGTGTAAATAAATCAGTAGTCAAACCAGTGCAAAGCCCTGTGTAACCTTTAAACCACGTCGGGCTCCAGTGAGAGTTCACAGAAAGTTAGTCAGAAAATTACCTCCACACTTCTTCTTGTGTGTCTGGTAAGAAAAGGCTTTCACTTCAGCAATGGGATCCTGTCCACAGCACATCAGAGCTGAGGGACAGTACAGCAGCAGGTCAGTCATGTAAGCTTTGACAGTCTGAGTATTCTGAAACACTGAGGCTTACTTTGGTTCAAGTGGACGGGATAAAGCTCAGGGAGGAAGTTCTTTTACTTTACTGTCTTTAACACAAGTACTCTCAGTAGTCCTGCTTATACAATCTCTATTTAACTACATTAAGTATTTTAATATATAATGACTTATATTTAAGCTCGCTGATAATTCAGACTTCAAACATGGAAACCCGTATCTGATCCAACACTACCCCGTCACAGCAGAGTCAAACCCTTTGTGAAGAACTCTTACCGCTGGTTCGTGTGTCGTCATCTGTGGAATCCAAACACAAATGAGTTAAAGCCAGTGTCAACAAACATTCAGGTGACCCGCATCTTTTCACCAAACTAAGACATTTTGAAGGAAAAAACATCAACTCACCGTGTATACAGTTCTGTCACAGTGAATGTGGTGGTTTTGAGCCAACTTTAACCAGCTACTTAAGTTAAAGTTACTGACTACGAACCCGACATTACTTTTGTTGTGCCGAATTCTACTCGTGCCGAAAACTTTTCAAACTGCCGCGGGAGCGCATGCGCAGCCGCTGCCGAGAAGCGCTCCCCCCTTTCCTAAGTCCGCTGTGAAGACGGCTATGTGCACCAAATTCACCCTGTCACACCAGAACAGCTCCAAACGTGAGCCGCTAAAGTCATTTCACTACTTTGGCTTCGCGTGCTTATTCTGATGGGGGAGCGCGAGCCATTCAGGATTTAGGACGATGCGGCGTCCCTGGTGCCTAGGTAACCAATTCTCGCGAGACTGCAGGAATGAAACAAAATACAAGACAGTGAAAGAGCTCGCACCGTGCCTTGAACGTTGAGCTCTCTTGTTTAGACTCCCCCTCCTGTTCTTGTGGTGTCCTAATGGGGCAGAGGAGTGTGTGTGTGTGTGTGTGTGTGTGTGTGTGTGTTTTACATAAAAGGCTACCTGTGTTTTCTGTGCAGTCATAGAATGGCTGAATGGGGGTGACCTATATGTGAGTGTGTGTCAAGCTTTTCAGTCATTCACAACATGGTAATATTTTTGTCTTAACATAGTTCCTTTGTGATACAATAAAACCCATGTTCCCTGTAATGCATCCAAGGATTAGAAATAATTATGACAAACAGCTTGGCTGTGGAATACATGCTCACTTCCACAAAGTTTGCACTGCAGATTCTCCAGAATGTGTGCATGATGTAAATTCTGCCGTGCTCATGTTCTCCTCAAAGACCAGGGGCCAGAGAGGGGCTTGGGTTCAACTAATGACAAAACAAGCTGGGGATGATCTAATGTTTTGGCAACAACCTGCTTTAATGAACTAAACCAGGATGAGCTCAGCTCTATGGACAGAAGAGTGGGTTTTCCTGCCTCTGCCTCCACGTGCATCAGCAGGGGTGCAAACACTAACCAGGCTGTTCTCTTGAGGACAATAATTGTTGTTCTTCTCCTCAGAAACCTTCGGGTTAGCCCTTTGCATGTCCTCTGAGTGAATGAGGAGCGGTAAAAGTCTGGATAAGTGCTGATAAGAGTGAAACTGATGCAACAAACTCTGAATGCCTCACATCAAAGAGCAGCCAAGAGCGAAGTGTGAGGCCGTTCCAGCACAGTCACATGACCACAGCGGTAAGTTTGTACGCCATGTATGTGGACAACAAACCAGGACGTTTACGGAAAAAACACTTTGACCTTTCGTCCACAATGGCAAAGTGCTATGCTTAAGGCAAGTTTATGTTCAAATATATATATATATATATATTCATCAGTTTATCTGAAGGAAACAGGACGAAAAAGAAAAAAGGGGAAAGAGGTCAAATCAGCAACGTTACACTGAATTCTATGAAAATGTACCAGACTTTTCACACAGTAAAATGTCTTTGAAATGAGTTTAAATCTTCTGTTCATGCACATATGATACATCGATCAGAAGAAGAAGAGCTGCTGCAGCCATGGAGCTGATAACTGAAACTGAACTGACAAGGAGCTGTGGGGAAGTGAAGGCTGCAGTTCACAGAGGTGTTGGCACCGGAGCACGGAATACTTGAGTTACCGGTGCATTTTCTTGTAAAACAAAACCAGTAATCAATCCAAATGCATGTCAATTATAAGAGGAAGTGAAACAATAAGCACATAGAAAATGACTTAACCTGTTGTGTTTAAGAGTTAAAGCTTCAGCAGGATGAGGAACTGGAACAGTGAGCGCTGTCTTGTACCAGAGCAGACTGAGACCAAGGAGCACTTTGTCTGTCTCTGCCGTGGGACAGAACTACAGCTTCTGTGTCTGAGTGCATAATTGTGTTCCTTTTAGTAAGTCCACAGCTTGGATCTAACTTGAGCGCTACAGAGGATGACAGGGTGCTCATTTTTTTACTGGTTACATAACGGTCTTATCTTTTTGATCTGATACCTGAGCCTCAGGATCAAACCACTCCTTAAAAATACCAAAACGTATAAGCATTCACACAACAAAACAGCTCATTCTGCTTCTTAATACTATTAGTACTAGTTCATACTATATATCAGTAAACTCGTAGTATTTGTGAACATTCTTATGCAACACAGTCGATCCCCTCCTACAGACCAACACATTATCCACTGTTTCATATCCGATAAAGGCCAAGTCTACAGCAGACAGACTCCACCTGTCCTTTCAGTGACTTCCAGTTAACGACGGCGGAAGCTCAAGCAGGCTCAGACTCTGACCCTCAGTCCAACTTCAGAGAGGAGGAAATCATTCAGAGGCCCCGGGAGGACAGGGCGTCATCAGCTGCTATTGTTATTACTGTTATATACTGGGTGTTACAAACAGTAAGACAAGGGGAAAGCAAGTCAGGCTCTGACAGTATCTGCTGAATCATTCATACACATCGCATATAAATCACAGTGCACATAACATA
>JAPQRQ010000026.1:21767902-21779486 GCA_037367365.1 Apogon talboti | reverse complement strand
TATATATATGATGCTTTTAAACTGAAATTTTAAACAATGTTTCAGTCATCTCAAAGATGTGGTGTCATAGAAATGGGCCAATGTCCCTGTATGTCACCAGCATGTTCAATCAAGAATCAATAACAGGCTGAATGTGTGAGGTTGTCAGGTTGTGTCTCTACGTTCGAGTCCTGTGGTGTTGATGCAGGAGACCAATTTCCCAATAGAAGTGGGCGGTACTTTCACTGGAGGAGAACTCAGTGAATAATCAAAGTCCATATATGACTTCCTGTCAGTGCTCAATAGTAACTATATTGATATCTTAACTATCTCCATGTGATAAGCCATTAAAAAATGGACCATTACAAGTGAAGGCACATATTTTATATTTACAAAATTCATGAATAATAAAAAAAATCTTAATTTCTCAAAACTGAGAACAAACTTTGTAAACACTGAATCCAACCAGTAGTTTCATCAGAGAAAATGTTTGAAGAAATTGCTAACAAAGATGAGGACAACAACAAAGAGAACGACAGATTTCCCATTCATTTTTGGTTAGGTTACATCTACGTCTGTTCATATACCTCGTGGAAACTAAAATGTTGGTACCTGCAGAGGAGTAATGCCCAGCTCCTGCCCACTTCTACCCTGAGCAATCTTCGAGAGGTCGTTGACGAGACGTTCAAAGATGTTAGCGGCATTTAGGTCGCAATCGTAATTCACATAGATGTCGACCACACACTGGGCATCTGGGTAAAAACAAGAGCTGCATTAGAAATCTGGAAATCCAATTAACACAGAGGTAATCTTTTAAATGATACTGAGGATCTAAATCCATCAGAATAATTGCTAGATTGAGCTAAAACAAAACACAGAGAATTGATAGAATAGCCATCAGGTGCCAGTACCGCCAACAAAAGCCAGTTTAGCTATTTTTAAGACACATCTGCCAACAGCTGATGTAACAAAAATCAACTCTCAAATCAATAATGTGTGTGTGTGTGTGTGTGTGTGAATTGTGGTACTTGAACAAAAGAGGTTCCAATATTTTGAAGGGCTCCAATAGTCCTCAGGGAACTGTTGACATTTACTAAATCTATTTCCACTAGAGCAGCCCTGCCTTAAAGTAGAGCCCTTATGATATACAGCTACACGAATGAAGTCATGGGAGAGTCTCCTACGACAAATGATGAGGAATGCTTGGTCTACTATTAAAGGACATGAAAACTGTGGATATGTACCTGCACAGATGCGTGTCAGAGTCTGAATAACCATCCACTTATGCTCAAAGGAGCTGGTCGATGTCTCAAGGATGGTCAGAAAAATCTCTCGGAAAAACACCTGGTGCACAGAAGAGGAGATACAAGAGGAGAGACGCAGTGCAGGTGAGGTTTTTTACCAACATTATTCCCTGGTCATTTCTACTGTTGGTTCATCTGACTCAGCAAATGATACAGGTCCTTCCTGTTGCTCCCATTCTGTACCTCGATCTGCATCTTCAGGTGAACCTTGAAGTGGGAGAGCAAAGTGAGGAAGATGGCCAGGGACAGCTCGAAGACTTCAGGCACAGAGGACACGCCGTTTTTGGACAGCGCCACACACAGATACTGTTTGATGGCATTGACAAACATCTCATGAGTGCGAAACACCGGCCCAGCGCCCTGCAGCACCGAAAGGAGCAGCTGCAGGGAAACGATCTTGGAGCGTAACTCATGGGACCTGCAGGAGAACGGGGGTGGAGGTGATCCAGTTAGGTTGTATATCAACACACAAGTACACAGATATTATACAAAAGTCACATTAAAGGTCCCATATAAATAGCTTCTTCACTCAATTAAGAGCTGAAGAGAACAAAAGATATAGTAGGACAATGTTTTATCATTGTAGGCCAATCAGACTTCTCTGGCAGGTTCTTCCTGGGTTCACATTTCTCAGGTCTATTCACACTGTCTGGCCCAGAGTTTAATGTTACAGTAACTCGAGATGACACGGCCACCCCAGGACGGAAAAGGGCAAGTTCGCCCGTGGAGTCTGACATGAAGCATCGTGCATGAACATGAGCTCATAACAGCCACATTTACTTTAGTACAAAATCGGAGGATATGACGTAGAAGAGCATGACTTCAGAGCATGATTCATGCTGTATGAATACACTAATCATACTATGAAATACTGTTGTAGTATGGTGAAACGTGGTTACAGTGAAATAAGGTTGAACAGAGTGGTCTTACAAGAGGAGCCTGAATAAAACTCACTTTGGGTCTGGGGGTCCATCAGCCAGGGGCTTCATAGAGAGTTTGCACAATGAGCGAAACACTAGAAATGCATCTTTCTGTAGGATGTGAGAGAATCGGGCGGCACTGTGGGGTCCCTGCAGGGTCTCAGCATCCTAAAGCAGAGGAGAAAGAGGTCAGTCTCACTTCAAATGTATACCATGCAGGACACGACTAAAATTCTGTCAGATTCATGTAATAATAGTCCTTCTAAGTCATCACTGATGTCTGACTACAAGTGAATGGTGTGTTGATCTGCACACAACACCTCTACACACCGCTTGTATTTACATATTTTGCTGATGTTTCTACACAGCAACATTCTGGACTGTGTGTGTGTGTGTGTGTGTGTGTGTGTGTGTGTGTGTGTCCCACTCAATAACAGTGTGCAGAATGCAAGGGCAAGACTTGAAGTGCCATGTCACATTGTAAAGGTCACAGCACCAGAAAACAAGCAACTACGGTGAAGCAAAAGCAGCTACTGAAGCAGAGGATCAGGATGAAAACCAGACGCAGATATAGTCTGGGTTTTCTTTTTGGACAGGTGGTTACTAGTGGTTAGCTGAGTTAGCCCGTTTTATTGCTTCTTTCACTGGTATTATCCTTCCTACCATCATTACTTCCCATCTACATTCATGTTAAGTCCCACTGTTGTGTGCTTCGTCATCCAATTCCTGATGAGTATAACATTCAATACAATTAACACATGTATTAAAAGAAAATTTGGGGCACAGTTTCTCAACACCACTGTTTTTATGTATGAATCTGTGAACTGTGATGAGGAAAAAACTACGAGTTTTTTTAACCAGTATATCAGTTGAAGAAACAGAGGAGCGGTCTTCAATGATGCCGTTCATCTGTTGGCCCTCTGTTCTAACCCTTGGAGGGGCCGCCTCGGTTTGCTCTGCGACAGGGTGGGCTAGGTGACAAACATACATATATAAATAAACAGCTACCAATAAATATTTTAGTATTTAACATTTAGATGACCAAAAAGACAGATAAGACCAAATGAATACACAGCAGTGGTGGTACTCACCTGGGTTAGGAGGCATCTGTGCTGGGTCCCCCTGTTCTGCAGGTCCCGCTGACTCAGCTGGATTTGGATTGCTCTCTGGTTTGTCCACGTCCTCAGCTGCCTGAGACTCTGTTGAAGGCATGTCCGCACCTTCATCATCAAAAACTGAGTCTGATGGACATAAAATGCGAAAAACATCAAGTCTAGGAAAGCTGCACAATGTCATTTACACAGATTTTCAATTAAAATCACAAGATTTAAGGCCTGCGTCCACATCGCATCCAGCACTGAGCAAAAAGCTTTATGACTCCAACCAGAACGAAAAAAAACAGAATTCTAACCATAACATCAGAACTCTTGACTTGACCCTGTATGACAGACCAGCTGATGACCAGCAGCTTAAAGCTCAACAGTCACCGTCGACCTTCGGTCTCGGCTGATCTGCCTCCCACAGACCAGTTTCTCAGTCCCTGATTATTTCGAAGCTCTGGAAAACTGATACAACCAGAATCAGCTCCTCCTTCATTTCCCTTGTTACTAGGGTCCTACCTAATCGACTTTAACCCTTTTAAGCCATTATAACAGGCCACCTAGGCGTCTTTGTGTTTCAGAAAATGCCTTTTTTGCCAATTTGTTTGCACCTTTGTTTTCACAAAGAACTTCACTTTCAATATCTGGCCATTAATTATCATTATTATAAATAATAAATGCTTAAAACAGTGTGTTTTAGTAAAAAGAAAAAAAACTGACTTGAAGTTTTTAGCATATTTATTATCAGAAACAACTGTAAATGTCTATAACAGAACTTTCTGAGATTGCAAAAAGAAACTTTCACCTGTTTTCCATCTGCTCAAACATGCGTTTTGGTCTTGAACATTCAGTATCCATATTATGGCTTCATATTCTTTGTTCTTTCCAGGCCTTTTTTAGCCTGTGTGGAAACAGTTCCTTTCTACTTGTAATAGAATCCCACATTGCTGCTGTAAAGTGTTATATAGTGTTGGAAAGTTCAAGAGCTCAGTTTTCTGATGAAGTTTGAATTTTGTGGATAATGCAAACGATTCAGTCATTGTTTTGCTGTAATGTGCAAAATGCAGCGCTGGAGAGACTGCCGATGTGAAAGGGTTAAAAGAACTACCAGTAGTAGTAGTTTCAGAAGCGCTGAGTGGCAAACCGTTTAAATAGACAATATTTACAAGTGAAAATAGTGACAATGTTCTGAGCTACTCCAGTAGGATCACAGAACAAAGTTGGAGTGCTGTGAAAAACGTTTCTGGATGCTGCACATTTTCTCTAAGTCACCATATGTTGTTAAATACTGCACAGCTTTGGAAAAGATTATTAGACCATCTGTGATTTTCTGTTGAAAAAATATAACATTCCTTCAACATGACCTTTTGATATTCATTTGATAACTGCTAAGAAATAGTAACGTTTTTCAGCTCATATTCATACATTTATGATTTAGATTGACTTTGTACTATTCAGCCCCAGTTGCCTGTAATTCTAAAAACCACACCCTCACTACGTGGACACAGCCCTGTCTAATGCCCTACTGATGTACCTCTGGATGGGGTGACCTGCTCTGCTCCTCCATTTACTGGAGGACCGCTGCCCTCAGGATCCCCATTGATGGATGGTGCCTCTGAGGCTCTGTCCAGGTCCGGGCCTGGGCCTGGGGGTGGGGGGGTAGAAGAGCTGGTGGTGTTGGTAGCTGTCAGGTCTGGAGTGCTGGCTGCCGGAGACGGGGAACTCTGGGGCTCCGGGGTGGGGGTCCGATCAGACCGGGGGGAGCCAGACCTCCGTCCGCTCGGGACTGGGGATGGGTTCTGCTGAGGCAAACGCAAACGGTCCTTCTCTTGCTCCTGGGCCTCCAGAGCCTGAAGAGGGAGAAAACCAACTCCTAAATGACAGGAAACAGGAGCAGTTTTTCTACAAAGACTAATGATTCCACATATTAACCCTTTAAGCGCAAGTAAAGTTACTTTAGTTTTAGTTTTGATAGCTAAGGACAGATTTGGCTGAAATGCTACTAAAACTCACTGCATTTTACTCTCTACTAATGTTTAAGTTCATTTATTTCCAGGATAAGATGACAAAGAACAAAAAACACAAAGAAAACTTCCATGTAAATATGAAAATAAGTTCAATTTTACTAAAAGTTACACAATCCAATATGGCCGCCCTGTGACATCACAATATGCAAATTAGATAGGTACATTTACTTCCATCATAAACTTTGGGTTATATCCCATATTTTTCTCATTTACAGTATGACTTTATTTCTAAGCACTTCCAAACTACAGCTTTTGAAATCTTGATATCAAAATTGATTTTATTTTATTTTTTTTTTTTAAACTGGCACCTAAAGGTTTAAGACTTCAAATTAAAATCCCCTTTGGTCCACACTGACTTGAAAGCAGAAATCTAATGTAGAATTTTAAAACTCTACAAACATGCAGCCACGTTGACGGGCAGACGTGCAGAGTCTGTCCATAAACACAGATGTAACTGGAGCTGAAAAACTGGACTAACAGCCTGGTTCTCCATGCGTGTGAAGATGACATTAAGCATCTGTGTGAGCGTGGCTTTAGCGGTGGTCTGGTTGATGAGGTTGCGGCTGGCCAGGTAGATGTTGTAGCAGGTCCTGACGGTGAGGAGAATCGTGCCCTCATGAATCTCTATGTGGGGGGAGGTCACCGCCGTCAGCAGGGCCTGCACACACGGAGAACAGGAAGCCAAGTGTTACGCAGACGCAGACGCAGCTGCTGAGTCACAGCGGGTTGTGCTTCTCACACACATTATAATAGTGGTCATCCTGCGCAGCTGTCGGCTTCAGAGCAGAACACAGGGCTGGTTAAAGGCTGAAGTGACATTCAGGTTCTGTGAGCGGTAAGTGGAAGCCAAACAGACGCAGACACGCTGCCCTATAAACCTTCTGTCAACAGTGATAAAACTGTGTGTTTCAGCACAGACTTTGCCCTTTTCCAGTAACCAGGATGTGGTTCCATTCATTCATTAAGTGAAAACTTGAGTGAGGCCAGGTAATCAACCATCAACAGTACAAAGCATTGAATCAGGACAAACTGGGTAGAAAATGGGAGAAATGTAGCTCATTTTCCAACAGGTAGTTCCAGTCTGCGCTCATCATCAAAACTGCTGCTTCAGAATGTGTGGTGCTTTTAACAGATGTCCACCATGTTAACCCTGTTCACAAAGGCTATAAGGGATTCAGTCATAACCAGGAAGTCTGGCCTTTTTTTACTGTCGGAACCTGGCCCGGTCCTTTCCACTGGGCCGAGCCGTAGATCTGCCAGACTGCAGAGGGACACACCTTGATGATCTGTAGCTGGACTCCCTCGTCCGTCTGCGGGCCCTGGAAGCAGTTGCAGATGGTTTCCACCAGCCGGTCGATCAGCCTCTTGCCCGGGGTCCTGCTGTCGGGGGCGTTGCCTGTGATGTGGCCGTACGCGATCAGCTTCTGCCATGAGGAGACGGAGCACAGGTCACAGCAGCACAGACAGACGTCTCAGGTCTGTAGGACATTCACTAGTCACTCGATGGGATGGGGACGTACGTGTGAGTGACAGAATGTACTGTATGATAAACAGGTGTGTGTTTTAACCGTCACTGGACTCGCAGTTGGACTGAAGCTTTACCTTCACATGATCCTCAACACCTTCATCAGCTTTCTCTATTACTGCAGATGTCTTTTCATCATTTAATACGACAAATACTTTTACTGAGGAAGTGCTTTAAAAAAACAAAAACCCTACTAACTAACCCTAAACTAACCCTACTAACCCTAAACTAACCCTACTAACTAACCCTAAACTAACCCTACTAACCCTAAACTAACCCTACTAACTAACTCTAAACTAACCCTACTAACTAACCCTAAACTAACCCGACCTACAGTCTGCATTTTTTCAATACCATGAAATGTGTCACACACCTCAGTACATTATATTACATCATTATAGAATATTCTTCATGTTTTGTTCGACTGAATCACAATCAATATATAACTAGAAAATTTGACCACCTTCAGCTAAACTAATACTAAAACATCAAAACAATAATAAATAATAAAACAACAGAGGTGGGACAAAACATTCATACAGGATAATATGCTACTGTTTAATATATGACCGTTCAAACCATGCAGTGACGGTACATTTCAGTGCCAAAACGTGCAGGTGTTCTCTGCTAATAATCACAACTGGTCACAATACTACTGCTGATGTCATATATGGAGTTGGAGGTTGCAGTCGGTGTGTGTTAAACAGACACAAAACATTTAAATCATTTACGACGGTTTCATAAACTAAGAATGGAATGAATAAACAGGATTTAACTGACTTAACTGCAAGATTCTGGGTCAACACTGATACCGATGTTATTTTCTGCTGTTTATTCTGTGTTTTTTATCTCATTTTTACCGTGGAAATCTTCTACGTACATTTAAAAACAGTAAACAATATCTTAACTATCTTTAAGTCTTTAACGTTCTTTACTTCATGTTTGAATGAAGACTAATTCAATGATTCAAATTTATGAAATATCCTTTAATAAAACAACAGATAATATTGGCCGCTGCGGTTGGTGAAGTAACATCTAATATATTTTGGATATCAGTGACTGCTGGCTGATATATCAGTGCTTTCCTCATAAATACCTCTGTCTTCCTCCTCTTCTCTTCTACAGTACCACAGACATTATAATGGACAGTAGATGATGCCTTATAGATGTCAAATCTCACAGAACGGCTGTACCTTCATGATCATGTGCAACATATTATATGGCAAGTTCCACTGAGATTCTTATCCCTACTTAGAATTTAAAGACTCTATATGCGTTATTTAGTTTATTAATTTGAGCATGAATGTAAAAAAATTTCCAAACAAACATGTACGACTAAGGATTATAATAAAAAGGATATAAGTGAAGACACAAGGAGACCAATAATTAAAAAAAAAACCTGTAAAAGGAGATAAACAGGTGTGTGTCTGGAGAATGTACAGCCATTGTTGTACGTGTGCGGAATGAATGAAACAGGTACAGCAGGATTACAAACGCATCCACCTCCCTCACCGCCCTCCAAGTGCCATGCAGGGTTCATTTAAGAGCACAGGCACAAGTCAGTGTATGTGATTCAGTCAGTACCGACCTGCAGGCAGTCCAGGGAGGTGCTAACGATCCGCGGGGACTTTGACTGACAGGCCAACTCGAAGGGCAGCACATATTTGTCCGCCTCGATGTAGTTGGCTCTGGGCGGGACCACGGTACCATCTCTGCGGAGGAACATAAGCAAGTCAAGCAACGAGAACAGTCCTGTGTATGTCTGGTCCACCATGAAACCAACTGGAACGGTTTCGGTGAACAGCTGGGTGTTCAGGCAGCACACACACCGCCTGAACACCTCTGCAGAACGGCAGGAAGTGAACTCAGTCACAAATTCAACTGAACATTAGTAGACATTTACAACAAACTGTTTCAGGGCAGGTCGAACCTCCGTTTGTTTTCTCGCATTACACAAAAAGGAAAAGACAAAGGAAAATAAATGTACTGGTGTGCACGTAGTCACTTGGAGGAATGGGTGTGTGAAAACGCAGACTTACTTTTGCTTCTCAAGCTCATCCTTGATTTCATCTATGAAAGAAGAGACAGGACATGCAACGTTATTGATGTCTGGACTTCCACCCTAGCAGCTCAAAGCAGCGGAGCATGAATTGACAGTAGATCTGACAGTTACAGGACTGTTTTCGTTCTGGTTGTTGTTTTCTTGGATTTAAGGTGGCAGGCAGGTAATATCTGTAGGTGCATTATCCTAGTAAACAGAGAGCAGCCTCCACCTGATCTCCACCTCAGCTCCAGTTACCTGCATCACCACAGATCTTTTCTGTCAGTTTAATGCCGTTGCAGCTACTTTCTCTCTAAATCAATTTTCATTTCATCATATTTTATCTCCTACATCCATTTAGACAAAACTGTCGAGACACCACCCTGCTCATCAGTGGATCTACTACAGACAGTACGAGTGTGTGCTGAGGTTTGTACAATCAACGAAATGGACTCAGTTCACATATAAGGTGCAGAAAAAAAGGTACTACACTCTCACAAAAAGTGACATATCACAGAGCGACAGAGGAAATCAACTTGTGCAATACTCATGAGAAGTGTCACAACCACCAGTGATGACTTTAATGTATTATTAGTAACGAGCAGAAATGCATGATCCATTATTTTTAACTAAAACAAAACATGAGCTGAGTTTTTCTTTTTACTTCATTGAGCTTCAACATCTAACTGCTCATTCCATTACATGTCTGATTGTTCATCAACAGGTGCAGGAGACTTTTACATTTTGGAACAGACCATACATCCATTGAGCTGATTTTTCTCTTTAAAAACAGCTGATCAGTAGAATAACAAAAACAAGCAGTTCCTATTGTATGGCAAGACGACCACTTCATCTGTAGATCCAAAATGGACACAGCTGCAATTTGGTGAGAACAAGTACAGGTGAGTAAGGACTGAGCACAACGTGTATTCAACATCAACAAACAGACGGAGGAGAACAAAACAGTCCACGTTCCTAGTCCAAAAGTTTCACAGTGCGGTGTTGTGTTCTACAGGTATCATGAATAATGAGCCAGGGTCACCAGTAGAAAAGGACAGAGCAGACAACAGCCTCTGCTCTGATATGTTTATACTAATGACAAGAGACAATTAATGTGTCAGTTTAATATTCACTTACATAAGGGGAAAAAGACAGAGTGATCACCACTGACCAGGAACCAGAGCACTATGTTTTCACACGTCTGCCTCCCCACAATAACAGTCTGACAGCTATGGGCAGGGCGAGTTAACCCAAAGGCAAACAGCAGCAGCACAAAGAGCTGAACAGCCCTGTGTGGGTAATACTATCCGTGTGGAAAAGCCTGAGTGTCAGTGTATCCTGGAGTTAGGTAGCCTGTGTGGGCGCAGAGCAGGACGGGGCTGTCTGGCTGGATGACAGTGCTACGTACAACGCACGGATAGGTCTGTTTGGCTAGCTAACCGAGCCCTGACAAGCTAAGCACTGATACCTGTTAGCTTGTTTGTCCGTGACAGCGACGGCGCTGCTGTGAATTCAACATGTTGACACAATACAGAAATAACAACAAGACGTCAAAGTGATACAGACACACATTTAAGCAAACTACGTGTAAACGTCAACAGACAGCTGAAGCGACGAAGGCCATTCAAGTGCTAACGCTATCGCTAGCTAAGCTAAGTAGTTAACTGTCCCCTTTTGAGCCACAGATGAACGGAACGGTCCACTCAGCCTATAAAGCACATTCACACACAGCTCGGACAGACAGGACACGAAACAAGCCCACGCACCGAGCGCCACCTGACAGGCTTTGCGCAGCTGGCTGTGCTGGCTCCTCTTCACCTCCTTATCGGACAGGATTTTCTCCAGCGCCCTGGACAGAAACATGCTCTTGGTTTTACTGTTTTCCGCCTTCAACTGCGACTGTTGTTGCTGCGGTGCTGGCCGCTGTGGTGGTTGATGCATCTCTCGGTGACGTTACCGTCCCGCTCTCAGGCCGTCATCTTCGGCCCGGCCCTGCGAATGGGCAGGTGACACGGAAAGCTAACGAAATCCAGGCTATCTGTGTCAGTGAGTCGCTACCTCAGCTCAGCGCCGCCATGCTGCTTCCACGTCATGTCACGTGACTCTCAGCTGTCTGGGTTTGACTACAGAACCCCGGGCTGACTCCTCAGTGGGCCAAGTGGTGTCATGGGTAATAAGTAAATATCAATACATCGTTTAAAGGCCACGTTGTACCACCGGGCCTGGTTACAGTTACCAGGGAGGGCTTTGAGCAGGACAACAGTCACGATATTACGAGGGTTAAAAAAAACAAGCGCTCCTATTAGACAGGCTGTAAATGTCCAGCAGGTGGCGCCAAAACACCACAGGGAGTTCAACTCCAGTGTTACCCGGTGTGGACAAATTTCTAAATTTAAAGTTTTATTTATTTCATTATTATCATGATTAGAAATCAGACACATTTACTCCTTTACTTATTTATTCTCTATGTATATTAATTATTTATTCATTTATTTATTTTTTACTATTTAAACCTTAAAGACCCAAACCTCCACTGGCGACCACAACCACCTACTGATCCAAACTGTTTAATACCTGTTGATCCACTAATCCTATCAATACATGCACATAGTTGGTGCAAAATACAATTTGTCATCTTTTCATGGTCATCAGATATGACCCATTTGGACGTTCAGAGGCTCCGTAGTT
>JAPQRQ010000026.1:21710354-21720354 GCA_037367365.1 Apogon talboti | reverse complement strand
GTACTTTTTCTGCCTGAAATTAATGTAGAGGTTCAACTTTTACAGTGAGATTTAGTATTGGTGAACTTACAATCTTGTCCCCTCCATAAATTTGCTGCAGCTGCTCGGCAACCTCCAGTGTGCCATCTGGGCTTCCGTCGTCAATGACAATTATCTCATAGTTATATCCACTGTAAAAACAACATGTAAAGTTAGTACGAAAGACGCAGTTTATGCCTTCAATTCACGCAGGTAGCTAACTATAAAGGTTCAATTACAGCACTGTTCACCTCAGGTTAACAGAATACTTAGCTCAAAACTCAAATCTAATGACTTAAACTACAGCTGAATTCAGCATATAAACAAAGTCTACTCTCAAAGCAAGCAGCTACTCGAGCTGTCCCCTGGTTAGTTTCAGTGACAGCTCATCACTGACTCAACACCACAGCAATAATGCTAGCTAGCACTAGCTGAGCAGCTTTGTAGACTCCTTAAAACTCACCTTTCACCGAAATATTTGACCAAAAGCCACACTATTAATGGTAGATTTTCCCTCTCGTTGTACGTAGGTAATAATACGGAATATTTGTCCTCATTATCCCGGTTCGGATGTGAAGTTTTTCGGCTTGCCATGGCGACATGAACCTACTGCACGCTCACTACGTAAAGATACGCAGCGTATAACATATTTCCTGGTTGTTATTTTCAAAATAAATTACAAAAGTGCAGCATCTTCGTCAGTAAAACAACATAAAAGTACAAATGATATCTAATTCAATCATATTTGATAACTAAATTTTTATCTAAGCACGTATACACTAAACATTTGTGTTTTGTTCGTGCTTTATGAATTATTTTATGCCCTGTTTTGCCTTTATTTTGAAATGTATGCTGTGGAAATGTACGCCTGTGCAGGTGCTGATGCTACCTTCACGGAGTCGTTAAGCCGCTTATACTAACAGGTTGGAACTTCCTGGTTGCTCTTCAAAATAGACACCACTAGAAACAACTCCTAACCATTGTTCCTACCATTGAAATGAACAAACTTCATACTGTTGAATTATTTCTCATGTTTTTTGCCCGACACTGTGTGGTTCTATTACAGTTTCAGTGTTTTGTTCAAACTCTTCAAGCTTAATTTCTCACATTGAATGCAAACGTCGTACTCCATTAGACATAAAAATTGCTTTATTAACAAAACCAAAAAACTTACAAAGTATGTGTAAAGACAATCGCTGCATGCACACACACTGTTTCCTTTCTCACATACACATATTCTCTCACACACAGGCATACATTTGTGATGCGATGCTCGTCACCCAACCCCCAGGAATCATAAAATGTAAACATGTATTAACAATGAGTTCAAAACCACAATATCAAACATGAATAATTGCCTACAGTAAATATCATAAACAATATACAAATGATCATACACATAATAGACATTCTCACAGTATCTCTTAAACCATGGAACAAAAAGAAGCTTTTAGACCACGGGTTATGTATTTTCATTATTCTTGAGGCAGTTAAGGTTAGAATGGCAAGTGAAATACATGTAAGTGTAACACAGAGGGCTTAGATATTTGGCTTTGATACAGTGCATAAATACAAAACAGTTACAAAAAAATTCAGTGCGAATGTGGCTTATAAGACAGCACTTTTCAACTGGGAAATATTTAAGGATGCTACCTGTTTAAATAGTATTTAATATTACGAAAGCACCCTGCTCGTTCTTAGTAAGTACACAGTTCATTTATCAGCTGTATAAAGTGGACAGACAGATCCTTCCTATAGTGTTTCCTTTCCTTGTGCGGCCTCGTATCAGTCAGTAGTGAGTTCCTCCTCAGTGGTGACCTGTTCTCACCTCACCACCGCTGCCTGCCGGTCAACACCCACTCAGGGCTGGTACCCATAATAAGGGTCTTCTGGATGGACAGAGTACACAAAGAGAGTCCAACTTCAGATCAGTCCTTCAGGACCAGGCTCTGTGTGTGTCTGACCTGAACCAGTGGCTCAGGCTCATAGTCACTGACCTGTTTGTGGGGAACCCCTGTGGCAGCCTCCACTGCTGTCACATACACCCGGGGGCCCCATCTCACCTCGCTGCCCTGGGGGTCCGGGGACACCAGGCGGTCCAGACTTACCGTCGTCTCCTCTGGAGCCTGGGGTACCAAGCTTAGACTCACCTGGAGGACCTGCAGAAGCACACAATAGACACGCATCCTTAAACCTGCCTTTACATAGCACTTCTCCCACTGCACATACAGAAGACACCGATTTAAGAGGGTACCTGCAAATCCTTTGACCCCTGGAGACCCCTGGACATTGGGCCCTGCATCACCTTTTCCTCCTGAATTACCTCTCCTTCCTGCACACAATAAAGAGACAACACATGAACTTATTTGATGACATGACACCATACGACCCTCATTTTAAACACAGTTGTTTGACAGTCATACATCATATCCTTTTCAGCTAGTATCATTTATTTCTATCCATTACTTACCCTGCTCCCCTGGATACCCAGGTCTACCAGGCCGCCCCCGAGAGCCGATGTTCCCCTGGGTGCCCCTGGCACCTGGTGGGCCCTTAGGTCCTGGTATTCCAGGTTCCCCTGGTGGCCCCGCCGGCTCTTCGATAGGAGCAGGCTTACGACTTACTTCATTAATGAACATGTCCAGCTTCAACACCTCCTCTGAAAAACACAGCTCATGAATACTCTATGCATCGGAGACAGTGTCTGCACTGACTCCAGTCTGTTTTTGCACCAACATTATTACTGAGACGGTGCAGGTTTCCTGACATGTCTGGTGTGCTCAGACACAGACCGTCCTACACACACACTTACTGTGGACCAGCTGCTCACAGGCCTGTGTTACAAGTTGGTAGATCATGGCCATGGACTGAGGTTCACCCTGTAAAATATCAGCAGACACGAGCTCAAAGGAAATCCAAGCTTTTATCTGAACTCTACACTTTGTAATGACTTTAAATACCGTGCCACAGTTGTATGCTCTAACAAACCAGTCTACTGCTCAGTTTACATCTGTCCACACTCCTATGGTGGAGGAACTTCATCAAATACATTGTGTGTATTCTTTGGTGTAATATAAGTTGCCACTATATTGACATGTATCATTCCAGTGAATTATTTAAAGCGAGAAAGGTGATATAAAATCACTTGCTGTGTAAATTTGAGGTCACAGCAATCTTGACCTTTGACCCCTGACCATCAAAATCTAATCAGTTCATTGCCATAACTAAAGAAATGTTACCACTCTACTCATCAAATATTATGAGTTGGACAGACAGATGTACACCTTAAATCTAAACACCTCCAGAGGCACAAAAACAAAACACAATAAAATCTGTCTAATTGCAAAGAGAGTGTCCTCTTTAAAAACTACAACATCACATGACGGTCAAACCCACCTTCTCCCCTCTTTCCCCTTTATTTCCTGGAAGACCCTGTAAGTAGAGCGAAGTACAAACATGTACAAACACAACAGCAAACAACTGCACAAACTGCTCGTACAACGGTCGTCCTACCGTGGGCCCCACTGGTCCTGAAGGGCCCCTCTCCCCCACAGGCCCCGGGTGTCCAGGCATTCCTTGGAAACCCTGTACATCACAAAGAACACGTAGGTGGAGCACAGATGGAAATAACAGTAAGGAAAATGAAACAGCAGCGAAATGATGGAACAGAGGAGGAATTAGTGTGTTCAGTCAGGGGTTTGTGTGGTCACACGCCGGACTTGAGGACGGGATTCACTAATATTTAAAATGGGTTATTTCATGGCAGAAATATGGACAGACATGTGACACTGTGTTCTGAGGCTGGTGCAGGAGCACAGCTGAGCACGTGTCCCAAATACAGAGGACCACGTCCAACAAATCTGAGAGACATTTTCTGCGGATGCGTTTAAATTCTGACTGACAGCAGCAGAGTAAGAGGAGGACAACCAAAAAGACGACAGAGACAGGAAACCGGCTCTAAACACTGAAACCGGTTGAAGTGAAGGCTTTACAGGATGCTTTAGAGGACATTCAGGGTTCAGTCAGGTCTTGTCCACGTCCTGGACCGGCTCATGTGGATGCATCTGCTGGAACACTAAACAATAACTGCTGATTGCTGGCATTTGATGATGGCTTTGGCAACTTACTGTTTTTCTCATTTCCCATGTAACTAACACTTTAAACCAATAGCTCATAATTCTGCTTTTCTTGAACAAGAGGACGTTTGAAGACATTTTAGAGACATTATGATGCACATGATTGGACCCACTGAAACCCTGAAGAACAGCTACAGCGCTCAACCTGGAAGTGTTTCTGTGGTGTCATATGAAGTGACAGTGTTTTAAGGTCAGTTTGTGTGACTGGTCCTCACATACTGATGTGAACCAGGACCGTCTGTCTTACCCTGGGTCCGGTGCTGCCTGGCGGACCCATGTTACCTTCAACACCCCTGATGCCCTGTGAAACACATGGCAGACAGGTGAGGACAGATACGCAGGTGTTTCATATGGGCTCTGACATGTGTGAGTGGACTGTCACCTTGGGGCCAGGAATCCCCTCTTCTCCTTTTGGACCTGGAGGTCCTGGTAAACCCTTTAAGGAAAGACGAGGACGGAAGGAAAACAAAAGGCAAAAGAAGGCAAAGCATAAGTGGAGGGACGGGACAGAGGACGGGGAGTAGGACGAGGCAGACAGAGTGCACTTAAGGAGCTGATTGGTGCTCAGTGGTTTTTGCTGGTCTGAGGCTGACTCCCTAGTCCAGTACAGACTCACCTGGACTCCAGGTCGTCCAGCATCACCCTTTTCTCCCCTGTCTCCTGGTGGACCCTACCAGTAAAAAAGGAAACACGACCATCTGTTTGTGTAGAAGACACTGTTCCGTAAACTGCCTCACATGTTGCTTCAGGCTGATCCTTGTGACTCACTGCTTTGCCCTGCATGGTCATCCCTCGTGGGCCTCTGTTGCCCAGGAGTCCCAGGCCTCCCTCCAGTCCAGGCTTTCCTGGAGGACCACCTTCCCCCTGGAACGTGGAGAACATTTCAATGTAAGTGGGTTCAGGACTTTGTGAGAAAAACACCTGGAGGACGCCTGTCTGGAACATTGCTCTGATAGTCTGTATGTTTAGGGTTCAGTAACATCTGTCTGTAGATTAAAGCAGTCACATTATTATCATCTTTTACACAATACACTGGACCTTCCTTTAAATGACTAAACAAGGTGAGCAGCAGAAGTATTCTCGTCCACCTTTTGGCCCTGCTCTCCTTTGTCTCCTTTCTCACCACGTGGGCCTGGCTTTCCCTGAAAGAAATAGCAGAACACATGGTTTTATTATTGGCTTAGAAAAAAAAACTACGACCCGCTCCTACTGTAGTCCTGTTTGAGACTTTGTGTTGTGACGCACAATTGGTCCAGGAGGCCCCGGAGCTCCTGGGACGTCAGAGGAGCAGGCGCAGGCGTACGCCGGGGCGGGACAGCTCTCCTCGTCCCTCTGAAGCACACAGACGGACGATAAACTCAGATTATTTGAAGAGAAGCACTAAAAGCGAGTGTAAGCTGCTGTCAGAGCAGTGGACTGACCGCTCCAGGCAGGTCACAGCAGCTGTCCTCCAACGCCCACGTAGTGTTACAGACGATCTCGAAGGACTGCAGCTGGAACTGGAAACAGGGAGGGACAAGGGGTGGACGTTGGACAAGCTTTAAAGAAAACAGGTCTTCTATTCGTCAGTTTAGTTCTTGAATGGGTATTTACTGTATATACTTTAAACAAATGTCCAACTGTCACGCATGAGTCGCAAAAAGTTTTGATCGTTGAAGATCTAGATTCTCAATGTCAATGAAGTTCCTGTAGAGAATCTGTGGTCAACATTTGTACACACTGGACCAGTCTTCTATCAGAGCGGTTCACATTCACCACTGAAATGTGGACGTGTTGTTTCTGCTTTTCCATTATCATCTGTTTGTTTGATTTTTATCACTATTATCTATATTATCGGAATTTGTTTTCATATTCATTTTCTCTCAGTTGTTCATGTGTCGGTCATGTGACTATTGTCTATTTTTTTACGGTTTTCTCCTTTTGTTGTTCACTTGGTTATTTGACTTCAGTATTTCATACTCGGGGCAGACGTTCCAGTGTGCGATCACAGAGTTACAAAGTAAAAGGTGTGTTTTTCCTTAGTCTTGCATGCATGTCTATCAGACACAATGGTTGTCAGTGCTTCAGCTGAGCCTAAACCCTGCAGTGAAGACCTACACACCCTCAACACCAGAAAAACACTGTAACGTTCAACATGCTTTAATCAGAAACAAAGACGAACAGCACAATGAAATATGACGCCTGTCAATGTCTGAATATCTTTATATGAGGAATGAGGAACACTAGTTAGTTTGCATGTAAACAGAGTAAGTGTGGAGGAAGAGTCCACAGAGTTAGGCCTGGGATCAAAGGTCAAGCGTTACCGGGGCAGATCCACTGTTGGGCCCGCGGGTCTTCACCAGCTTTCCCAACATCTCAAAGCCATCAGTGGGCAGGTTGCCTACAGGACGGGCTGGCCTCTCGCCCACGCGCTGGCAGTCCACAGACAAGGACACGCTCACCTGACTGACGGACAGGTGAACCTGCCAATCAGAAAACACAAAACAGACGGGCGATTTCAGTTCTTTTCAGGTCCATTAGACTAAACTGATCGGTGCTACAGTACTATCCTCAGAGACTTCACCACCTTGTGAAAACTGCCGTAGAACAATCTGTGGACCTGCGGCTGGTCAAAGGTCAGCTCCTGCACCTCTCCTCTGTAGTCCAGACTGAAGTAGACCAGATGTCTGGAAGCGGCTTTAAGAGAAGAAAAACACAGGACATCCAGTAGCAAATGAACATCTCTTCTAGTGTCCAGTGCAAAATCTTTAGGCTTCTCAAGATGGTGGTTGTTGTGACACAGTCAGTCTGTATCTGATGTCCTCCATGGACAGTAGTTTAAAAAACAGAGGATCAAGAGACAAATGATGTGAAATACCTGCAGCAGAGGTCACTCATTTCACCTGTGACTGATAAACTACTGGGATGAACCATGTTTTTTTCTTGTTAATACCAGTTTATTTGTGTACTTCATCTTTTCTTTGAGCTCTAGTCCACTGCTTAGTGTTGCATTAGTTTTTCTGCCTTTGTGTCGTACCTTAGGATCATGTCGGTGTCACTGTGGTGAAATAACTGGCTCTACTCAACATATGAATTAATTCCATATTCTTACAGTCATCATGATGTGCCTTTTGTATATTTAGCATTTCTTTGTAGTTTTTTATACTGTCAGTATTTTTCAGTCTAATTTTTGCGTGACAGTTTCATATAGTCTTTGTTTTTGGACTTTAAGAACCTGCTGCTAAACAGAAACAGAGCTGATGGAACTGATTTTTGCTGTTCCTGTAACAGTGACAGTAAAGACCTATTGTACTGTATCGTATCGAATTACATTCTGTGATGCAATGTTAGGTGAAAACTGTCAGAAACAAGTCATGCTATTACCACGTACAATTTTTTTCTTACAGATTTACAGAGGAGTTAAATCATTTTAAATAAACAATAAGTAAATAAAAACACAGCGTAGTAAAACCAAAAGACAACATAATAACAGCTGTAACAACTGATGCTCGTTCTGCTTGGCTTACGATGTCCCTTCAGGTTTGGCTCATCTCATCATGTCTTGTCGTCCTGATGGTCAGATCAACCCATTACAGTGACTATTTGGGTGAAGCCGAAGATGTGTGAGACGTATGAGAAGCAGAGATGCCAAAACATCACTCACGGTCAAGCACTACTCCCATCTTGGGCTGGAAGTCGATGTCAGTGAGCTGCCAGAGGGCGAAGGGCTCCCTGGGTGTGTCCTGTAACATGCGGAAGGCGACGCTGATGGTGTGTTCTGGAGAGAAGCCTGCAGGGTGGATGAACCTGCGAACACAAGAGGAACATTACCAAAGATGAAAAGAAAATGTGCTTTTTCATAATCCTTGTTCCTCTCTGGAAGCTTCACTGATACAAAAAGATTGTAGGTGGTTAATCTGCAATACCTCACCAGTAAAACAATATATAAGCAACGACAGGCACTAGAGCCAGTGATGATGCACAGGAAACCTAAAGTAAATGAGAAACAAATCCTCATTTACTTTTATTTACTTTCTGTACTTCATATGATCTAAGTCTAGATGCCTCTGTATTTGCACTTGTGCATTTATATGAACCCAAAGGACTAAGGAATATTAGAATAGAATAGAATAGAATAGAACAGAATAGAATAGAATAGAACAGAATAGAATAGAATACAATAGAATAGAACAGAATAGAATAGAACAGAATAGAACAGAATAGAATAGAATAGAACAGAATAGAACAGAACAGAATAGAACAGAATAGAACAGAACAGAACAGAATAGAATAGAATAGAATAGAACACAACAGAACAGAACAGAACAGAACATAATAGAATAGAATAGAATAGAACAGAACAGAATAGAATAGAATAGGTTCCTGTTATGGGAACACTGTAAATCCATATTCACAGACAGGTACTCTGGACTGTAATGACAACAGTTCTTCAAACACATATACATTTTACTTGTGTATGACTTCTGATGATCTGATTCTGATAATCATTATACATTACACACAGGGTTGCAGCAGTTTACCATTTAAAAGTATGAAAATCAATGGTTGACATAACATGTACAATTATTTCTTGTTGGTTTAAAAAAACGCCAAGAGGCAACCAATGATCTCTGTTTTCATGTTTATCTCCATTTCCCTTCAACTGCCTGTCAAACACAGCAACGGACTTCACATGCACATACATAATGCATCTGTGTATCCCCCAAAATAGAAAAAAAAGTGTGGAATTACTTTGAATCCCAAATTCAAAAGTGTGGCTGTCCCCGAGGATCAACATCCCGCAAAAAATGTGGACATGGCTTAAAAGAGGAAACACATGTCTGCCTCTGTTCAAGGTCTTAGTGCGGATCAAAGTACACATCAAGCTTGTCTCTCGAATCTATCCAAAAGTTGAGACAACAAAATATAGGCGAAAATATTTAACTCCCACATCAAAGGTACATGTGCATCTACTTCAGACAGATTTTCAGCTGAAACACTGTCAGACACAGATCTAGGAATATTAACACTTATGCAGACAGTGTGATGATAAATCTACTGAATGTGACCTGTAACAGAACATACTTGGTGGTATTAGTACTTTATACTATAAACTCTAAATAATCAAAACAATTTTCATACCTGGTTCTATTGTGAGACTATTATCACACTATGAAATGTCATACCATTGGAATCCTAACGACATCTTGTATGTTAGATGGATGTACAAATGTGAAGACGTAGAGGGTGAACTAAGGGCAGGGACGAGTGTCTCACTTGGTGCTCTGTGTCAGCTGGACGTCTCTGTATAGAGTGTATGTAGGGAGGGTGTTGAAGACGAAAGGCTCGGCTGCCACGCCCTCCACAGATGAGTGAGCCCTCTGAGTCAGACCAAACGCTTCCATCATGTCAAACCCTGAGACAACACACACACACGTCAGAAACAACACAAGAATTATCTGTTTGGAAACTGTTTATTTGGCAAATCTAAGTTTCAGCTGTTTAAAAATCAGCCTTTTGCAGTTGTGAATGAGATCAGCTCATCTCACCTTTGACTATACTGTTTCTGATGGTGACTTCAGGACAGACTGTAACACAAGAGGGCAGTGTTGAGTCACTGAAGACAGACAACCCACCAACCCACCCACACAACACACAAAAGCCTCACTGTATGCATTCAGTAAATTAAATAATAGTCCCATGTATACATAATATAATAATAATTCCATTTGTAACTGACAACTGGGGCAAACACAACAAAAATGGTCTTATCAATTTTGTGAAATTAAGTTCAACCCTATAAAAGATAGATAGAACAATAGAACGATAGATAGATAGACAGACAGACAGATAGATAGATAGATAGA
>JAPQRQ010000026.1:21677318-21688932 GCA_037367365.1 Apogon talboti | reverse complement strand
TATTATAATGTGGTTTTACAGTTTGCAAACTGGACTGAATAAAGAAAAACAGAAGAAGCAACAGAGAATGGAGTCCTCCTCTGCAATAAGTGTTGCATGTATAGAAAGCATTGACATAGGAGGAAAAACCCAGAGCACACTGTATTTACTGTAGATAAGGACCAGTGTCTTATCTTGATGAAGGTTATACTGACATTTCACTCAGCTCTTGAGATTCTTTTTCCACCTTATCTGGATTTCTTACTTGTAAATCGTCGCTTTGCCAGAAGTTTCTCTGTCGTCCCATTGAGAACAAGGACTTGCAGAGCATATTCCTGACTAGAGTCCAATCCGGCCACCGTTGCCCGGCCCCGTGTGGTGGTCAGCATCAACTCTGGCTGAGGCACCTCTGGAAAATGGAAGCACATCGGTTAGGAAAGGAGTGGACCTCAGAAAGAGTGTGCTTTGTGTTTATTCTTACTAATCCTGATTTATAACTGGACGCCTTAATGTCTTGTTCAGTATAATCAATCAAACATTCCTGTTTAATTGCAGCAGTTTCATTTAAGTTAGTTTAGTTTGGTGCTCCATATCCTCCTGAGGCCCAGGAAAGGAACAGTTTGGGCTTTTTTACATTGAATAATTGTCTTGACTGGAAACAGCACAGTTCAACAGTTTTTTCAGATAAATGTTTTTCTTTGTTGTAAGTGAATGTTCTTTGCAGTGAACACTATGTTTTTAAGTAAAGCTGTGAAACTCTCGTCCCCTACAGAGGACATAAATGCGTTGCTTGTTCTCAGGAGGTTATTCAATCTGTCAGCCCTGTATGGTACCACATTAGAGAACATTCTAGCATCACATTAAAGTAAAAGCCGCAGGTCTAAATAGACTTTTACAGGAACTCGAATGTGACTGCGACATTACATGTGACAGTGCAATGGTCACACTTCATCCTAATCTAATTCTGCATCCAAATATGGAAAGCATTCATTCAGTACCCGCGTGAGCAAAGCCTGAGAAAAACAGGCCTTAAATGGAAACGCTTGTGTGTAACAGGTGTGTTCCTACAGCGAAAACCAAACTGAATCAGAGTGAGTGAAGGACTAATTACTGCCCACTTGGCAAATTATGAGCAGGCCTTAATCTGCCCTTTTCTGTTCGTTCTTTCTGTTGCTCCCTCTCTTGCTCCACTTTGCAGCTGTTCCAACCTTCTGCAAATGTCTTTAATGCATTTTCCAGAATTGTACTGCATTCTCCCTTTAGTTCGTCTACCATCGCCTTGTCATCAGCTCTCAGCCCCCTCCCAGATGCTACAGCTCTAGGCATGACAAGTCTAGTGTCGGGCTGAATTCTTCTTCTAGGCCCCTCTCTGTCTCTCTTATAGACCTGCCTGGGCGTAGCTGCACAGTGTGGAACGGCAGATAACACAGAAGAAAACAATGTTAAGAAACAAGTCTTTAGGGCAGGAAGAGAAGAACCACAGAAATGAAGGAGGGGGGGGCTGCGTTCTTATCAAGCCCATCACCTGTGAAGAAAGAGAGCACTCTGGATTACTGGGAGATGAAAAGGCTGTCAGCCTCTGTGATAACCATGTCTGCCTGATGATGGTCAGACTGGAACTGCTTTGACAGGATTTATCCAATCATCATATAGTGTCCCTCTGGAACAAGTGGGACCTGAACTAAAATGATTGTAACATCCTTGATTGCTGATATCTTCAGTATAATTTTTGCATTTCACACATTCATCCCAGGGGCCGGATCAGACTCTTTGGCAGGCCGGTTTGGGCCCACGGGCCGGATGTTTGACACCTGTGCTGTAGACTACCAAAATCTAACAAGTTCATCCAAATGAATGCAAAAAAATTTCCTTGAGGCATTGCTAAGATATCATGTTCAGGAAAACCGAACAGACAACCTGAAAACATCAGGCCCCTGGCTTTGACTGATACCAACTCCCCTCCTTCCACTCTGTCAGAACCATGTCAGACTTAAGTCCAAACAGCAAACTGGAGCTCACACTAGTGCCAAAAACAACATATAGAGCATTACGGTTCCTATAACAGGTATTTTCATGGCAGACATTTTAACTTGTCTTTGCAGAACAGAATGTTATTATTCACCTTTTGTATTTCATGTGGGATGTGTCAAAATGCACATACAGCTTGAACAAACCAGAAAAAACACATTCAAAATAACAGTGTAGATGTGTATTAAAGAATTAGGCTTTAATTGAGAACAGGTGACTGTCAGTGACTTGAATCATGTCAAACAGTAAAGTGTCCTAGACTCAGATGGCATCATCACCTTCTGTTAATCTGTTAAGTATAGATGGCACGTCTTTTTTTACCTACTCATATTTTATACATTTATGTTTCATTTATGTAAAATGATTAACAGAAAATGTCTTCTGAATGAAAGAAAAAAACCATTAAATATGAGTTAGATGTTTTATACACCAAGTACATCATTCACAATGTAGTGAAAATGAGTATGAATGGGACTTCATGTGTTAAATACTGTGGTAAGTGTCTGGATATGAAATGAACTACTGTGATGTGAGGTTTTGGTCAGGAGTTCTTCAAAGTTAGTGAAGTCTTACCTGAAATGGGTCTGACTCTGACCTTGTAGCCCTGAACAGGTCCGTCGGCCTCCTTCCATTTCATCTGCAGCCTGTCCTCAGACAGAACTGTCAGCTTGAGACGACCTTCACATACGCAGAGACAATAAGGGGACAGAGCAAACAAAAATGAGTCAATAAAGTCTAAGCGTGTTCGTGGCACTGAGCCTGTTTACATGACCGTAAAAGTAATAATCAGATCTAACACATTTACATGCACTAAAGAAATGCAATAATGGAAAAACCCTGGTTCAGACGCTCCAGTCCGTTATCGCAGTTCTTTCGGAGTATGTACGTACTTAATGATCGTAGACGTAAACTTTCGGTTATCGTCTTCCGTTCATGTTTGACTACATAACTTCCGTTCTCTACAATTGAAATTGCACATGCGCAGACGTATAAGAATGACATAAATCAGATTAACCTGTATACATGCAGGAAGACATCAGAGTATTGGGAGAAACCCAGGTGTGTTAATCTGATTAATCATAATCAGATTACTGCTGTTATCTGATAAAATACATCAGATTATCCCATTTACTTGGTTACTTAAAGACATCGGATAATGATGGGAGTATGGGTGTGCATGTACACAGGCTCACTGTTGTGTGGTCTGTCTGATTCAGATCAGTATAAAGCTGGATGGACATGACAGTTACAGGCTCAAAGATCAAAGAAACAGACTGTGATTATTTCTTCATTCCTCTCATACTCTCAAACATGGTCTAAACCCTCTCCCTCTCACTTCCTCCTCCCCTAATCAAATCCATCTCTTGTTTTGCCCTCATCTCCATAATTTCCAGCAGGGGTTTCCCAACAAGCAGAGTCTTTCATGTTCTTATCCTCCCTCCCTCCATCCTTGGCTCTCTCCAGCTGCCCCTCCATCCATCAAAGCCTGCCCTGTCCTCTCGTCTGGTATAGAAACAGGAACGGGAAGCCGGTTTGGGACTAGAGGGTCAAAGTTCATGTCAGAAGAACGTCACAGAGTTACAGTGTGTCATGGCTTTGTATGCGCTATACGGCAGGGCGAATGATAGAGAGTGACACGAGGGGGGAGGGGGCCGAAGGAAGCGGAGAAGACAGAGGAGTGTAGACATGGACGGCATCAATCACACAACTTTGTCTCCACTTCTTCGGTGCATGTATGACCCTCAGCGCTCAGCAGATCCGTTTCTGACAGGCCTATGTGGATGTGTTTGTGTGCCACGGGCCTCTGGGGGGCACTCATCTCAGGGGTCTGGTAAAGGATCAGATGGTGTCTGTGGGACCGAGACTGGCTGCGGTCAATGTCTAACAGACCCACCAACAACAACGGCTTTTCCAGACAGGCTCCAGATCTGTAAAAGTCCTGTAGCTGTGCTGAGTTCCTAAATCACAGAGCAAGAGATGCAGCAATGACAAAAGTTTTCAGAAAATATGTGACAAAATAATTACTGCACCAAAAACAAAAAAAAAAACATCCCAGGAAAATGCAAATTGAAAAAGACAGCAGTGATATGAACATTTCCTTTGTCTTGTGTTTCATTGTAGATGGTATGAAAACAACATATTTTATATTTCATACTAAAACCAGCAACATTAAAATTTGTACAAACAATACCATGATTTATTTTATACAGATATACTCTGAGGTCTATTTCTAACTACTGCTATTGTACATAATCATAATAATAAGAGTTGGCAAAAATGGATGAATATTTAAAAGTGAACTGAAGCTGAGCAGACAAGACATAAAATATAGAATAACGTCTACAATGAAATACAAGTCACAGGAAATACTAAAATCATTCTTTTTTTAGGTTTTAACACATAACACCTGGGTGCTTTTTTCTGGGAATTCTCTACCACATTTTGCTGTCATTTATGTATATCACACAAAAACACGGTCCAGATCTTTTTGTTAAAACAATGTAATTATGTGATTATTATTATTTGTGAATGACACACAAATATGTGAGGAATTACTTCAGTCCATAACACTGACTTTGGAATTACTCTTTCATCTTGTCTTGCTGATAGTTTTCAACATATCTGGTTTTATACATATTGGAAAAATAATTGTCATATATTATGTGCAAATGCATGTTTGTAGTCAAACAGTAACAAATCCCCCAGAACATATGACCTTAGTTGCAACTGCAGAACCCTGGAAACCCTCCATTCCACAGCAGAGGCTGAAATTACTGCAAAGCATGTTCTGAAATCACCAGTAGAAAAATTATGCACTTTTTGATAGTTATAAGTACACTTCGAGTGTAAATTTCGATTTTGAAATAGTATTTACATATGTTAAAGTGTACACAATACTAACATTCACATTTTTTATTTTTAATATTATTAAATGGGACAAATGGGATTAAATCTGAAAATGTTTGACTGTTTCTGGATCTGTGTAAATATGTATTTTGTTAAAACGTTTAGTCTTTGATGATTTTAATGTTGTTTTAATGTTGTTTGTTGAACCCTATATGCACTACATCAGCTGTATATTTTTAAATGTAACAATGCCTATAAGTTTTGTCCCTTTCCCAACAACGACATTAGAACAGACTGTACAAATGTCAGTGTTCATGGTTTTAGTCAAACATGTTGTACTTCTGAGCTACACTCTACTCACTCATTATTACTGCTAGCAGCTTGTTTCTTTATAACAATTGTACATTACATATTGAATGACTCATAATAATTAGGCACTGGTTTATGTGACACAAAACTGAATATAGGTAGTATTTTTTTGCTGCAATAAAACACTTCTCCTTTCACCAGAAGTGTCAGACAACAGCTGACAGTAAAAAGCATCAGCGCAGGGCTAGCTAAATACAGATTACAGATGTGGGGTGACATGAGGCCTTGAAAGTCGCTGTACCTTGGCCGTTGACTCCTGTGGACAGCAGCAAAAGGATGCTGACGAGGAAACGCAACATCTGCCTGATAGATGATGATGATGATGATGATGAGGACGAAGACAGGAAGTGAGGAGACATGGGACAACCAGGGCCTGAAAGCATAACAAACATCACTATAAAGGCTTTTTTTGTGTTTCTTTATAATTGGATTTTTTTTCATATTAAAAGGCTTGAATCCAAAGTAAATAATAATTAACAAATACACATTTCCAGGATGTGAACATAAAAATTCAGAAATGTACCACTTAAATAGGTTTACTGCCACTACAGGGAGCAGGACAAAACTCAGAATGTCCAGTTCTTTATAGAATAAGAAGAGGTTCCACAGCATGTTCCCTGACAGCTCCAATCCTTGTTATCAATGTCAAATACACAAAGGTACATTTATCCACTTGTTTTGGTCATGTGACCGCATCCAGACTTTTTGGAAGGGGGTTCATTCTGTAATCCAGGAGGTCACAGGTGGACAGTTCTCACTGACCCCTACTTTTTGTCTTCTAAACCACACTCCAGACTCTTTCTGACACAGACGCCAAATCTTTCTTAACAGTTCTCTTATTGATGTTGCTGCGGTGGTCCGCTCCCCAGGTCCCCACAGTAGATCTGCGGATGTCACAGATATCGGCTCTTACTGCTCTGGAGAAGCTGACTTATGACCTTAATCACAACTCGGACACATTTTGGAGGCGTGGAGCCGCTGCACCCCTTCTTACACACTCAGACTCATCCATTAACCCTGGCAGATGTTGGCTGATTGTCTTTTCATGTATTTCACATACTCATTCACCTGTCTCCTGTCAAATTCTTGTGTATTTTATATATTTATTTATCTTCTGTCTCTCTTATCTAACTTTTTGAATTCATGGCAGTGCTCCTCGTCACTTTGCGGTGGGGTTTTCTTTTTCTTTTTGAATGTTTTGTCATGTATTGCTTTTTCTGTTCATGTTCATAAAATCTGAAAAACCAATAAAAAGATAACAAAAAAAGCATAAGAAACAGAAAGAAAAACAGCACTTGTGGACATGTGTTTTCCCTTCCGTCCCCTTTTCCCATGGGAACAGTTTTATAGCTGACTCTGACTACAGGTGCTTCAGTGCTCGTCTCTATTACAGAGTCTTTAACTACAAACAGCTAATGACACACACAACTATATTATTAGCAAACACTCAGCACTTTAGGATGTCATAAAATGAGCTCAGCTTTGTGAAGGCTAACAGTACACATAATGCACGTACGAATTTGACAATATTCATTGGTGTTTTTCCATCACTTAGGTCAAATGGTTCTTCAACTTTTTCAACTGAAGACACACAGATCAACTGTGTGTGCACTTGGGGCCCAAATTTACAAAAATACATCATCCCTTCACTATACACACTTTGGTTGAATGCCAGTCACAGATAGTACAATAATGTCAACAATCACATGTAACTCTGACAAAAAAAAATGTAATCATATTCAACATACTCAAATATGACTGTCAGTTATTGGGAGTCTCTTATTTGCACAGGAAATATTCTTCGACTTGTCCCAAAACTGCAAGTTCATAATCCATTTACGTTTGTCCCCTTTGTTCATTCATAAGTATTCATTATTGATGTCTCTTCTCTGCATTTTGAATGGAGTTGCTGTAGCTAACCTTTATAAACTTCACGTACCCTGATTGTAATGTACTGTTCTGCCCCAGGTGGCCACCTGATAAAAATGACAACACAATCCACTGTAGTTCCTGACCATAACTTTGAGGAAAAAAAGACATAACTTACAAAATAATTTAGGGGAGATGTTTATCTAACATCTGTGCTGAGAGAAAACCATGTACAAACCCTCACATACAGTAGAAGAGCTGTTAAGACTCATTGTTATCCTCTTAATTAAACAATTTAAAATGACAGGAGCTGAACAATAATACTTTAATGCAATATTAAACAACAAAATGAAACTGCAAGTTGTGTAGGCAGGTGCTCTTTAGAAAACCAGGGAAAAGCTCTGACATTTGGCCCTTGTGAATGAGGACATTGTTCAGATAATGTAGGCTGGTTCGGTAGCTCCTCGACTCTACAAGACCTCAGAGACCAATGACCAGGAGAAAAGTGTTGAAAGTGAATTCAAGTTTTCAGTCTTACTCAGGTAGACACACACCGCTGAAGGCGATTTAGTACATCTGCACCCTGCTGAAGTCCTCCTGTGATACAGCCAGCATTTTCAGTATGTGACCTCACTATATTGCTGCTTTTTGTTAACTTTTCCGATGCTTCACATGTACATGCTTGCCTGAATGCGCCAAGTCTGAGTATACACTTAGCCCTCTGTATTACATACCTGTCTGCTGACATGACAAAAGCAGAGGAAAAGATGGGTTATTGTTATGCAATGACAGTAAATTTACTTGCCAAGACGATTATGGAGTTTCCTCTTTGTCTGACCCCATTTTGAATTACAGGGTGCACAGCCTGTATTAAATCACATCAGCAATAAAGTCAGACGTCCACACTTTACTTTGCCCTTAAAAGATCAATTTCTACCTTTTAATCTACTAATGAGTCAAGTTTCTATTTATTCCCTGTCTATTGATTTATTTGTATATATATTACCCTGTTAGAACATATGGACATGTACTTGGTTTGACTAAAAACCATCAAAGATTATTATGATGGTAAATCTATATCGATATGTCTGAATGTGCATAGATGTGAACAATGCCCTACTAATTATTCAGTCCTGATATTGGTTAAATTACTCATGCCATCTGTAGATCACACACAACAAAATACTGATGTGGTCTACATTACATATCTATTAATTATTAAATATGGCTGACAGATATTCCTCATTTTCCTGGAGGGTGGGGGATGTAAACCTGCTATATGTGGATGGTAACTGTATCCTCATTTTAATCACCAAAATGCTTTGTGTTAAAAGTATTCAACATTTATTGACTAATAAGAGACTTAGCAATTAGCATCTAAGGCTAGACGCAGGGATTAATTAAGCTACCAATGGCTAAGTTACTTTGGAATATGGTTATTAATACATTTTTGACAATTAATTGTATATTCATTGACTTGTTGGCTGTAAATAAATATAACCAGTTTCACTGAGTTGATTTTTAACTATTTCATTATACTTTATTTTAGGTGAATAGTATTAGCTAAACTGTTGCACGTGCTAACGTATGATAATACTAACTGATGTGCATGATTAGCTAAGTTAAAGACACAAACTAGCATAAACCTACCTGTCCTCAGTGTCCCCTGGTCACAGGTGTGCATTCCTCCGGCTTTTCTTTTCTTTTCTTTTTCTCTCTCTTTTTTTTTTTAACACGTCTAGAACAGCAGTGAGACTTTCAAGATGCTGCCTGCTTCAGCCGTCTACCTGACACCCCAGCCCTGTCCGCCCCCCACCGTCCCCGGCCTCCCGGAGCGGACCCAGGTGAGTCTTACCTGGTCTACACTGGGTCCGGCTTCTTCCTTCGGTCAGACGCATTCCAGAGGTGGGACACAACACGCACCGGTTCGGCTGTGGTGTGCAGCCAGCTCCCCACATCAGGTTGTATCTGAGATCCCCGGGCTGAAACCCGACACTGTATCCGAGGAAAGGCCCTCCTGCTGCCCCAGGATGGGCGTGGTACTCCGGGGAGGGCTATAAAAGCCTCCACAGAACAAACAGGGCCAGTGCAAGCAAGTACCTGCTGATTTTATCCACAATACCTGTCCCACAGGCTACGGTTTTAACAGTACTAATAAACACAGTGTACTTCCACTGCTGTATGAGACTGACCCGCATCAGTTAATAAAGGAGACACCACTGTCCACAGTTGGACATTAAATTCCTTCCTATAATATTCTCATTCTACCAAAGGACATGCACATATTTGTCAGTAAATAATCACACATCAAACGTGTTTTAACTCCTGTCTGGTGTTAAGAGTGCATTAGTATCCTCCTACATACAGGATAGGCTCAGACTGACTGAGGAGGTGCAGACTGTGGACAGACTTTTGGGTCTTTTTCCTCTCAAACAGGGAGTCCAACTTATTTCAAGGCCCACATTTAGCCCAATTTGATCTCAAGTGGGCCGTACCTGTAAAAAAAAATAACACATTTGTATTAGTGTAAAAAAAATTGCATTAAATTATGAAAATATTTACATTTACAAACTATCGCAACAAAAAAAGATGTGAATAACCTGAAAAAATGAAAATTTGTTAAGAAGAATAAGTACAATTTTAACAATATTATGCCTCAACTTATCATTTACACATGTACCTTACAGATCAGATCTACAACATTTAGGAACAGGCAGAATATTGTCAAGATTGTATTTAATTGTCTTTAGACATTTCAGGTTCTTCATATTTGTTCATTTCATTCACATTTTACTGTTAAAGGATAGTTTGTAAATGCAAATATTTTCAGAATTTAGTGGAAGTTTTTTTACATTAAAACAAAGAAAAATTTGGAGTTGTCATTAATTATAGGCATCATGTAATTTTTTTTCACATTAAATAAAGAAGAACATCTTCAGTCATTATTTGTAGGTTATTATTTTCTATCTTCAGTGTAATTTTTGCACTTATCAAGTTCATCCCACCGTGGGATTGGAAGCTTTGGCGGGCTGGTTTTGGCCTGCGGGCCGCATGTTGGACACCCCTGCTCTAGAACTATAGATCTATGACTCATTATTAAATTAGACAAAGATCCAGACAGTGAACCAGAAATAGACCAAACAGACCAAAAGTCATACGCTCCCTGGAGCACACTTTCTTAGTCTTAATGATTCTAACAGTCGGAGCTCCTACCATAATGTGATTAATACCTGGGCCTGAACAAAGGAGGAGATACCAAGGTGTCATTTATTTCTGTTTTCCTTTATTTTTAGATCACAGAGTGTACAGAATGAGAAGACTAATAGAAAAGGTTGAGTGCAGTTTGGTTGACTGTTCATGGTTCTATGCTTTCATCTGAACAAGGCACATCATGGTAGAGTCATTTCACATCATGTCATCCAATAGGAGCTCCGCAGCCGTGCCATTCAGGTATGAATTCACGATATGTTCAGCTAGCAGTGTTAGCCTTTGGCTCATTTTTACCAAAGACAATCATACTGTGATCCATCCCATCATTCACAAGGCCTTGGTGCCTCTTTCTGACATCACTCAGACCTGCTCCCTTTGTTACGGTGCAGTTCATATCGGAAAAGTCCGTTTACCTGCAGACTTCATGTCTTCTGCTTGTGCATAATATTGACCCATTAAATGTCATACGTACATCGGGTTTGTGTGATTAGAGCGTTTCTGAGTTCACATGCGAGTTTGACAACCGCAAAAACAGGGATCTGAAGGGTAACTACCCTAGTGTGAATTTTGCTTTCTATAAATAACCTGAAGTGAGTCTGGGCTTTGGGTCCCCACTACGAACATAGCTCAACACTGTACAGTACAGGATGAGTGGTTGCACCCTCTGGCTCTGACAACAGGTGGAGCCTGGCCTTTCTGACATTTTATGACAGGTAAGATTTCCTTAAGCAGACGCTGTCACAGTGTTTGAGGGAATGTTACTTGTTTTCCCTTAATCTCCTGACAGCTTAAACTGCAGGTACCCACAAGGATTTTACATGACTCATAAAATGAATGTGTAGTGTGCACACGGTGCAACAAAAACATTCCCATCGCGCAAAGTATGTAGCTAAGAAAGATCACCGTCTGTAATTCAAAGTGTCAAAGCTCTTCCTGGTCCCATACATCATACTTAGTTGATACTTATTAGCTGGGCTTGTGGAACTCCCCTAAGGCAGAAGATCCTGACTTGTGAGACGTTACAGGTCCAGGTCTAATGTAGGGTTAGTGACGGGGCGACGGCTCCACACCGAGACTGTACGAGGGAAAGGAGCCGGAGACACGACTGCTGAGACAAAAGACGCAAAGCTCTTCTAGTTTTTTGTGGCAGTAGCAGACAGGACTGTTGTTAGACGCTCCGCAGCAGGACTGTGAGCGTCAGGAATGGTTGACAGTCCCAGTCCCAGTCCCAGTCCCAGTCTCAGTCCCAGTCCCAGTCCCAGTCCCAGTCCCAGTCTCAGTCTCAGTCTCAGTCTCAGTCTCAGTCTCAGTC
>JAPQRQ010000026.1:21665932-21676142 GCA_037367365.1 Apogon talboti | reverse complement strand
AGTCTCAGTCCCAGTCCCAGTCCCAGTCCCAGTCCCAGTCTCAGTCTCAGTCTCAGTCTCAGTCTCAGTCTCAGTCTTCTTTGGCCCATGTTGCATCGTGTCAATGCAGTGTAATTTCTTGTTCCTCGTCGTCGTCGTTGTATTCGTCAGCAGCTGATTCCTCACCTTCATCTCCTTTCTGCCGCAGTAATGGCAGCTCCAGCTCAGGGCTTTTACTGCTGAGCTGCCTTAAAGATGGGCCCTTATCTGACAGAGGAGCAGACAGGAAAACACATGATGATGGTCACAGACCCTGACAGAGGATGTGTCCTTCATCTGCCTTTATCACACACAGATCACAGATGAAGTCCCCCCTCTGGGATAACACAGACCCATACCTTTAACAGACCACTGGGTCCTGTCAATAATAATGATACTTACTTTTAGAATAATATGTCTTGAGTCCTACATGTAAGGAAATGCCACATAAACAAACAGCGAATCCCAGCCAGTTAAGAGCGCTCATTTGGTCTCCCATTAGCTTTGCTGCCAAAAGAAGAGTACACACCTCCTACAAAAAAAGACAACAGAAGAAAAACTAAATGGCTGTATTAGAAGACACAGTGAACTGCTCATTACGTAGGAGGACGTAGTCAGAAGGACTTTACAGTTCCAACTCTGAATAACACTGACCAAAGGTGACTGTACGTGTTCTGGGAGCTTTGTTGACTGAACCTGACCTATTAGTTAAACAAGGGAAAGAACATTTACAGACTCAAGACGTACCTTCAAGATCCCTGATATGGACAACGTGAGGCTGGAAGTTCGTGACACTAACAGAAACTCAGAAAAGCCTAAACCAAAGGCAAGTAATCCACCGACGCTCAGTGCACAGAGTGAATACACAAGAGGGGAGAACTCCGTCACCCGGAACAGCTTTTCTGAGCTACTGAGGCTCAGCCCTGGGGACGGACAGAGGACAGGCAAATCAGGATGGACAAGGAAATAATAATAATAATAATAATAATAATAATAATAATAATAATAATAATAATAAGCTGCCCTCCTCCATTATAATAAGTTTAAAGATCGTTATGGCTTATCTTAAGATTTATTTGCGAGTCTTTACTTTCTTACCCTATTAAGTGATATCTCCTCATTTAATTGCTTTCAAGAACTATCCATTACAGATGTCAACAAATAGAAAACAACACACAGTCTTCCTAAAGGAGCTGGTAATCACTGCACCTCTCCAAACTGATATTATTCTGTCCACTCTAGTAGTCCATTAAGACCAGATTCTACATATGTTTTCACCTTTAAAGGTACAGTGTGTAGGATTTTTATAGTGTTCTTTCCAATAATCAATCTAATTATTGATTAAAATTGAATAAAATAGTACCCAATTAGTCAAAAAAACAATTTGTTTGGTTATATTTAACTTAGAACTCTAGGTGTATTTGAAGTTGTATTGCGCTGCTATTATTCATTTTAAGGTTGCTAACGTCTGTATATCAGGGCGACACGGTGAACGGTGCTCAGGATGGAGTTGTTCTGTTCCTGTCGACGCTACAACGCATGGTCTGATAATGTAAGACTGGAGGTAGACTAGTTCATGTCCTCCCACATTTCGTCTCATCTATGGGTGTGGTGTCTTCGACTTGTTCCCATTTCCTATAACATACAGATTGTCTGAATGAAGAGTTCACTGTAGTCACTTGTCTGAAAATGTTACTTCTCGATCAAACTATGTGTATAAGTTGGAGTCACAATCTGATTGAGAATAATGAGATATGTGTCACTGTCCACAACAGTTTTCCACCATGAACAGTCAAATCTCAATCTTAACTTTTTTAAGTTCAGAGCGAAAAACCTATGTCAAAACATATCTATTCTCCTCACCTTCATTAAACAGGAAGAGGGGGAAGAGGCCGAGGAACATTAGCGGTTGTAGGTGGTACATGGCGTCTATAGGATTCTGAAGGCCTGGAGGGAACAGGTTTGGAGAAAAGGAAGTCAGGACATAAGCCCGCATTCGATTTATCTGAAGACACAACATTGCCGTTCCTCATTTATCTCTTTGCACAGTTTACTTCAGGTGATGTAAAATATCACATTCATTAGGTCTAATATGACGCACAAATGCCTTTCATTTCATTTCAGGTGGATCACCGAGGTGTTACTACATAACACAATAATAAGAGCTGCACATGCATGGGGTCTTTAACAGGTGCCCGTCAGAAAACCAACTAGAAAATGGCAGCTACACATACAGGCTGAAAGCCTTTCACCCCTGGTATCAAACATAGTCACCAGTGACTCATCACTAACCCAGCTCTGCTTTCTGCATGAGGACCTGAGTGAGGGTCCAGCGGATGCCCCCGATGAAGGACGCCAGCAGGACCATGATGAAGCCCTCCAGGTTAAACTGAGTAGACTCGAATGTAAACATAAACAGACCGCCAGAGATCAGGAGGACCACCAGAATCAGGAATGGGTTCTGGTCAAAAGGAAGAGAACAAAGACATGGTGAGGAACAACAAGACGACTCCAGGACCACTGTTGACTTCAACACCCCTCTGACAACAGGAAAGCACATACTCCTGACAGTGGTGGGTGTCTTATCACTGTGTTAAAAGATGTTTAAAATAAAATGTTCAATGCAAAGAGACACTTTTCATTTAATGAAAAGGCTGGTTGCTAGGAGACTCATGATATTAGTGGCAAATCTATTGATGGGAACTAAGCACTTACTAAGAAACAACACTTAAACAGAAAAATAATACTCATGTAATTATTGGCCATTAGCAGGACAACAGGTGCAAAACAGAATTTTACTGCAAGAAGACCTTCAAAAATGCAGGAATAATGTACTTAATTTACCCAAAGTCAAAGTGCACTTTTTTGTCTAGTATATTGTAAGTTATCCACGTGGTTTTTTTTTAAACACCAGGTTTTACATGTAAATCTACATCAATAGTGTTTTGGCATTTCTTTTTTTTGCTTTTACTATTTTGTTGTATTTAAACATTTCACCAAAAACATTTCCAAGTAAAACGGTCAAGGAGACTTCCACAGATTGTTTTTTTTTTTTTTGCAAAATATTGAAAATAAATGATGCCATTATCTCAGCATTATCCAACAAGTCTAACACTGAGCAAATTTACATACAAACTAATACTCTGATCATAATCTGATTTCTGGACTTATCAGATTATTCATATTCATATATATTGAATCATGTAAGCAGGATAATCTGTTCTATCAGATCATAGCAGTAATCTGATTATGCATCAGATCTGATTCTTACAGTTATCTGATTCCTCCCAGTTACATGATTTTCATGGTCATGTGAACAGGATCACTGTCAGACTGCCTGAATTCACTCTGCTTTTTATTTGGGTTTTTATTCATCTTCTGCTCTCTTTGTCTGTGAAATGCAGAAAACAGAGTCTAGTGGTAATAATGTTGATTGTCTTATGAAGGTACTGCACCTTTCAGTGGGTGGGACACATCAGGCAACAAGTCAACATTTGTTCCTCAAAGCTGATGAAACTTGACTCACACTTGTAATGTAGAAGCCTTGAACCATCTTTACTTCATCATGATCTCCCGTCTGTCAGTCTGAATGTTGTTTCCTTCTCTAGTACCCTTCATAACCTTGTGCATACACACAACCACTGAAACAGAATCAACACTGATGCCAACCTCAGCCCAAACTACTGCGCATTTTGTTATCATTTTCAGGAACTGTAACTACACTCACGGGACAAATAACAGGACTGTCAACTGCAGTGTCTGAAAATAAAAATAATAAAAATCGAAGAAGCTGGGTCCAGCACATGTAATTTCAGAGTACCTAAGAACACCCACAGATGGGTGAGTTACTTAATAATGGGGAAAGTTAAGAGCGGCACCTATGGACTGTTAGCAAACATGTTTAGCTCAGCGTCGACTATTGAACACGAGCTTGTTAGTGCCTTTAGAGGAAAAGGAGATTAACCTGTTTAGATTGGCATTCATTGAATATTTTCATGTTAATCCAGATTTTAAATTTAGGGAAAGGAAAGATTTTATTGTGTCATTTTTTTCTGTTGTCCTGCATTTGAGCAGCCTGTTTAACGTGTCCACAAATCATACATCTAATCAGTGCAGTTACAGTTTGCTGTAGGATAAAGGAGTGATGACAGGGTGCAAATGCTTTGAATTCTTTACATAGAGCAATGCAGTGGTCTAAACAAACTGGATGGCATTCAGCAAACAACAGAATTATATTAACAATCAGAAGATACTCAAGACTTCATTTGTACTTGCAAAAAATGCCTGGTGAACTGATTTGTCGTGCATGGGGGAATCATACTTGACTATCCAGCATATCCTACAAATAAGATTGACTGCCCTTCCTTAGACGACTATTGGTAAGTACAAACCACTGCAGGTTGGAAACAATGAACACAACCTGCAGTTTGGGAGATACTCTGACCCAGTCATCACCTTCTCAATGTGTCTCTAGTCAAAGTCCTTCAGATCCTTAAACTGCCTATTTTACTGCTTCCAACATCCATTTATTTGACTTACTGCCCAATATACACTACCCACTGAAAGCAGCCAGTGTAAAGGAATAATAACATTACTATTGCTTCACCTATTCATGTATGTATGTGTGTATGTATGATACGGTCACTGCTCTATATTCTCTTAATTCAGTGTCTATGAAGTAAAAATAAAGGCCATAATACTCAGTATATGATCAACATAATTTCCTTCTTTTTCAACTGTGAAAGGAACAATCACTCACCGGCTCCTCTAGTTTAAACACAAGGGAGAAAAACAGAATGAAGAGCACCGCTGAAGACTTGGTCATGGTGTACCTGAAGAGGAAAAAAAACAAAAAAGAACCAGGCCCACAGAGTTGAATGAAACAATCAAATAAGCAAATAAGCTTCTCTGTTTGTACTGAAATTCCACCACTTGCTACTGATGCAACAGACACTCACAGGGTACAAACAGACTTACAGGCTAATGGTGATGAAGAGGAAGCTCCAGTTGGAAAGGCCAATATCCAATGCTGTTGCAAAGGCTGTGAAAGAGGAGCAGTATTCAGGACATCACAAAAGCCTTGCATGTTCTTGTGCCATTCAATGACTGTATTAAAACTATCATGTGTGGTTAATAAATTAGTATATTTAATACACACTTGAAATAATTTGTATTTATATAAATAAGAAGGGAAACGAGCGATAATTTTGGCTGGAGAACTGTGAAGGTTGTGTTAATGTGTAAATGGTCCATTACCCAAATAAATAGATAAATAAATAAATACTGATTAAAGAGAAAACAGACAAAACAAGCAAATGTACACATTTATGATTATCACTGAACCTGTTTAATAAAATTACACTCAGGGTACTATGCACTGAATGTGAAAGCGAACTACGGACTTTAGCCCCCTGTACAATTAGTCTCTCAGTGAACAAGATAAGAGATAATCCGGTACATGTCCAAATCTCTGTTCTCTGTATATGAAGTCCAAACATGAGGACACATAGGTAAAAAAAAAATAGGTAAAAAAAAGTACCTGTAGGAGCTACTTTGTAAAGGTAGTCTGACCAGTTCATGACGATGCGAGGTTTCCCAGTCCAACACTGCATGGCCCGTCGTGTTAGAGCAGACATGCAGAAAATGATGGTGAGGTGGACTAGCGTCATGAAGAGGGGATAGTGGAAACCCTGAAAAACAGACAGGGTCATACAGGAGGGTCAGACTACTCAACCCCTCTACATAGAAAACAAAACTAGAAAAACTAGAGAAGAAATTGAGCTTTGGCTGTTTCATTATTCAGCTCAAAATGAAATCAGGCATGCTATGTGCAGGGTACAGTCTTTTGTGAAAAATGTACAACACACCACAGAACTCCTGGGGTTTACATACCTTCATCAGCCATTTGTTGTAGAAGGTGATGCCTATAGAGAAGACATAATACAGAAGAACTAGTCCAACAGTGCGTATCCCCCGGCAAAGGAACTGCACAGGGCACGCCATCCAGGGCTGCCTGGTCCAGCTGTCCAACTGACAGCTACTGGACACCAGTCATCTTCACACTGTGCCTGCGCTTCACTGTGAATGAATGGCAGAGAGGGGTACAAGTTTAAAGTTGCAGTCTTGTACAATATGTCACAATTTAATACAACATGATTAGTTTCAGTTACAGATAATCCAACATGTAGTTGTTATCGTCATAGCCACGTTAACATCTTGACTCGAGTGACAAGAATGATTGGCTAGTTAGCAGTTCACATTATGTCAACATTGTTTATCATATAACCCAGTTAAATATAAACTACTACGTTTGTTCACTACCTACCTTATTAAATGCAATGCCGCGGCTGAAATGAGCCGTTATTCTCGCCGGTATCTTAATTAACCTGTGGCATTCACCAGATGGCCGTCATGCTAAGTTTGACAGGTCTGGTTGCATTCTTAGCTAAGCTAGCTAGCATCCTCCGCTATGTTAGCCGCTAATGTTACTGTAGGTTAGCGGTTTTGCTAATATTGTGCGAAATAAATACGCAGTTATTGTGTAAAGTAGACATGAAGCTCTCCTGCACTCTGGACATTCTCACCTGACTTCTGTAAGTAGTGACAGAGTACACAGTCTGTGTGCTGTTGGTACGTGTCATTTTCCTGTGGCGACACCTAACGCCGTGTACTGATATCCACTGATAAACCCCTCAGTCTTCTGCGACTCACATGCATCCACTCCGTGCGAGGTTATCAAATGGTGTAAACGGTACAATACATCTACGTAATTATGTCCAGATATTGAACTTTTCATTTAAGTTGTCTTTTAAGTAGAATTTCACTTTTAGAGGCAATTTCCAACCAGATATTATAGCCTTTATACATTAAAATTGATGCAAATCTAAAATTAACGTATTTACCACGTAGTTGAGTGAGTTTGCTGAGTTTGAACGGTGAAGACGTTTAACTGATTGTCATCCTTTACAGTGAAATTTGGTATATATTCACTTTCACGTACTTAACAGGTTTCGCAAAGTGAAGAGTTAACGGAAGAAACTTACCGCAAGGGAAATAAACACGCAAACTTTATAGCACACCATTAAACGGACCGTCCGGCTAGAGGTAATTACCGACAGCCACCACAGGGGGCAGTGTTTCACAAATGTTCATTCTGTATTAAACCAAATCACTTCCGGCTGTCCAACGGCTGTCACCGGAAGTCAACACAGACCAGTTGTGATCATACACTGGACGACAAGGTAAAGACACCACGCTCAAATTCAACATTTTCCACATGTTTATGGCTAAAATAAGGAGAACATCGATGTATATGTATGATTTGTAAGCTATGTGTACATTATAATGCGGCTGTAAATTGGTTTATCCGTGTTTCTCGACAGAATGGCGGACGAAGAGGATGAGACTGGCTTCGATGAGGAGCTGGAGGACGGCACCACCGGAGTGGACGTTGGCCACGGGAAGAGAAAGAGGCTGTTCTCGAAGGAGCTCCGGTGCATGATGTACGGATTTGGGGACGACCAGAACCCGTACACTGAGTCTGTGGATATTCTGGAGGACCTGGTGATCGAGTTCATCACGGAAATGACCCACAAAGCCATGTCGATCGGACGCCAGGGCCGCGTCCAGGTGGAGGACATCGTCTTTCTCATTCGCAAGGACCCCAGGAAGTTCGCCAGAGTCAAGGACCTTCTGACCATGAACGAGGAGCTGAAACGAGCCAGGAAAGCTTTCGATGAAGCCAATTATGGCTCATAAACTCATGCCACAATACAGTTTACTTAGATGTCTTTGCATTCAAACGGTGCACTCATGTTGGTATGGAAATGCGTTTACTTTATTTTATGTCTGATGTGACAGCTGTGTTTAATGGCTCTGTGCTCATACCTGCTGTCACGTTGTTTGGAACTGTTAAAATAAAATCACAATGTTTTTCATCAACATGCTCATTCATTTAACCTTCAATTCATGGCAACAAGATGTAAACAAAAAAGTTTGGTCCCGTTGTTGCATAATATAATAACTAATAAGTCGTAGGAGTTCATAGACTATTGTTACACCTGCAACGGCTCAGTGAAAAGTATATGGTGCTGCACATTTACTTTTAACTCCAATTTTTATAATTTCAGTCACTTTGAATAGGATAAAACTGAAAGTTGAAATGTTCATGTGTTGAGTCTCGTGTCGTCAATACTTTGAACATACCTTTATGTATTTTATATGTTTCTTTGATAAACACATGCAAATAACAGCAGCATACAACATACTAGGTAATTCAGAAAGATTTATGGAAATGGAATTTGACCAAACATACGTGTACAGTGTAAATGAACAGACAGTGGTATAAAAACTACCAAACTGTCTTGACAATACCAGTAGATTATGGATAAAATACATTTAAATATGTCACATTAGACTTTGCAAGGTTCTGTTTACAAGTTTGAGGAACATGCCAACTCATTATAGATCTGTCCTGGAGTTTAATTACCTCATAGACCGTGACTTTGATGATTCACTGTTGATACAGGTCACTATATAAAGCTTTTTTTTTTTTTTTACCATTAGTGCTTTACTACCTGTAACATACGTCAGAACTCTGTAGGGTTATTTAAGAGCAAACAGTTGGCTCCAGTGTCATCTGTCATGGAATGGCCTGCCCAGTCACCTGACCGAAATGACCTGAATTCTATTGAACTGCTTTTAGATGAACTGTGCAAGGTTGGAAAGAAATATCCAAGTACCGATGAACACCGTGGATAGTTTCATAAGAGGCATGACATTGAAAAAGCATTTTTCAACAAAAAGATAAAATGCTTTTGTACTAATCTATGTACGTTTATACATTTGTTTGGTCTAAATATTTCCGCAGTTAAAGTATCTAGTTTGTTACATATAAACAGTAACTTGGATGCGTTTATCAAAAACAGTAAAAGTGTGGATGGGCTTAAACAACACAGGATACAACTTTTAATGTGAAACTAAAATGAAAAACAATATAGTAAAACACTAACAGCAACATTTTAATGTACAGTTACAACTTTTACGATTCATAATTTAGATTGAGTAACGTTTTGTTGTACTTGTAGTAGAGGATCTTCACAGTGTGGTATCAGAACTAGGAGCGAAACATTACTACTACCAGTGAAAATCAATCAATATGTTTAGTGATTAGAAATTTCATTTGATGTGGACAGTCTTATAGGTCAGTATCATCCGGAGCACTCGTGCCTCACATCAGAAGGTCCTGGGTTCGATCCCAACACCGGTCGGTGGGTGTGGCCTTACTGTGTGGACTTTGCATGTTCTCCTGTGTCTGCGTGGGTTCTCTCCAGGTGCTCCTCTTCCTCCCACCATCCAAAGACACGCACTAATAGGTTCATTGGTTTTTCTGAATTGGTCACAGGTGTGAATGTCAGAGTGATTGGTTGTTTGTCTCTATACGTCCAGGTCATTATTGAAAATGAGAATCAGTCCTCAACTAACGTACCTGGTTAAATAAAGGTAAAATAAATAAATAGAAATAAAAAATGAAGTAACATCAAAGATGTTCATGATATTAGATAAACACACCCTTCAACAGGACACTGGTCTGTTTTTAATGCACACAAGACTCGGTGTAGATATCTGACGGCAAACTGTCCAGACTTCCATTCCAGCTGAAAACAACCTTGGATCCAGTGCTGAATTTAGGTCCCAGTTAAATAAGCTACAGCTTAAGGCCTCAGAATATGCAGGGGCTTGAAAAATTCACAGGTGAACTGAGGCACTTCCATGATTATGTCAAACAGAATTATCCTGGAAAAGAACAAACTCAAAACAAAGATCTGTATCATCATCTTTCATGACAAGATTCATTTAGTTTTTCCTAATGTGGAAGCAATATTAGGACTGTTTCTGTGTGACGGCAACAAATTGTTCAGGAGAAAGATCATTTCACAGCTAAAGAGAATGAAAAATGAATTGAGAGCCTCTACGGCTCAAGAAAAATGGTCAGTGCTTTACATCATGTGCATAAAAAGCCATAGGTTGCGTAGCTTATGTTCTGATGACATATGCTTTTGCAAAGTCAAAAAAGAAAATGTTTTAAGTTGTAACTTAAAGGATTCTCTAATACAATATTTGTGATTTTACAACACAATCATTATTATTGAATATTATTAGTAAAAATTAAAAGGCAATATTTTTTTTATTT
>JAPQRQ010000026.1:21606607-21622817 GCA_037367365.1 Apogon talboti | reverse complement strand
CCACCCATCCATCCATCCACCCATCCACCCACCCATCCATCCATCCACCCATCCACCCACCTATCCATCCATCCATCCATCCACCCATCCACCTGTCCGTCCGTCCGTCCACTCACCCATCCATCCTTTTATTTATCTTTTGAAGTAATGAACACACATTAGACTAAAATCTCGTCCACTATGTGTGAATGTTATCAGAAAAATGCCACTTTGCACTTGTTTTGCTGCAGGTCTGTCCTCAGTCAGGGCCCCCACACCCTCCATATGTGGTCCTACCCTGAGCAGGACGAAGAGGCCATCACTTACCAGGCAGACAAATTGTCTTCTGCTACTAACCCAGAAATCGATAAGTCCATGGCCATCACCTTTCTCCTGGACCGCTACAGCTTCCCTGTTGTTCTCCCAAACATGTTCAATCTCTCTGGGGGTTCCAGCAGTCCCACTTCCAGTCTCTCTCCAACAAACCCTATAGCTTCGGCCACATCCTCGCCCAGTTCACCTTTCCCCGACACAGATTGCTCCTCTCCGAATGTGAATCGTCCTCCGCTGACTGAGGCCGTAAACCTCAGATCCTCATCTTCAGTCTTCAACACCTGCAACCTCAGAAGATTCAGGGAGGAGAGCGTCCGCTACGCGTCCAACCTTCCCCAGTTCTTGCGCAGTGTTGATTGGATGAACCGTAGAGTGGTTGAGGACGTCCACTGGCTCCTGGGAAACTTGGATCCTGCTGACCTGGACTTAACAGTGGCCCTGGAGCTACTGAGCATGGACTTCGCTGATGAGAGAGTGAGGAGACTAGCCATTCAGAGGTTAGAGACTTTGTCCAACGATGACGTACTGAAGTATTTGCTGCAGCTGGTGCAGGTAAGTGTTCATAAGTGTTCGTAAGTGTTTGACACCGTTCTACACAGTGTAGAACGGTGTCAAACCAGGAGGTGAAAGGTTGGAATGTATGCCTAAACCATACATGTGAACAATCAGATTTTTAAGTACTTGACTTTTTCAGCCCTGGCAGCTTGTCAACAGAGGGCGCTGCACCACCAGTCTAACAGGAAGGAGGAGACCACAGAATCACATAAAATAAGTTTACAAAACCATTAATGTTTAAATAAATGAGCTATGCATGATGCAGCCTGTGAGTAGAATCTGCATTCAAGTGGAGTTTAAAAATGTTTTAGGTCCTTTAGTGAGTGGTCAAGTCACGTTTCCTGTTTGGGGCGCAAAAATCTGCACCCAAGGCTCTGCCTTTACCGTAGTAGACTTGTTATAAGTGGAGCATGTGCAGTAGACCCCCTCCAATGTAAGAGACAGAACACCACCCACAGGAATAAACCTCACATCTCGAAAAGAATCAAGACAGAAATGCAGTGTCACAGCATCGTCTGAACCAGCGGTCAACATGACCAAAGACCTGGACTAAATGATGTTCGTCCACTGTATACTAATATAAATCAGCTGGAGCCTCAGTGGGTCACACTGTTCACCTGGCAGGAGCACGACCAGCACAGACATTTAGCCCATTCTAATTCTTTTTAAAATCTAAGTGAATATTTTAACAGTGGTGCATGTGCTGTGGCGCATCCTAGTGGTGACATATGTGTACAAAAACTGTCATGAATACTGCGCCCCTCTAAAAGTAATTTCATTATTCACCAGCAAGTGTTGAAAAAATAGAGCAAAATGCAAATGATCAAAGTTTGACCTTGTATTTACTACATACTGCCAGGCAGAGGCCCATGGGGTATTATGTGACTGTCCACATTCTCTCCATAGTTTGGATCTGCCCAGTTTTCTCACCTGTTTTTCTGTCCACGGTCAAAGTCAAATAAATGAAGGAATGGGGGGGCACAGTTAGGCCCCTTCTGATTACACCCCATGGAATCCAACTAAGATAAAAACATGTTTTTATCCTATTTGAATTGTGCTATAAATAACAATGTACTGTATTTTATGTATAAAGTCATTAAATGTATATGTGCAAAGATATTAAAGTAACAGCTAGTTTTAGGAGCTGGTCTCTGTACACAGACTGAACTGTGTCTGGATTAAAAAGGCTTTTGGAAGATGTCACTTTGAATTACAGGGAATTAGAATTGCTTTTCTTAATTTTGTTTAACATAATTTCTGATTTTTGTTTTGCATAGTTTCACACTGGGACGGTGTTTCTTCCTTAAAAGTCCCTCTCATCTTGTGTCCTTCTACTTGTGAATGTTTATCATAATTAAGGATGATTTTGACTTTTAGTGCAAATGCTTTTTTCCTCTTGTTCGATAGACGCTCAAAGTCGAACCTTACCACGACAGTTTCCTTGCCCGGTACCTCATCCAACGAGCGCTGCGGGTAGGTCACTTCATTCTGAACTCTCAAAATCAGACCTTTTTTCATACTGACTCCATTTTAATATTCAGATTTAATATTGAAGCAGCCATGTATTATCTCTGTGCTTACATCCCTGTAACAGAAAATAAGACATTTAATGGTTTAATGGTGAAGTCTGGAACTTCACTGACTTTGTGTTTAACTGCAGAGCAAAAGAATCGGCCACTTCTTCTTCTGGTACGTCCGCAGCGAAGTGGCAGGATGTCCTTATTTCCGCCAGCGCATGGCTGTGATTCTGGAGGCCTACCTGTTGGGCTGTGGCCAGGCTATGATTGACAGCTTCACCCTGCAGGTCCAGGCTGTGGAGGCGTTGCAGAAAGTGGCAATCGAGATTAAGACTCAGTACCCCGACAAGACCGACCTCCCCCCCACTGGTGAGACACATCTAAGATACATTCTGAAATAGAAAACAAGTCAAACTGAAGCCAAACTGACCACGGAGCAGGTTTTTTAATATAAATTCTAAACAACAGCTTATAATTACAGACACTTTAAAATAATAATGGTTCTGAAACATGCAGTGGGTTGAGGGAAGAGTGTGGGAGACAAGATATGAATAGTTAATGGTGTGAGTCCTTGCACTTTATTTTTTTCCACTTTATTTCTACGGACCTGTTTACCACATTTCTATAGATGAGAGAGGAAGTTACCTGTGTGAACAGTTGTACGAAAAGCCCAAAGCTACAGAAGAATTTGCCAAATCCTAAGGGAGAAATACAACACATTATTAAAGACGTGGCAGGTGTTGAACTCAGAGATAATGGACTCTGGATGGAGGATGGAGGCCTCCCTGGACCTGCTGACGTGAACTTCATGATGGATAGAGTGAGAGAACCAGAAGGTTCTGGGACAGAGACGAGCTCAAATGGAACCAGGTGGTTCTGCTGTGTGACGGAACCAGGACAGTGGCAGATGGACGGACCCTTTGGCCTGGGATGACTGTTGGATTCTGTCTCAGACAGGATCACCAGTGACCAGACTAAGGAGGGACAATGAGAGACAGTGTCCCTCATGACTGTTGTGTGCCTTATGGACAGTACTGTTTCATTATGTCCTCTGTCCTTTCAACACTTTTTGGCCTTTTAACTCTTCTGTCTCTCTTCTAGTCCTCTTCTTGTTTCCTGTATTGTCACGCTGTATTTCATCAGACTGAAAGACCATGAATGACATGGAACTCACAGAGCGAAGCCTTCAGTGACCTCCTTTATACAAAGGACATTTAGTTTGCATTCATTGGGACTGCATTTCATTTGGACACAGGAGGAGGTGACTGTTGTAAAATCACATGCATGCATCTAAAGTGTCCTCGTCCCTGTGATCCTCATTTGGACTCCATTAGATCTGTCTGAAACTCAGTTTAGACTGAAGACGGTCAACCATCACCAACAGTCCTCTGTCCCCCTGCTCAGATATGTCCTGCTCTTTCAGGTCCCTGAGTCTGCTGAAGGGTCAAATTCAACTCTAGTAAAGTTTGATTCCCTTCTGTTTGTCCCTGTTTTGTTGGTCCTCTGAGACTAACCCAGTAAAGCAGCGGTCCAGCCCCCTGCAGACAGGTAGTCGCTCACATCTTCATCAGTCATTTGTGTTTAGTTCAGGTTTGTAGCAGGTGCAAAACTCGGCACAGTCTTGTAATCAGTGAAACTGCAGTATCACTAATGTGTGATGACGTCTACCTTTTCTCACACCAGTACAGTCTTTTCATTTAGAGCTGGTTGTTGTGTGGCTCCACCGGTGAATTCATTGTCCTGATTGTGTGTCTGTGTGTTTGTGTTGTTTGTCGTTCTATTCTTTTAGCTCCCCTCAGGCTACAGGAGCTCCTCAGAGACAGCAGTCTACCAGATGAGTTTGTGTTGCCTTTTGATCCTCGGGTCAAAGCGGGCAGGATCCTGGTAAGCCTCATTAATGTTGCACCAGTGGATTGAACAGTAAACATGATTGTCTTCATGCTACATGAAGTATGGACATGTTCAAGGTGTGGACATCTGGGGTCTGGAGACGCACTCTACGGTCTTTGTCCATCTGTTGCAGTATGGATTTGTACGCAGGTCTCACTCACTGCTCTGCGTTTCGTCGCCCCATTACACAGGCGACGGGGGTGCACTGAGCATGCTCAGATGTCTGTGGAAAGAACAAGGTGTATTCTATCAGCACGTTTTGACGTGTTTCCTATTGAGCAAACAGTTGAGTTTTTCTGAATACAGAACGCTCACCACAGACGCGTCAGGGGCTAAAGGGTTAAAGTGTTCTCACAATGTCCACCTTTCACGCAGTCGATGGTTGAATTTTAGACAGACAAACAGATTAATCTGCTTTCTTCACATCCATCTCATCCAGCTGGACAAATGCAAAGTGATGGCCTCAAAGAAGAAGCCTCTGTGGCTGGAGTTTGCGCCCATGCCCTCGCCTACGTCCGCCACACCTGTAGGAATCATCTTCAAACAGGGAGACGACCTCAGACAGGACATGCTGGTCATCCAGGTCAGAGACGGACACTGTGTATTTTGATTGGTTTTGTATTGGTGGGTGGTTACTGATGACATCACTCTGTGTTTTCCCAGACGTTGGTGGTGATGGACTCCATCTGGCAGGAGAAATCCATGGACCTCAACCTCGTCCCTTACGGCTGCATCTCCACAGGACACAACATAGGTATTAACAACCCAAGCACGGTGACAACTGGGATCCATGAGTTATTTATATATTAGCCTTGTAACTCGAGGCTATTCATCTAATTCAGTATATTTTATTTTACATTTCACAACATCCGAGGCTTTGCATTTATTCACCTCCATTAAATACATTTCATTTGCCTTTGAGAAGTAATGGATTTAAGCCCAATCCAACTTATTACTACAAGACTGACATTATTTTATGTAGTTTAAGCTTTCAGTCAATAGCCTTCATTTAAATAATATTTTACCATGTATTTTGGAAAAAATAAACACAAATTTTGAATAATTTCTTACAGTGGTGTCTGTCAGGATCATGTGGATGTGTGAAACCATTCACATGTTCTAAATGTCAGGAGACATTCATGCCCTTTGGTTTTCTACAATTCAACCTGGATTCATTCTCCTGCTGTTACTGAGGCATATAAACGGTTTTAGCCAACTTCATTCCAACATTTACCATATTTCATTGGAATATCTGATACATATATAATGAAATAAAATGGAATTGGCTTTAATTGTAATAATTTTAATTATTATGCATTTTTTGAATGAAGTTAGTGCTTCTGTAAAGGAGGGGGCATCACAATGTGAACCCCCTTCCAATTTAAAACTGTACACATCAGGTGATACTCCGCACTCAGATGTTTCTTATAATCACAGTATTTTCTATTTCTTGATAAAAAACACTGACTATTGTCTGTTCCTATTCCGATGAGCATCTGAAACATGATCCAGGTGGACCTGACTGTTTTATTCACATGCCGTTGACATGTTTCTTGGACTGTCCTCTTTATATAACCCCCCCCACTCCAACTGAGGGCCCCTCCCCTCACTGATTCAGCCCAGCCACTGATCAACAATGTCTCTGTGACATGAACTCACAAATAAATCATTTTAGTTGAAGTCACATGTCCCCCTAGTGACATGCAGCTGATGTGTCACATGTACTTCATCTATCTGGCATTATAGTTTTGAGTTCACAGTCAAGATCTGTTCTTTTCATCCCATATCGAAGGGTAAATGGTGGAGGTAGTGAGCTGTGATGAAGCCGGCTAAAAACAGGGACATAAAACTGGGTGACAGTCCTTTTTAAAAATAACTGTTGCACGGTGGACAGTAAGACAAACACAGGTGTCCAGGCTGCAGCTTCGGTTCGGGGTTAGGGTTACAGCTGAGCCATGTTTAACCTGATTTAATGTGGATGGGCTTTCAGCCACATGTTCAGCATGGAGACGAGCTCCGACATACGGGCCCTGCACCTCCTCAGCCATGGACCCTGACAAGAGTGGATGTCTCTGCTCCACAGGTATGATTGAAATTGTGAGGAATGCAGCAACAATTGCTGCAGTTCAACGGAGCCACGGAGGAACGACGGCAGCCTTCAGGAACGACGCCCTGTTTGAGTGGCTCCGGTCCAAGGGCCCCCTCCAGGAAATAGTAAATATACATTTTCTAACAGTTCAGAAAAAAGGTTATTTGTCCCTGTATGGGCAATTAAAGAAAAGAGGAGAATGCTAAATGATCCCTCACCTGCTCAGCACACAGTGAGGCCTCCAAACACCGACAGTCCACTCTACTGGACCGTAATCTTCTTCTCAACTCAACTGTTAAGTCTCCAAAATGATATTTTTGTCATTTTTACTTGCCTGATGTGAAAAGTGCACATCTTCACCCTGCAGCCTCTCAGTCCAAATGAAAAGGATTCAGTCTAATTCTAGACATTTCATGCCTTTATGGAAAAGCCATGAGTGAAGCTGCTTTTCCAGGCTTCGGTGTGGAAAAGCAGCTGACTCATGGTTGATATGGCCTCTGCCACAGTCTGATCAGTGACCAGTAATTACACCTGTCAGTTACATGTTCAACTCAGCCCGTCTGTCGGACAACGCTTAAGAGCCAACATCAGGCAGGTAGACGCACAAGTCTCATTTCCTCTCACACTAATTGAATTACAATATGTAAAAAAGTTTCATGGCAGATCGTTTCCCCATTGATGCTAAAAAAACCTATCAACTAATTCTAACCCTGCATTTCAGTGTTCTTAAAAACGGTGTACTTGAGTTTGTGGACTGTGGTAATGACTTCTTGTGAATCCATGTGCAGCACTACCAGACTGTGGAGAAGTTTGTGAAGTCCTGCGCTGGTTATTGCGTGGCCACATATGTACTGGGTATCGGAGATCGACATAATGACAACATCATGATCACAGACCAAGGTATGGCACCTACATTCTGTGGGAGACATGAAACTGGTCATTATTTCTCTCGGTGGTTCATGTACCGGTTGGTTTAATACTTGATTGATGATCACTTCTATAAAAGGTGAATATACTCTATACAACAGGAACCTCCTGCTGCTCAAAGCATGTATCTTCACAGTCCATAATCACATAATTAGGCGAATCCAATCATTAGTCATTATTGTCAATAAATAGATAAATAAATAAATGAAAAATAAACTGAGCAAATAATCAGTAATCTTTTCACCAACACAAAAGCATCATTCTGCTGCTCTGGGTTACACTGAGCTGATCCTGTTGTTGGACACAACCCTTTGTCTGCATCAGTCCTGTGTTTGAATACACAAACAAGGGTTTTGTGTTAAAAGAAGTTTGAACTGTGAATGTAGAACAGTACATTTGATGTTTTCATGTGTTCTTCAGGAAACCTGTTCCACATTGACTTCGGCCACATCCTGGGGAACAGGAAGCACTTCCTTGGCGTGAGCAGGGAGCGAGTCCCATTCGTCCTCACACCTGACTTCCTGTATGTCATGGGGAGGGTCAAAGGTCGAAATAGCCTGTACTTTCAGCGCTTCAGGGTGAGATGAGCTGTAGAGTACGTGTGTGGACTTTGAACCTGTGGAATGCTGTTAATGTCCGTCCTTGGGTCTTGTCTTCGTCAGGACACCTGCATCCAGGCGTACCTGTCCCTGCGCTCCCACTCCCGTTTGCTCGTCACCCTCTTCTCCCTCATGTTGCTCACTGGCATCCCGGAGCTGAGCGCTGCAGAGGACATGCGCTACCTGCGGGAGGCGCTCCAGGAGGAGGAGAATGAAGCAGAGGCCAAGAGGCACTTCCTGGAGCAGATCTCAGTCTGTGAGCAGCACGGCTGGACTGTCCAGGCCAACTGGTGGATCCACATGGTGGCAGGCATCAAGTAGTCCGGCGGAACCGTGTAGGTTTGACCACTGCTGCTAATAATGCACCTGCGGGGGTGGAAAAGAGGAATGTATTCATGTTTCATTGGCTTTTTAAATGTTTAATAACGTCTCATTTTCTGTCCCCGTGGTCACTAGTGCAGGACAGAGGACAGAGGACAGAGTGAGCCTGTATGGCAGATGTGTTTCATGTGCACCAACTATTACACCATGAATGACCGCAGGGTCTGTGAATTTTACTGCACAGCACATGAAATTACAGAGTAGAACAACAGAAAGATCTATGAGAGAACGTGTGTGTGGGAAAAAAATCTGATGTGGCCCATACAGATAAATGCAGGCGAAGTCTTTGTGTACCTGCTTATTGTAGTGGAGGGAGGAAGTATAAGAGGAGAACATGTTGAGTGAAAGGGCGCAGCACTGGGAGTATGGGGATCAGGAGGGGGTCAGAGATCAGGCCTTGGGGGACACCATTGGACACAGAGTCAATTCAAAGACAATGGGACACTTCACTCAATGTTTTTTTGTTCTGGTATTGTTTTTTTTTAACCGTTTCATTTTCTCTGTAGTCTTCTCCTTTGCCCTCTTACTGCCTGATTATTTGGCTGAAAAGATCATCCATAAATTAAGGGTTAATGGTAATGTCTATGTCCTTATTAAAGAGATTCTATGTAGTATAGATATTCTGAACGTTCAACAGCAGACAGAATGGACCAGAGCACTGAGAACTACCAAAACCACTAAGAACCAGGACCATGTGTCCTCAGATGTATCAGCCACTGAATAAAGTAGAAAACTCATTGTTTACACACATCTGTACTATGGGATCATCAGGTTTTCTTCTTCAAAGTCAAACTCATAGTTGGTTATTTTGTGTCACTCTAAATTACATTATGTCTAATAATTTGTGTGTGCTGTTTCAGCTGATAGTTTACATTGTCGCTGTGTTTGCTTAACTCAGCTTTTAGACAGAAAACAGCCACAGTAAAACCGCAGATTCCCTCTGTTTTCTTTACAGTTTGTGTTTTGTGTCACTTTCTGCACTAAAGGTGGTTCTGACACTTTGGTCAAAGGTCCGGTTTGGTTTCCTCACCATAGGAGACCTGCAGAGTGACTCACTACTCCCTCTAGTGGCCACATAGATCTCCCAGACTGGAATAATCTTCATTTCCTATATCTTTACATACTCTGCTGAAGAGGAAAAAAGCCTCAGGTAAAAAACACTTTAGTTGCGTATTCAAACCACAGTATACATAAAGAAACATGCATTTGATGAGCTGTGCAGGGTGGGTGATGAGGTTTCTGAATGTCTGAAATAGTGCTCAACACCTGCTGCCATAAGCACAAGAGGTGTAAGGATGCACTTTTGGAATCTATGAATGCAATGGGACATTTGACCTGCTTTCAGTTGGAAGTGCTACCCCACAGTCCTGCAGTTAAACCATTCAACTAAAACCTTCATAAACAGATAAGACCATAAAACCTGAACGACTGGCCTCAAATAATACGACTATAATGAGACCACTACACGTGTTTAATATGTAACTAGAACAGTGCTAGAACCACCACACAATGGGCCGTCTGTCTGTCTGTCTGTCTGTCTGTCTGTCTGTCTGTCTGTCTGTCTGTAGGCTTTGTCCTGCTTTCCACAGATGCTGGTTGATGCCTCACTGTGTTCAGCGTCACATTATAACCCTGCAGCGAGGCAGCGTTTTGATGCTGCATGTGCTGTTTATGCAGGTTACAAGAACCACAGAGAAACAGTAATGTGTGTGCTGAAGGTGTGCTGCGCTCTGACGACCACATCAGGCAGAAAGTAACAGTAAGAATAGATTACATTTATAGAGCACTGTTCTATTGACACATACTCAAAGGACGTATAATGGATCAGTTATTAATCTGTTGGTGATAAATTACTGGGAAAGAAGTCTTTCTATTGCTTCATATGTTGAAGTATTACATAAGAGTGTGTTGAATAGTATGTGTTATAATGACATGATTTCCTGAAGTGATGTGGGTTTACATGGTGGACAGCTGGAGTCTGTGTAGAAAATCTAATATATTAACATAATTCATTTGAATTCAGAGTAAATCATTGTTACACTCAGTAGACCAAGGGAAGAATACATTTCATATCAATAATAGTTTAATAAGCCTGAAAAACAAAACACCTCATGTGTTACAGCTCAGATTTTCTTCACATCCTTCTTTATCCGACTTGGCAAATGCCAAATGCTGACGTCCAAACAGACTTGTCTCCTACATTCTACAGTTGAAGTCCTGTACCTTCTTTAGGGCTCCAACCAGACATTTTTTTCATCAACAAATTTGCTGGTTGAAAGTGACAGGACTTTTAAGACTAACAGACAGCTCTACAGAATGACTTTAACTGACTTTTTTTTCCGGTACACCTGTGCATTCATCCCAAACTAAAGCTACAGGGTCGATACTGGCTGCCACAGTGATCCTGCGTCAGTGGAACGTCCAACTTAGACCTGAATATAAGGAAAGGGTTAACTTAATGACAGAGAATGCATCATTTGAACTGATGATAGCCACATTTCCATAATCACAAAGGCTGATGTTGAATGGCCTGGAGGCACTTTGGCCTTTATTAAAGGTGAAACTGTCCGGTACTGTGCTCTAGAGCTGTTTGGAGTTTATTTACGGCGGACTGTATTTAGTTTGCTTCATGTGTAGACAGAATTTGTATGAATGAATACAATACTGTTGGTATAATGCTGCCTTGTTTTTTCCATTTTGTAAATTTTTGTTGTTTGTTCATTTTTTAAAATCAAAATTCAACAAAATATCTTTTAATAACAAAAAAATGAAGCAAATGAAAACACTAAACAGTTTTTTTTCTTTATGTTCAGATTCTAAATTGCTGCACCGTTAAGAATGTTATCCCATTTTCACAAAGTCCCATGCAGTGTGTGATAATTAAAGGCCTCCTTTGACACAGGAGTCCGTCTTATATAAATGTGGGCAAGGCTTTGAAACCAACTTGTATGTGAAATAATTATGTAATTGAATCTCACTTATAAGGTTCCTCAGATGCTGCTGTTCCGTCCTCTAATGAGGCTCCAGGTGTTGTCATGGTGACAACGTGCATGACCACACATGACGTGTGTGTGCTTGACAACGTTCATATCGTTAGCCTCATAGTATAATTACCTAAATCCTATTCTTGGCCAAATTGCGACGTCAGCGTTACTAACACTGCTGATGAATTTCACTTCAGTGACTCTGATCTGAAAAATATATGAAATATATGACTTAGGTGAGTATGTCATAATGACGTCCTGGTTCATAAATACAAAGGGAAGAAGCAGTAAATGTTTCAGTCAGAGCCACACACTCAAAACAGCCATGAGAATATGTGTGAATATGAAGGATGAGATACTCAGAAGGACCACGGTTCAACAGGACACCAAACCGGGTCATTCAGAGGACGGGTTCCATCCGAACCCCGTTCTGGGCTGAACAACACTTGTTTTCACATTTAGTGAATCAGACACTGGGAAAATGTTTCTGTAATAATAATTTGCTGAAGATTTGAGAACCTGTGGACCGTCCAGGTCCTTCCTAACGATCAGAAGTCCTGCTCCTCTTGTGTGGAGCTGCAGGAGTCTTTTGTAGTCCTGCAGTCAGCACCAGGCAGACGTTCTCACTGGTTTATTGGACAGACACTGAACCATGCAGGAACTTCATAAAAGCATATTTCCTCTGTCACAGACTGCCCTTGCCTCTGAATGTTTGCTTAGTCAATAAATACTCTGCACCTGAATTCGTGTGTGTGTGTTTTGCTGCCGTGGTGACAGTCGTCCACCCGTGTCGAACCCGCCCTGACACTGCAGGACCCCCCCTCTGTGGGAGGGGCATGTGAAAGCGGTGGGCTGCAGTGATGAACCCACACAAAATCAGCACCCTCCACTCCTGCTAATGCTGCCTTCAGGTCCTATCGGGAAAATGATCTTTTCTACTAAGAAAAACAAAATCTAAAGTACCAGTGTGTTGTGTTCAAATGCTCTTGTTGTCATAGTGAAATAACACAGTTTATTGTGACCTTCTACTTGGTTCAAACCGTTTAGGATTTTTTTTCATTCATTCATTCATCTTCTGAACTTTATCCTCGAGAAGGTCGCAGGGACGTGTGTACACCGACATATATAGAGACAAACCACCAATCGCTCTCACATTCACACCTATGGACAGTTTAGCTTCAACCATTAACCTATTAATGCATGTCTTTAGAAACCGGAGTAATCCACACATGGAGAGAACATGCAACCTCCACTAGTTTTTTTTTTTTGGTAAAATTGTTTTTTGCAAATTTTGTATTCTATAAATGAACAAAATTATCAGCTATCAGCAGCAGCACGTTAATAAAAGCAGTGTTTATCATTCGCAGTTAATCCCTTGCTGCTCTCCGCCAAAGTTCAAAGGTTATTTTCACCTCGGCAGCTCGTGTATCAAAATTCCTTCCCAGTTCCTCAGTGGGAAATACGACATGAGGCGTTCATGTGCAATTTTCCAATCCTTAATTAGTATTTCCCATAGCACATGAAGGCAGCATAGGTGCTCACCTCTAGCCTTTTTAGCTCTTATTAGCATGAGACACTGATTCACTCCTATCAGTGTCATTTTTGCACCAGCAGAGTTAATGACCTGATTTCAGCATCATGGACGTTTATGTCAACTGAACTGGACAATGGGTCCTTCAACTGCAGTCAGATAGTGGACATGTGACCATTTCGGATGTCCACAGAGACGTTAGCTTTCCATATATTTGGACTTTGTCTTTAAAGGCTAAAGCTTCAGTAGGTGTATTCCTTCAGGGTAACTGGGTGATAATTCAGGAACAACTATTCAGCATTATTACTTTTATGGTAATATATGATGAAGTTAGACTTCTGCACCTCCTCTTGGCTCTTTTTTTTTTAGGTTTTAGAAACGTTAGCCTGTGACTGTCAGAAAAAACCCACAGAACTCTGCAGTAAGGACCTGACTCATGCAAAAAAAAAAGGAAATGACAAATGTAACTTTAGTGCCTTTTTATGATCTGATGGTCAGTGGCTCTTGTTTTAAAACATGTTATTATTAATTGTTAGATATATTTAGTTCAGTGTTTGCGGACTAAGACAGTGGAGCTCTCTGGAGCTGGATAGTGGTACCGTCCTCATGAATACTGGTACTGATGCAGCTGATGCAGATTTGATGTGCAGCTGCAGGTTCATGAAGGCTCTGCAGATGCCGGTGTGCATGGAAAGCTCATGTTGTCACTAGGGGGCAGACCTTCATCATTCCCAGGGCATGTTCATCAACCAGGATGTTTTCCACACTTTGTTACTGGATTTCTGGAGCTTTGACCTTCTTACTACTGCAATGCATTTTTGTCCCCTGTAGTGGACTAGTGGACAAGAGTTTCACAGCTTTAATAAAACGAAAAAAAAGCAAAAAAAACCCCATGCTGTCTGCTGCAAAGGAAAGGACCTTCCATTAAATAACTGCATCTGAAAAAGCTGTTATAATATATATAAACCCACAGCACAAATTCAACATAAATGAACTCCAGATGTAAGGGCACTCAGCTCCTTTAGTTTTGTTTCTAATCCTATGGGATTTTTTTTTATTCCCAGTGTTTATAAAATATAGATATTACAGAACCAAAAACAAAAAAGAAAATTAGAACACAGTGAATACTTGCTGAAGACAACGGCGGTACGGTGCGTTTGTGATGCTCCTCCTGTTCGACCTGTTTGAACCTTGAAGAAGAAGAAATCTGAACACTTGAAAGTGACGTAAAGGCATGTGTAGTATGAAAAGAAGAGGGCAACACTGGCGTTCAACTGTTTATTTTCACTTTCACAGTGTGTGTATAGCAATTAGAAAAGAAACAGGCTCCAGCTGTTTCACTGCCTGAAGAGTATAGCTTTGGACAAATTATACCTGTTCAACCGCCTTCTTCAGTATCTTCTTTTCTTTTAAAATGTGTCAGTTTCTCTTTACTCACATTTCAGGCTTTAATATTTTGCTCCCTGTCATTTTTTTTTTAGTTCACATAATGTTTACGTTAGCAGCCTGTGCCTTTTTTTCTTGTTTACTTTGTATAACAGGAGAAAACAGAGTTCTGCTTCCATCCACTCCTGGGCTTCAGCCTGCACCGCCGACCCTGTCCTGTGGACCGCATTTAAGGACAACTTTTCCGTCCTGCTGTGTCTCCTTGACGTGTCTGTCCTCAGCGTTCTGAATGTGTCATTTGTTTTGAATATTCATCAAATTCAACTGTTTACTCAACAGGAAAAAATTCCAAAGGTGCTGATAGGACAGACCTTGTGCCTTCCACAGACATCTGAGCATGCTCAGTGCGCCCCTGTGTAATACTGGGTAAAACACAGTGAGACCGACAGTTTGGCCTTTTTTTCCTTGGGTTTGTTTGTGTTTACTGTTGTTTACAGTGTTGTCATGATTTTTCTTTATTTTTTTACAGTGTTTTTACTGAGTTTTGACTGTGAAACTGCTTTTTGGAGTTCAAGCAGGTGTCAAAAAGTAGCTGGACTGATTTAGAAAAAAAGAGCCCAAACCAAAAACTACTGGGCCTAAACTCACATGCCTGTTGTTCGGTGTGTTCCAGTTCACAGTTGATGTTCCACATCCTAAATCTCTTATTGCTGTCCATTCTCAGTGCCTTATTTAGTCCAAACCTGTCAAACGTCAGTTCCTCTCATTGTCTTTGTCTGTTCTTCCACCTGTTTTGACCTAAAACACACAGTAAAACAAAACCACTGTATAAAAGGAACACAAGCACAAACTGACAGCAGCTTTAAGGGACCACAAACACATGGAAATAATGCCTCAGGAGTTAAAGGGTTAACTCTCAGTTCAGGTTTTGTGTCCTTCAGTCCCACTCCTGCATCCTCACGTCTGTGTCCATATTCATATCACCCACATGTGACACGGGCCTTGACATGCTCACAGAGCAGACGGTCCTTGTGTGGAGGATGTCAGCTCTAACTGTAGACCTGGTTGAGCTGGCACCACATAATGAGCTTGCTGAGGGAGACTGTCATCATCTCTTGATAATTCCCAGGGTGCAAATCCTGTCAGGGAGGAACTATCTGTCAGTCTTCAGTGCCTGTTATCTACCGTCCAATGGGAGCCGTCAATGAGAAGAGGAATTAATGCTGCCATTGCACTCCTTTTAGGTTTCTTCTGTTTGATCATTGAATTCACATTTGAAGCTGAAGTTCATTACATATGCAAAACATAATTTTAGTTGACTTACTGACTGACCCTTGGAAAAATCTGCATGTGAAATAACACATCAGACTGAGCCCATCACATTTAATGAATAAAAAACTTCATTAGCAAGAAAGCCCACTTTGGCTGTGGCAGTTGTCTCAGGTGGAGCTGACTTCAACACAGTTAACTATTCCACTCATTTTTAACACTACACAATGTGTTAGACTTTTTGGTTGTAAGGTTTCCAGAATGAAGCCAGTGTGTACCGCTGTAGCAGCAGACCGGCTCCAAACCCCAGTCTGTCACTGATCCACTGTATACACTGCACCACAGGAGTGTTTTTTCCAGGAGTTACTCCAGTGTCTTTTGCTTCATTTGGAACCTCCGCTCCGTCAGTGACATGAACACAGGGCTTAGATATGTGTCAGGCTTCCACTACCCACTATGCTGCTTTAGGCTTAGACTGCCGGGAGACTCATGATACACTGAGCTCTTCTCTCCTCCTCCTCCTCTCTGACCTTCTCCCTCCTAAACTTTGTCTCTTTTGCATCAAGTTCTTCTCTGCTCCTTCCCCTGTCTGACCTCCTCTCTGCCCCTCCTCCTCCTCTCTGACCTCTGTCTCCTAATCTTCTCTATTCACCCCCCTTCAAATACATGTTACTGACTTGACTTCTTCCCCGGAGTCTCTGTGCTCTACATCCTCACAGGTTTTCCCGGGATTCTCCTGCTGTGGTCCTGCTCCCCTCCTGCCTCTGGCT
>JAPQRQ010000026.1:21563695-21575428 GCA_037367365.1 Apogon talboti | reverse complement strand
AAAACCCATGGAGTTGGATCAGTGACAGTGGATGGACACACTGTGTTTATATATATATATATATATATATATATATATATTTGTAAACCCATAGAGTTGGACCAATGACAGTGGATGGAGATGCTTGTTTTTATGTTCAGTTATTGATATTTTTTCTTGAGTTTTCTCTTTTTTTGATATAATATCCCTCAACTTTAATCTGAGCTTTTATGAACATCTACATGATTAAATATAGGAAAATACATGATTTACACTGAAATAACACAAAATACAGAGGATAATATTATAATAAATTGTGATAAATACCTTGAGAAAGGTTAAATAGTAAGAAAAATTAATTTGGGAACTGCCACAAAAGTAGCACTGGGTCTTTATGGGTTAATAGAACCACACGCTCATCTGTTTGGAGAACATTTCTGTTTCTCTAGTTCTCTAATATCTTGCCATAATTGTAATTGTAGACAATTGTCACAATTATATTTATAATCCAGACAGGCTTCATGTATATTTGATATAAAAATTTTGTCTTATAATTGGATTTTTGTCATTTGTATGGTACATTCTTGAACCTATTCATCATTTCTGGCTAGCAGAAGTGCAGCTGTAGATATCTGAATTGGAAAGCGTATATGCATGAATGTTAAAAATGAAGCCTTTTGTCCGCAGAAGAATTCTGGGTATTTCACAATAAAGTATTGAATATCTGCAGCAGATCAAGTATCCAGTGTAGTGGTTATTCATTGTAGAGATTAAGCAGCTTACCATATTGTACTGCTAACATTGTTAAGATAATCACGCTAACTAACTAATACAGCTGTGAACAAAGACTGAATATTTTTCTTTTTCTTTGTAGACTTTCAGACCCGCAGCCATGATCATCGAGCGTTCAGCCGATTTTGGCCGTACGTGGCGTCCGTACCGATACTTTGCCCACAACTGTACAAAGATATTCCCAAACATCCCCGCCAATGGCCTGCACCACATCAATGACGTCATCTGTGAGGAGCGCTACTCTGACATTGAGCCCTCCACTAATGGAGAGGTAAAGTAAGAAGAGATAATGAACGTAGTGAGCAGGTGCGACTGGAAGGAAAGGCTCATGCACCAACTGCAGTTTTCTTAGCCAAATTTTGATATTTCCAAGAACATTAATTTACAGTGTAGATAACCATTTTTGTAATTTTTCTTATTACAAAATCCAAATTTACATTCTTTACATTTAAGAGTAAATTGCTGTTTCCTGGAGCGACACCAGGTTGCAGGAGATTCTTGCACTTCCACTCAATCAAATCTCATTATTTGGGGGAATTTCTTTGCAGCGTATCACACATTTTTGAGGGCAGACAATGTTATCAATCCTTTTGTGTGTCAGAAGGATTGTGCTAAAACTACAGTTTCAATTACTAACAAAGAACAGGAAGGAAATCTCACTTTGGAAACAAACTCAATTCTCAAGGTCAAGGTGTCTTTATTGGGAGGATTGTGTCTTGGACGGAGGGGTCCACTGCACAGACAGCACACACCACTCAGACAACAATAAACTAACAAACACCCACAATAAAAAATACATACATGACGTCAAAGTGCAATGCATTATCACATTGATTAAGAACAAAAGTGCAATGAGCAAATTCAGCATTATGTATAAAAAATAATACAGAACAGGACCCACCGCTTCCACTGTTCCACACATGTTATCTGGATGACCTTACTGGGCTCCTGTGGTTCTGTTCAGCCCAGGTAATCTGACAAAGGGATGAATGAGTGTTTACATCCTGGAACCCTGTACCTTCTGCCTGAGTTAAGTAGAATGTATTCGGGGTGCAGTGCATGTGAGGTATGTGATGCACAAATCCTCATGAGAGGTATTCTTATGTAGGGATCACAAACGAGGGGAAGTATGCGGCGTCAGACTGCCCTTCTACATGTGACTGTTACATAAACTGCATAGCACCAGCAGATGAGCTCATTTTACTTGCCAAGTCTCCTCTAATCAATGTGTCCTTTGTCTTCTCACTCACGATGAAGAACTTCCAAGCCGATCAGAGATTGTGTGTGTCTGTGATGTTACAGTGTCTGTCGCTGTGCATGTGACATGAACCAGTGCACGGCTCATGCATATACATTTAACCAGCACAGAACTGGATCTGTGGACGGCTGATCAGAGCTGATCAAGCAGAAAAGACAAAGTAAAAGAAAGAAAATGATTGAATGTGACTCTTACCTGTTGTTTGTGTTAATTCATTAACTGATCAGAGACGCACATTTTCCAGTTTAGATCTGTTTCAGTAAACGTGTTCATTTCTGGTTGATCTGTTGGATTTATCTGCTTTATTTTAAAATGATGTTCTCTATTCAAGGTCATTTATAAGGTTCTGGATCCAGCCATACATGTGAGGGACCCCTACAGCTTGGACATTCAAGGTTACTGAAAAGCTCCTCTGTTATCTCTGAATCAAAGTTAGTTTAACTCCGTCTGTTCAATAACAGTCATTTCAGATAGTTATAGTGATTAGAGACAAGTAGTGTTGTGAACTTTAAAACAATGAAGATTATGAAAAAGAACTTGAACTTCTGGTGTTCACCTTGTATTTCCTGATGTAACTGCACAAAAATGAACCGCAGTTCATAAAAGTAAATGTCAGTGTTTGTTTTTCAAGTATTCTGAGTATGTCTGTCTGTTACAGGAGGTGGACTTTTGTGAGGTTGAGGCTCATTAAACACACCTTTTCCTACAGAACTTTTGCGTATTACCAACTTGCGAATTAACTTCACCAAGCTGAACACTCTGGGAGATGATCTGCTCGACCGGCGCTCCGACGTCCTGCAGAAGTATTACTACGCCATCTATGAGCTGGTGGTCAGAGGAAGCTGCTTCTGTTATGGACATGCGTCAGAGTGTGCTCCAGTGCCAGGAGTCAGCGTCAGGGAGAGCGGCATGGTACGCTCATGGTCCACAACTGGAACCTGGCTTCACCATCTTATCCTGACATCTGATAATGTCACTGTCAACAACTTAGCCATTTTTGTCCTTTCTCTGTGTGGGATTTGCCAGATCCATGGTCGCTGCGTGTGCAAACATAACACAGAGGGTCTGAACTGTGAGCGCTGCAGAGATTTCCACAACGACCTGCCGTGGAGGCCGGCTGAGGCAGACAACCCACACACCTGCAGAGGTGTGAGCGCAAGCAGCAACCCATGCACTCACTCACATCAGGGACTTATGGCTTCATAGTTATATCGACTGATTCAAAGTGAAACAAAAAACTGATAGGTGCTTTTGACAGAATTATATGATTGTATTGTGATGAAACGCACCTAAGGTGGCGATAATGCACATCAATAAATAATCAAATATGTTAAAACCTACATTTCATAGGGGAAAGCAGTTCAACTTTGCCACTTTCCGTCTTTCTTCTGCTAAAAACCGTCTTTGTTTTCTAATGAATAAATCTCTAGCTGTTTTTTCAGTATTTTACTCTGAACCATAAAACCATTGTTAATTTGTTTGTCAGTTTGATACTGAAATAACAGTTGCAAAAAAAAAAAAAAAAAGGGACACAGCAAGACCGGCTGCAGATGGTGCTCTTTTTTAGGAATTTTGCTAGGTTTAAGAGTATTTACAGAGTTAATTTCCCTGTAAGAAATGACAATACGACGGCAAGAGAAAGAAGAAACCTGTTCTAAATGCACTTAAATGGATGTTGAGTTTCCTGCTGTCTGTAGGTGGTAAAGCAAGTACAAAAGCATCTGATTCTGTCACACAGATGTCCTCAAACTGCTCCTGCATCGACCCACACCTGCACAGTCACCCACCAGGCACACTCAGCCTCGGTGCAATGTTGTTGTAGATTTCAGAATCATGATGACAATCATTAAACCAGAACAGTAAAAATGTTCTAAATGCAGTATTTTAGCTGGTATTTGTGTAGAAAGTGAACCAGTATGAAGACCTGTAACTGTCCCTTTGGGACGTTCATCCGGTTCTGCATAGATGTCTGTTGGTTCTTCGTCTGTGGACACACCAGACCTGCTCCTGGCTTGGTACGAGTCACATGATCATTCTGAGCAATAGGTGGGAGTTGTGACCGTGAGTGGAAGTGTGTGAAGCTACACTCATTTTCATACAGGCATCCAAAAGTGCATTTGCTTATGCACCCTTTTAAGAAGGTAGAAAAAAAATACAAAACTGGTTCACTTTTCAGTATTTTTCAAAATGGTTTAGACTTGTAGCAGAGGAGGAAGCGACACTTTAACCAGACCGTTGTCACACACACTGACATAAGACAGTAGCAGTGGTTACCAGGCTTCTCTTCTGTGTTTCTGACCACAATCGTTGTAAATCACTTATTGGATGTTTTTTTTCAGAGTGTAACTGTAACAGCCACTCCAACCAATGCCACTTTGACATGGCGGTGTATTTGGCTACGGGAAACGCCAGCGGGGGAGTGTGTGACGACTGCCAACACAACACGATGGGACGCAACTGTGAAACGTGTAAACCCTTTTACTACAAAGACCCCTTGAAGGACATCAGGGACCCACGAGTCTGCATTGGTGAGTGAACAGTCCAGAACTGATGGATTCAACTGTCGGTGATGTTCGGCCCCTCTCCTGACATTCTCCACCTGACCTCTGACCCCCAGCATGTGACTGTGACCCAGTCGGATCATTGGAGGGAGGAGTGTGTGACAGTCACACCGACCCGGACATGGGGATGATCGGCGGACAGTGTCGTTGTAAAGCCAACGTCAAAGGCATGCGCTGTGACGACTGCAAGGAGGGCTACTACGGCCTCAGCCAGAACGACCCGCTGGGCTGTCAGCGTATGTGTCACTGTTGTTCTGGACCCTGTTACACAAAGGGTGTTTTTATGCAAACCCAGCCTCAAAAGAGGAAAACACAGGGTTTTCAGTTTGACAAAGTGAGTACAGTTTGAGTGTGAGCCGGCTGCTGTTCGGCCACTGCATTTCCTTATTCACACAGGTGACTGCACATTTCCAAAACACCGCTCATCACTGCTCCACACATGGGAATAGAAGAAAAAAAACAGCTTTATTTTTCTAGTGTTTTAGTTTGGCTTGTGCACATGCTACAGACTCCATCAGTCTGATGCCACCAGTTTGAACTTTATTTTCATTCTTCTTTGAAAGTGTTAGCATGGCTGAGCGGTCAAATGCTGCCTTCATGTGCTCCATGACCAGTGGGAAATGTGCTATTTGTATTAATATATCAGGCTCTGTATTTTTGTGACACATGTGGATGCAATTTCTTAACATATTTTTATTTCCAGTTAATTAAAGTGGATGCTCTACCTTTTGATTACTGGCAACTATTGTGAGTGTCCACAGATGATAGATTTTTTATTCATCAAGTCTCAAAGTTAAATTCAACATGAAAAAACCTGCTCTGAACAGCCGTTCGGAGCCAAAAACTCAAAGTATACATCTCATCACAGGTTTTAACAACTCAGAGGTCAAGTTTAGTTTGTTGAACCTGAAACTTTTTGAATCTGAAACAGGAATTAACTTGGATTTAGTTTTCCAGGGACTGATTAAATATAGTCCAAGACTTAAAAACTTTTCGTCATTTATTTCCACATTTATCTCACTTTTCTTCTATATCTGTCTCTGTGTTTGTGCGCATCAGCTTGTAACTGTGACCCTCGGGGCATCATCATGATGGGAGCTCCGTGTGACCAGATCAGTGGGGACTGCTCCTGCAAGAGATATGTCACTGGACGTTACTGCAACCAGTGTCTGGTTAGTAATAACCACATATGTACATGCAGAAGCAGGGGCTGTGTTTGTGTGTGGAGTCTGCATGTTCTCCCTGTGGTTCTCTGCGGGTACTCCTCTTCCTGCCACCATCCAAAGACATGCACTGATAGGTTCATTGGTCAGTCTAAATGGCCCGTAGGTGTGAATGTGAGACAGATTGGTTGTCGGTCTCTATATGGGTTAGGGTTAGGGTTAGGTCCTGTGGTGAACTGGAGACTGGTCCAGGGTGTCCCCCCGCCTTCACCCATAGGTCCTGGGATAGGCTGCAACGCCCTCTGTGACCCTAGTGAGGATAAAGCAGGTTCAGAAGATGAATGAATGAATGAATATTCATGCAGAGGAACATATAAAGTATGTGGCCATTAGTGTTTGGTATTATTTTTTAAAGCTCGTTTAAAGAATGCAGGAGATACAGGGACTTCATACCATGAGAAGGACTTTTAACATAAGGAATGTTACTCATGTTATTTCATTAGACATTTGAAAGAAGTATTTGACACTCCCAAAGTATAACCTCTCTATTTGAAACAGGTATTCACTTAATTGAAGGAGAAATTCATAAACAGACAAGGACCGCAAGAATTCACATAGTATGTGGAAAATGTCCCTGTGTATTCTGTCTCTTATGTTTATTTCCATCCATGTAGCCTGAATACTGGGGACTAAGTAACGACTTGGCCGGCTGCAGACCGTGTGACTGTGACTTTGGCGGAGCCATGAACAATCGGTATGAACTTTTCTGTTTACACTTATGCTTTAAAGAATGTCGTGCACTTTGCTAGTCTTATCTGTGACTAGTACATTCAGGTGCAAAAGGTCATGTTGGCGCCTCAACAAACAGTAAAATGCAGCTGTGAGTTATCGTCTGTGAAGACAGTTTAAGGGAAATTCCAATATAACAATGCATATTCCTCTGTGTTTGGGGCTTAAGGTGCATGATGGACAATGGCCAGTGTGACTGTAGGAGGCATCTGATTGGTCGGCAGTGTTCAGAGGTGCAGCCTGGGTATTTCTGCGCTCCACTGGATTACTACAAATATGAAGCTGAAGATGCCACTGGACACTCCCCCAGTGACGCTGCCCTGCCGGTGTGTACACCACGCTGCTTCATACTGCATTAACTCTGAGGACCTGAACCTGGACCAGCTGTACTGTTAACACGGAAACACACTGTAAAATTCTCGCAGATCTGTTTGGTTGTTTGGTGTGTTAATTTTGCCATAATTTGTGTAATTTTGTACATATTGCTCCAAGGAGCACAGCCTGCTAAAGCCTTGTTTTAATCTGTTATAAATAAGTGTGTTTATTTGTATGTGGAACGGGGAAGTGAAGTCAGATCAAGCATCCAGTCGTATGCAGGGACGTGTGTGTGAGCTCATTGTTCTCGGTAGTTCTTCAAGGTTCAACTGAACTAGTTTCGCTCTTTTTTTTCTTTCTCCCTCCAGCAATTAGAACTGAAGAAGTCTGGACGAAATGTTTTCAAAAGAGCAAAACTAGTCCAGTTGAACCTAGAAGAACTGCCGAGGTGTACGGATGGACCTGTGTTAATGCCAAATGAGAAAAGATGCACCTATAGTCAACCACTTCAGATCAGATAACACAGGACTCATGTAAATGTGAACAGGTTCTAAGACACAGACTTCTGTGCACTTTTATTCCCTTCCACTTCCTGCTGTCACGCCCTAACCCGCTCTGTCTACCCTCTTCACACTCATACTTTCCATTGTGTCTTGTGTGCGTCTCCTCCACCTTCATTCCCACCTCTGTAAAGAGACCCCCTGGCCCCTCCACTACCCCGTACACCACCCCAGGACAAGCTCAGACAGTGCCCTCTCACAACATCACTGCTACAGGAATGTGAAAAGGGAGGTATTTACTCCAGAATGTTATAAGAACAGGCGCTTGGAGAGAAATGCCCTGGACTCAGGAGGCATTCAATCCAGGTTTATAAAAGGCAGAAGGTCAGAATGGAGCTGTAATGCAGAAAATGACACTTTATCAGCAGAAGTAACAGCGCTCACAGAACCCAGATCATCTTCATACACATAAAACAGTCATAAATACTTGACTTTGGGCTCAGTTTGTGTGTTTTGTTTTTTTTCCCTGTAACATGGACTTTTCACCTGTTCAATGAAACTGTCCTCTTCTTTCCTCTCTGACTCTCAGGGTAAAGTTCGTCCCCAAGCAGAGACAGACTGTGTTCAGCATCTCAGTAACCAGCTGAGGCGGCACCGGCGGCACCGGCGCGTTGAAAACTTACAGCAGCATCGCGCAGCATTGAGACGAATTCGCCAGCTTCGACAAACAGTAGGATAAACACCTTTTATACAGTGACTCATAAAAAAAATCTGTCGTCTTCTCTTTGATCAGACATTTGATGTGCTTTATTGACATAAACTACTGTGAAAAAGTATTAGGCCACCATTAAGTTTGTTTAAACAAGGTTTTTGCATCAAGATGTGCACAACTGGTATATGCAGGAAATATGCAAACGACATTAAAAACCAAAATAATGTGAAAAAGAAATAACAGCATACTGTAGTAGCTACAATAAATTAACAGAGAAAGGAATAAAACACAGCCCAAGTGGAAAGAAAAATGACTAAACCAAATAAACCACATTATTATGAAGAAAACCTCCAGAACATCCACTCAAAGAGAGTTCAAAATGTGATAAAACCAAATGTGTTATAGCTTTGTTCATATTTCCTACTCTCTCCTGCTCTGTCTTAATATAGAAACTGTGAAAAAAGGTCATGCTCATTACAACCCTGCTGGAATAACAGCCAAAGTTCTGTTCAGTGTGGACTTTATACCAACCAATAATGACTCTGGTAATGGGTTTTTATGGAACAGCAGGCAGTTCTCAGGGACAAGGACAAGTCCCACCAGGTGCTTTTACTTCACAGCACGCACAGGCACAGTCTGAAACGGAAATAATAACCGCAGACCCTTCTGTTGGATAATTACTGCAGTGAGAGCATAGGTGTCAAACATATGGCCTGTGGGCCAAAACAGGGCCCCTGGGATGAATTTGTGAAATGCAAAAATTGCACGAAATGTATCGCAAAATTGACAATATTATCAATCGAGGATGTCAAAATCATTTTAGTTCTGGTTCCACATACACACCAATATGATTTCAAGTGGATCAGACCAGTAAAATAATAACATATTAACCTATGAATAATGAGATCTCCAAATTTTTCTATTTATTTTAGTGTAAAAAAAAAGTGAAATTACATGAAAATGTTTACATTTACAAACCTGTACAATCCTGAACACCCTGAAATGTCTTAGAGGAGGAACTGTCATTTTAACACTATTCTGTCTGTTACTGAATGTTTTGTGTATTTGTAGATCCACTGTGATCTGTAAGTTGTAACTGATAAACTGAGGCAGAATGTTCTTAAAATTGCACTTATTTTTCTTAAGACAGTTCAGGTTGCTCATGTTAGTCACAATTTTTAAAGTAAACTTTGTAGATGTAAACATTTTCATAATGTAATTTCCCTTTTGTCACTGTTGTTATTGTACTGGTCCGGTCCACTTCAGACCATATTGGGCTGAATGTGGCCCCTGAAAGAACATGAGTGTGACACCCCTGTGATAGAGCATAAAGACCGGACTGTGTTTCAGTGGACAAAGGTCATGTGGTCTGCTGAGTGCAGACGGACCCTGGTACAGACTGACAGCGCTTCAGTCGCCTGTGGGGCAGTGTCATGGAGGAGGTCCGGTCTGGGTTCAGCTACCTTATGTGTCCGTGGGCCATGACTAAGACTCAATAAGGCGAAGGCTAAACTTATTTTTTTGGGGTTTTTTTGCCTGGCTGTGTATGTGTCTTTGTTGAACTAACCTACACACAAGTTACTTTGCAATCATGAGCTTTTATGTATTCATTCTAAAACATTCACAGATAAGAACAGGATGGTTGTTTTCACATCATCAAATGCAGTTCCAGTCATTTGGCATGATTATTTGATTATTTAAGCTCCTTAACTGATGTGAAATTGTTCTTTATTAAGTTATGAGGAGCCAGTGTCAGTCTGTAAAGGGTTAACAGTATACAGTAACTACTCTTCCTGATCAAATATTCTACATTCCTACATGATGACCCAGCCGGGGGGAAAATGAATAATGTGCCCATGAAACCACCAGAACCTTATGTATACATTTGGAATATTCTCATGGCTCATTTGTTTGCCTTTTTCAGCCGGATGTGAAGACGGTTCACAGAGAGCGTACTCCCAGCCACATGGTGACGTGGACTGGACCTGGTTTTGCTCGTGTCAAAGACGGCGCAGGCTTGGTGTTCACTATTGATAACATCCCATACGCCATGGAGTACGACATAATGATCCGTTATGAACCCGAGGTGTGTGCAAAGTTGTCATTTTTAAAATAAATGACTAATTATTGAAAGTCTTAGTACTTCAGGGCTTTATGTCACATACGTGTGTGTGTGTGTGTGTGTGTGTGTGTGTGTGTAGTCAACAGAGGACTGGGAGGCGATAGTCAGCATCACCTCGGTCATGCTGCCCTCCAGTCTGCGGTGCGGAAACCTCTTACCAACTGAACAGCTGTACACAGTAACTCTACCACACCGTAACAGGTACCAGACTTGTGTGTATGTATAAATATGTGTGTGTCTCTACGCAGTTTGTTAGTTTAAGTCTCGAAAGAACTGTCTCATGTATCCCAGTGTCATTTTCCTTGTTTTATCGCTCAGGGAGACTTACATCATTGCATTGTTGTCGCTCACACCTGCCTCAACCTGTGCGTACTGTGTGAGTCGGGCCTGTATTCTTATTTCACTGTACCCTCCAGCATTTTTCTCCATTGATTCACTGATAGCACGGCAAACATGCCAGAAAGCTTGTGTAAGAAATAGGTTATGTGATACGAGAGGAAGGCAGCCGCAATGTGTACTTTAGTTAAGGAATAATACCAGATATTAGCTGGAGCCAAGCACAGAAAGGTACAGACGGGGCTGAGGTATTTTATATATATATATATATATAACTGTATACACTGAGGTCAGGGTCACAGAGCTGTCACTGCTGTTTTATTTTCTTATCATCTAAAGGTAACTGTACTATAGGTGGGCCAACAATGGCTCAGGTCACATGTTATAGCAGAGTTTTTCAATCTGTCATACTGATGGCACTACAAACCAAAGGCGCAATATGTGCCAGCACAGTGAAATGGAAAGAGCATAGAAAAATCTGTGTTTTTAAAAGGTATTAATAGAAAATGGAACTGCAGTATCAGATGATGACGTATGTTTCGGCTACACTTTTTGCTTTTTGAACATGACCCCAGCCTGATCACACGCTATCACAGACAAATTAAGGGATATTTTGGGCAACAGTCACAGATTTAGCTCAGCTGTCCTGAGGTAAAAATGAATAAAACTATACTGGCGTTAGCGTACAAAGAGTCAAATGTGGTTAACATTTCACTCTTATTCAACTTCATCAAACTGAGTACAGCACATTCCTTACCTTTATGCTACATTAACCCATAACAACCCAGTGCTACGTTTGTGGCTGTTCCCAAGTGACTTTGTCTCTCCATGTAAGGTTTCTTAAGTGATTTATCACCATCAATTATAATATTATCCTCTGTATTTTGCTTTTTCCCCCTGTGAATATCAGATATTTTCCTATATTTAATTCACTGGTCATAAAAGCTCAGATTAAAGTTGAGGGTTATTATATCAACAACAAAGAAAACAGGAGAAAAAATGACTTTTTCAGCAATGAGATCATTAATTGAATGTAAAAACAAGTGTGTCCATCCACTGTCACTGATCCAACTCCATGGGTTTATATATATGTATATATGTGTTTTTATATATATATATATATATTAGATATATTTTTAGATCAGTTAAATGATTTTGGGTGCTGGTGGCTTTGGGCGTTTGAGGGTTAATATTAAAAAGCTTCTT
>JAPQRQ010000026.1:21328329-21342248 GCA_037367365.1 Apogon talboti | reverse complement strand
GACCAGGGTACTGACAGAGCAGGGTACTGACAGACCAGGGTACTGACAGACCAGGGTACTGACAGACCAGGCTACTGACAGACCAGGGTACTGACAGAGCAGGGTACTGACAGACCAGGGTACTGACAGACCAGGCTACTGACAGAGCAGGGTACTGACAGACCAGGGTACTGACAGAGCAGGGTACTGACAGACCAGGGTACTGACAGACCAGGGTACTGACAGACCAGGCTACTGGACAACAGCCTGCAGTGAATGTTCAAACCTCTCTGTTAAACTAAATCCTCTCTGCAGATCTAACTGATCTTCTTCTGTCTGGACTTTTCCACTGGATCCTACTTGTACATTTGGACCTGTTCCACAGGGGGCTGCCCTTTGCTCGTTTCCATTAATTTTCTATATAATGTATGCCTTGTGGCTGGAGTGTGGAAGGGTGCACTTCACACTAGCTGCATCACATTTGCATAAACTAAAGGTCTAACATAATTTATGCAAAGCAAAGGGTACTGAAAATGACATACGACGTTAGAGACTCTTGAACTCTAAAAATGGGGAACAACTATTTTAACTTTAAGTCCAGTGCATAAGATTAAGGGGGATCCAATGCAGAAATAAATGTAATATTCATAATTATGTGTCATTAGCCATGGAGAAATAAGTATGGTTGTGTTTTTTAATGAGCTGTTCATATCTATACAGGGAGTGGGTTGGCTCTATGGAGTCCTCCATGTTTTTACAATGGCTTTACAGCGTCTGTTTTTCATGTAATAGTACCTAGCATCTAGCGTTGAGGTGCATTATTATCACATGCACCTACATTGTCTACATTTTTCACTGCTTGCATACTATGTTTGAGTGAATAATCACCCTCTTAACTAAAAAGCCCAGAAAGGACAACTTAAAGATGGGCTCTAACGAGGCTCTGGGGTCATTAAGATGTCACGTTAGTCAACAAGCAACTTGTCCAGTCAGCCAAGACGTAAAAACAGTTTTGTTTAGTTTTTTTCTGGGGTTGATCATGGAAGTAGCTGAGCGCTGAGCTATAACACTTCCTTCTCACCATCACATGGATGAAACTGCTACTACATATTTCACAGTTTGCTGCAAGTTTGCAATTAAAGGAAAATGCAAATATATGACCGTGTATATTTTGTATCAAATCTGTTCACACAGCGATGCAGGTTTTCAATCAAAGATCTGGATACGGTTGTGCTCATAAGTTTACATCCCCTAGTATAATATGTGATTCTTTGGCCATTTTTCAGAGAATATGAATGATAATACAGAAACTTTTCCTTCACTCGTGGTTAGAGATTGGGTGAAGCCATTTATTATCAAACAAATGTGTTTGCTCTTTTGAAGTCATACTGACAACAGAAACTGTCCAAATGGCCCTGATCCAAAGTGGACATACTCTAGTTCTTAATACTCTGTGTGTGTGTGTGTGTGTGTGTGTGTGTATATATATATATATATGATAGATAAAACATGGCTACAGCTGTAAGATGTCATGTTGAGATTGAAACATCAATATTAATAATCAATATGATATTTATCCCAATATAAAACTCTATTATGGCAGTAGTCATTATTGTTTTGTATCCCAGACCCCTGTTAGAAAAGAAACACCTGAATTCAACGTGTCCCAATACTTTTGTCCATTTGTGTATGATGTATTTTGAGGCTAACAGCATGTTTATGTGTAATTAAGGTCTGTGCAATGAAACTTTCAGTAAAGGACCTGTGGGTTTTCCAGCTCAGCTCTTTACATATTGTGGATGTGTTGCTCTATGATGTATTTTTGTGTGTGGGCTCATATTTGGGGGATACATGAGCGCTCCTGTGGCTTGTGACAATCCCTAACATCTTTCTGGTCATGCTCGGCTGTACCAGATGAGCTATGTTACTTCTGGAAAATCCTCTGCAGAACATTAGCTAACGATCCCATCAGAACTTACATTACCGCCAAGCTTACGAGGGATTACACACTGCAGAGCACGCAGACGTGTGTGCACTGCCGTCAGGCCGAAGATACAGGACAAATTATGAACAAGCAGCCGGACAAGACAAAAGTAGAAAAGGAATTCTGAATGTGTACCCTGTGTATAAACTCTCCAAAAACTCACTCACTATATTCAAGACCGTGGTATGATTCATGTGGTTGTGTTTTCTACCTTTTCTTTTTGGGAACGGGGGCCGACTCTGCCAGACGGCATCTTTAAACCTGATATCCTGAGTTAGAGAAAAGAACAGAAAATGAATGATTACAGGTGAATGTGGAACTGTCATTGGTCTTAAGAGACTTAAAGGGTACCAGAGGAGGCAGTCAAACCGTTTTAACAGAGCCAAGGACAAAGATGAGGGGATGAGGATGACAGCTGAGCCCAAAATACACTGTCCGTTAGACAGGATGTCCCAGTCCTACAGCCTGTATTTGTCTGCATTTGTCTGACAGCTTTAGTTACCTGTTATCATAAATATTTAGCAAAATGTATGATATAACCACCTTTTAAAATACAGTAGTCTTCAACTGTTCAGCCTTTTAGTTGTATTTTAGTTGTATATACATTTCAGATGTTAACACTTCCACCAAATACTGATTTTTCCGTGTAAACATTCAATGTAATTAATTAGTAAATAGGAAACTGAAGAAATGGAAGTACAAATGATTCTGCCAATACCAATAATTGTCTTCACCAATTAATCAACCAAACCCATTAAACGTCTGTCTGTTGCATTTCACAGCGTTTGTCCTTTTACTTAAGTAGGACTTCTACATTCCTGGTACTTTAATAGTTGATCTGAATTCTTCCTCCAGTTTTGGTTTTATAAGTAAAATAATGACGCACATTGAAATGACACAACTGTTGAATGCTATCACCATAAGACCATAAGCTCTTTTCATTATGTTGTTGTGGAGTCTGCACACTTAACCCTTTACTGACTGTTTTTGGTAATCTCTGCAAAGATTAAATATGGGGCCGATGCCGGGCCTCAGTGAGGTCAAGAAGCATGTTGGTTTTTATCACACTATACAGTGATTTTATAGATATTTTGTCAGTTTGTGACCTTATAACAGTGGTTTTGTGTTTACTCTTTAGCAAGTGTCTGCTTGGATGTTTTATGGCAAGAGGAAGAAGGTTGTTGTCACGGCAACCAACAAGGAGGCAGATGATGGTGTCCAGTAACTAAGGTAGAAAATGTGAATTTCAGAGTATTTCAATGAGTGGCCTAGAAAGGGTTAATGCATTAGATGTCTGTCTGCAGTTCATGGTGTTTCCCAGGAGAACACTGAAGCCAGCTCAGTAATGCTCAGAGAAGCAGTTCTACACACAGACGCTGTTTGTTTTGGAGATATAGAACCGTCTCTGCCAGTGTTGACACCCACTGAATGTTATTTTGTCATTGTGTTTGAACTATGTGATGCAAATCCTGCTGCCACGGCTCACCATGCCGCCACCCTGTCATCAACCAACTCGGTTTGCGCAACGCACAATCACCGCTGTCACATCTGCAGAATGGGACGGATCAGAGAAATTAGGGAACGTCTGAGCCCACGTCGCAGACGGAGAGGCAGACGTGTCTGATTATGTGTTTGTCAACAGAAACAAGACAAGAAGAGGAAGACGAACACAGGCTAGAATGATGCAGAGTGTGTGTGTGTGTGTGTGTGTGTGTGTGCGTGTGTGTGTGTGTGTGCCACCACCGTAGCCCCTGGCTCTGCTTCACCAAGCTGTCACTTCAGCTTTATGTCCACTACCTTGTGTTTGACAAACAAGGACAAGGCTGTGCAAGCATGGCAGCTGGCTTGTCTCTGTATCTCATCATCTTCATCATCACATGTACACACTCTGTGTCCCTCGCTGACATGCAGACATGCACGCGTTCACACATTCCGTGTCTCAGCCGTGTGTTCACAGACATTAGCAGCCTTAGCCTCAGTCACACACACCTCAAGCACTTTCTGTCAAATCCACTTAAGATGAGCATCCTGTTAGTGCAGCAGCATTTGTTGGATTGACTGCCTGGTAAATTAGCCACCATTATCATCATTTAAATGCAATGATTGTACAGTTTTCAAATCTGTTCATGGAGTTTTCTCAACTACTGGGCCTTCAAATGACTGTTGAATAAGCAGGTAGTCAATTAGTCCTCCACCCAAACCAAAATAATGACAATAGAACAACTGACGAACCAAGGAATGGGGAAAGACAAGTTTAGTATTTAATATTTAATTTTGACAGAACACTTTAAACTCATTTTTAGACTTAACATTCAGCGCTTGGGCAGAATCACTGCCACAAACATAAACTCTGTGTCTCCATCAGGTAAAACATACAGTCAATGTCCTCCAAATAAATGCCAACTAAAAATTAGTCAAGGCTTAAAAAAAATAAATAAAAGAAGCTTATTATGCTGTTTAGTCAAATCAATTATTTTTGCACATCCCTACTAGCAAACAACAATTAATGACAGACTTTTTTTTTATCTTAGCAGAATTGAATTTGTTTAATTAGTGAATGTGAGCTTTGACCTCTAGACACCAAAATCTAATCTCTTCAAGCTTCGGTTCAAGTAAATCTTTGTGTAAGTTGTTTAGAAGGTCCTGAGTGCTCTTAGCATAGGTGGTATTCTGTTCATAAGAAACAGACATGAGGTCACAGACACCTTGACCTTTTCCATCAAAGTCTTTTAAGCATCTAGAAGTAGGAGCAATATTGGGATGTAATGTTAAAACTGTGAATGTCAAATAGGAACTGGTTTGTGTCCCTACTTCTAATCTTTTTTCTGGAAAACGGCTTCATATGATTTAGGGACAGCAAGTGAAAAACTACAGCTTTACCCAAACCAGGCACGAGCATCTTAGCTGTTCTTTAGGTTGATGTAGAATTGTTTAAATGCATTATTGTTGTGTGTGTGTGTGTGTGTGTGTGGGGTGTGTGTGTGGGGGGGGTCTTACACCAAAAAGGTCCTGGGTTCCGTCCCAGCACCAGCCGGCAGGGCCTTTTGTGTGGTGCTGGCATGTTCTCCTCATGTCATACTGCAGCTTCCTCCCACCGTCCAAAGACATGCATTTAATAGGTGAACTTCTCAATCTAAGTCTGTAGATGTAGGAGTAGGTGTAGGTGCCTGTAAAAGTGAGAGTGAGTGGTTCGTGTGAACATGTCAGTCCGGCGTCTCCACAATCCTCTCAAGGACTAAGCAATTTTGAAAATGAATGAATAAATGGTTGAATGTTTTGTGATATTCTGTCCAGCAGTTCCTGAGGTATGACATTTGAAATGTAGTAGTGGAGGAACAGATGTGGGGAAGGAGGACATGCAGGTCGGTGATGACGCAGGGGACAGGGTCAAATGGAGGCTAATGATTAGCTCGCGGCATCCCCTAAAAGGAGCAGCTGAAAGTAGTAGTAGGGGAAGGACAGAGGGACAGATGGACAGAGGGACAGAGGGTCAGATGGACAGAGGGACAGATGGACAGAGGGTCAGATGGACAGAGGGACAGATGGTCAGAGGAACAGATGGACAGAGGGTCAGAGGGACAAAGGGACAGAGGGTCAGATGGACAGAGGGACAGATGGACAGAGGGACAGATGGATGCACCTTAGACACATGTGAAAAATGTTTTATTCAATGAACAGAAGCTCTCACAGTCCATCTTGATACATAGCTGTCAATCAAAGCTTGGTCAGCAGTATCACATTCATATCGACTTCCACATTGTCAGGGACATTTCGTACTACCCATCGGGAACCCTAGTACTACAGCAATGAATTATGAATGTGGCTCGAACGGGCCTGTGCCTGGCCAATCAACTCGCTTGACATTTTTGCCATGGGGCCATTACTCATGTCAAGTCTCTGTAAAAAGAAGACACTACAAAAATTAAACATTGGCAGCTACAACACAAAGGACTGCACTAAGTCTCGTTCTTTTTAGCGCTGCTAGACAAAACCTGCCGTCACTGTCCACAGGCCGAGTTTGTTACACTCTGCTTTGTTCAAGGCTCTCAAATTAAGGCACCAGCTACAAACAATGACACTCATTTTGGTTGCTCCCAATCATTTTGACAGTGGCTTTACAGGAAATCTGATTAGTACAGCGTGCAGAAGGAAGCAGCAAATGGAGATTAGAGCAGCTGGAAAGACAGCTCAGAGAAAATGCAATTGCACTGATGGAAAGTCCTGAATGAAAGTAAGCTTTAAGGAGATACATGAACAACATCTCCTTCAGAGAATCCCAGGGTGTTGAGGCAGGGACGTGCAGACAGGCCACAGTGTGTGTTTCATTCATATTAAAATGAAGATGTGAAGCAGCAGCAGGTATAGGACGGTGGTCCATGTGAAGACAGTGGTCCATGTGAGGCCAATGGTCCATGTGAGGACAGTGGTCCATGTGAGGCCAATGGTCCATGTGCGGCCAATGGTCCATGTGAGGACAGTGGTCCATGTGAGGACAGTGGTCCATGTGAGGCCAATGGTCCATGTGAGGACAGTGGTCCAAGTGAGGCCAATGGTCCATGTGAGGACAGTGGTCCATGTGAGGACAGTGGTCCATGTGAGGCCAATGGTCCATGTGAGGACAGTGGTCCATGTGAGGACAGTGGTCCATGTGAGGACAGTGGTCCATGTGAGGACAGTGGTCCATGTGAGGAAGGTGTTTCTTAGATAATGCTTAAAAAACACCCTTTCCTGGTAGAGACAGAACGGCCTCCACACTGTTAGCAGATGCTGGCTGCCTTGCCGAAGGGCGTATTAGTGGTAATGTGGTACTTTCCTTTCATTTATGCTCCCAGCTCCAGGGAAACAACAGCTTGTTTAAAATCTGTGGCAGAGCTTTCCAGTGTCCAAACAGGTCTAGCAAATGTAATGTCAGGGCACAGTCGGGGAAATCAGGACACACATCTGCACACTGGATGGTGCAGGTGTATCTTCAGGGAGGACCGGCTGACAGATATCAATAACAACCACTTTTGTCCTCAACAGAACCACTTTGTCCTCTGTCCGCTCAGATCGATGGTGGCTGATGACACTTCATTATGAATTGCAATAGGGTTTATAAGAAAAGTTTTCATACAGTTTTCCCAAGAACTTTACACTGTAGTTTGTTTGATCACTGATACGCTCGTGTATCGCCTCCTCAAGCTAGTCACATGATACATGACACATGACACATTTTAGGAGGTGATAAATCCTTAAAGATGGCACACTGACAATCAAACCCCTGGCCACAAGTATTGGTGAAAAAAGAATAGAAGAGGAGAGATAAAATAGAGAAATGAGACAAGCCTTTACTGGGACGTGAACACATGATGAGCTGGAGCATGAATAGGATTAGTTCTGCAGGGACATGTATTTGGACCCCAGAGGTTGTTTCTAGAACTATAGACTGTTTCATGACATTTTGTTTCTGTAATCTGGAAGTAATGTTAAAATGTTAACGTTGATTAATTCTCTAGCCACATTGTGGATATTTTGTAAAATGAACATTTTTCTATTCATTTGGACGTCTCTCCCATATGCATTTAGGTCAATAAACATTTTAAACATTTTACACACAAAAGTGGTGATTAAAAAAACCAACACATACTCTGGTTTGTGTGCATCTACGTGCACAGGGAAGATGAAGAAGTTACAGTCACAGCACTGCAGCCTAATACATGGATATAAGTTATATTGTGTAATAGTGGATGACCTGCAGAAGGTCAGTACCACTGCATATGGACACTTATCGGCATTTTGGGGAAATTGGTTAAATGTGAAGAATCTGTCCATCCATCCGTCTGTCCGTCCATCCATCCATAATCCATCCATCCATCATCCATCCATCCATCCATCATCCATCCATCCATCCATCATCCGTCCGTCCGTCCATCATCCATCATCCTTCCATCCATCGAGAGAGAGCATAGGTTGAAAGGATTTTGGATTGGCTGTTATAAGGTTCCTGTTTCAACCCAGTAACAACCATAGTTCTGTGTTTTTGTGTTTTTCAGTGTCGACATAAGGATGAAGATCTTTACAACAAACATTTCCTCTGTTCCTTAACCATAATCTAAGTCTAATAAAACCAATCATTACTACTGTATTTCCCTGCTGTTACTTTGGTCTCTTTCAAACCTAATATGACTTTTTACTGGACCTTGAATCAAAGCTAATTTCCTCTGTGCCTGATCTTGTAAATCATAGTTTGCAGTTTGAAGGACATGGACTCACCACTGCTGAGCCCCCACAAAACAAGACAAATAAAAAACCTAATGACCACAGTGGTCCAGGCAGATGCCGTCGTTCTGATTTTTACATCCTGTCTTAGTGTTCAGCAGCTGTGACACTGTCACATGAATCATTTATTTCAAAAGGCTATTAAATGTCAGCAGATGCACAGGTAATGGGTAAGGCAGCACCGAAAGGGTTTGTACTTGGCAGCTGTGAGTTGGGTAAAGGAGAAGCAATGACAGCGAAGGAAGGAAAAGGAAAGGTCAGGAAGAAGCAGTCATGACTTTGTGGTTGTGGTTAGTTGATTAGTCGACAGGGGCATCCTGAGAAGAGGGACCTTCTGACTCCAAAGTGTTCGTCTTGGAAACTTTTACTCCCCTGGAAGTCAAACACAGCTTGTGTCCTTGAACACAACACTTGACAATGAATTACATTTGTTCTTGCAGCCTTTAGTCCAAGTTAAAACGGATAATCTAACCCCTTTTACCCATTAATGGTGAAAATGCAGGAAGATGTGATGGGAGGACAGTTGATAACACGGTAACATGTAGTTACAGAAATCCATCACTGTGAAAACATCATCTATGTGAAGGAGAAACGGAAAAATTTGAAACCCATCATGAATTAGACACAAAGTAGAAAGTACATAAAACACCAGAAAAAGACATATCACAGCCTGTTATGTTAGATATAAAGGAGTGTGGAACAATCAAACTGCAGTAAAAAAAAAAAAAACAAGTTAAATGTATTGCATTTGAAGCTGTTTAACCCTTTAACCCCTGAGGTAAAGGTGCTGCTGTGAGTTGTGGGCTGTTTCAGGTTCATTAAAGCTGCTGTGAGTATGTGCTTGTGTTCCTTTTGTTCAGTGGTTTTGTTTTACTGTGTGTTTTAGGGTCAAAACAGGTGGAAGAACAGAAAAAGACAAAGAGAGGAATAAATAATGCACTCAGAATGTACATCAATAAGAGATTTAGGATGTTGAACGTGAGCTGTGAACTGGAACACAACGAACAAGTATGTGAATTTAGGCCCAGTAGTTTTTGTTTTGGGGCTCTTTTTTTCTAAATCAGTCCAGCTGGTTTTTAGCACTTGGTTGAACTCCGAAAGTCAGTCAGAGCACAGCAAAGAAAATAAAGGAAAATTACCACATCAGTGCAAACAACAGTAAAAACAATAAACGACAAGAACAATAATTTTAAAAAAGCGTAAGCTGTCTATTTTTACTGTTCTGAGTTTTACCCCCCATTCTACAGATGACAGGGGGTGAACTGAGCATGCTCAGATGTCTATGGAAAAAACAAAGTCTATTCTATTAGTGCATTTTGAAAATTTTTCTATTGAGCAAACAGTTTAATTTGTATAAATATTTAAAATAAATCATGCATTCAGAACGCTCACCACAGACACGTCGGGTTAAAGGGTTAAACATAAAATAGATTTATATTTCTGATGCAGTGGTGGGTTGGTCATTGTCCTCGTCCTCGTCATCATCATTGACAGAAGTGGAAGAAGCACAAAATGCTAATGCCAGCCTGTGAAAATACTCCACCACCTAGAAACCTTACTTAAAAGTATGTACACACACAGCAAAATGTACTTAAATCATCAAAAGTACATGTAACCACTGTTGAACTCACTTCAACTAGTTTATATACTGTTGCTTTAATCTACAGTAATGCTCCATATTATATAAGATTATCATACGTATGTTTGAAGTGTCATGTATTTTTAGTAAATCCATTACTGAACTCTGTGCCAGTTCGTCACACGCCACATGATTCTAAAAACTGCAACAAAGTCATAAAAAGTTTGAGATAGAGGTCAAGCATACATACATATGAGTTTTTTCACTGATTTTACTGCCTCGTAAAAGTTCTGCCGAAACACTATTATCTGTTCAAGTGGGTGCTACATATCTTTTTTAAATCTGCTGTCCTTTCCCACAGGGCTGAACCTTCTTCAAACTATCACATTTCTCAGATGACAAGGCTCCTTGTGCAGGCTGTGTTGGTGTGTCACCGTGGTGATAAGAACAGACTGACAAAAAGGCTTCAGGTTGATACGTGGGAAAATGAAAGGAGGTTTTGCAGGTGGGATGAACTCCACTAAGAGGTGGCAATAATGATTTATTTTATAACATCTTAATGTTTTTTGTTGTATTCTTTAATAGTAATAGTATGAGGTAGAGCAACAGATTGTCAGATGGAGCGACAGGGTGGACATTTACACTTTATGTGATGCATGACATTATGATTAAACTTATGTATATAGTTGTTAGCACTGATTTTACAAGTAAAGTTGAACATTGAACATACTTTAAAAAGTTTATTTTAGCACTTTTTGATGTCACTTTTTTTTCTAATCCTAATTTGGATCTGAGTATATGTTCATTTAGTAATGATTTTATTTTACATAATTGTCAGTGTATTTAACTCTTTAAAACCTAGTGTGTCATTGCTGACACGCCCTGGTGCATATGCAGTTTGGATGGCTGTAACTCTTTCACTGTTTGTGCAATTGGAAAAATTCCAACAGTTTCTGAAACCTGAGACTTTTCACTTTATAGGTTTTATTGAGTCATTACGGTGTTTTCACTCATGCCTGTACTAGAAGCTGGAGAAAAAGCCATTTTAGCAGCATTATAACATGCAATAAATTGTAAATGATTGCTAGATTTTGAAAGATATGGAGAAAAAAAAGTGCTCTGTAATAATGGGCAAACGAACTCACTCACAGCAAATGTTCTAATCTTTTAGTCAATCCAAATAAGAAAAAAGCCCAGGCAGACCATTTTAGGCTTAGGGTTTAAAGGGTTAATGAATAAACAGTCTTTTTTTCTTAAAGAAGGTTCATTCTGCTACATACTAAAGTAAGTTATGCACAGCACCAGTGTGGACTACTTTTGTTTTTCTGCCTAACGCTGCCTTTCATTCACAGATTGTGTTCAAATAAGCACACGACTGTGTTTATCAGTATTCATTCGAGGTTGTGGATTAAGCAACCTTGAATGCTTAATCCACAACCGTATGTGGGACCACATACAGCACTTTACATTTCAGTCCATGTATTTGCATTTTTAATTGGACCGCATATCGGAGGACAAGTACGTGGAATGATTCTGACTGTGAATGTCAACACTCAGTTGGATTTAATTTGAATCCATTATCTCCATCACAAAAACCTGCAGCTACAACTCATAATTAGTTTTTATTCATCTGCAGATTATTGTGTAGATTAATTGATTGTGCACATCGTAATATAAAAAACCCCAAAAAACACATTCTATTGGCCTTTATGCACCAGGGACGTGATGAATAACTGACACAAAAATACAAAATATGAGCCTGAGAATATCAAGTAGCGAAGCTACAATGACACTACAAATATGTGACAACAACAGAATGTGCTCAACAAAAGGCCTGAAGACTCTTCTATCATGTCATTATGTCTGCTATTGTGTCTGCTATTGCTTTTGGTAGTCTTCCCACAGTTCACCAATATGATGTTATTGATGTTAGCTTACCTTACCCAAAGAAAGGCACCAAAGACAAGGACAAAGACAGTAGGTGAACTGGTTAATCTAAATACACAACAGCATGAATGCATGAATACACAACAGCACAGAACTGACTGCATCTAGAACCCGCGGATCCCCACGGGTCAACACACTGGTATATCATGAACTGAACATAAACCATGGGTTTTAATGGTGAATCAGTGTTGTGGAACAGGGTGGTGTCTCCACATTCTGAACGTCCAAATGGGTCATATCTGATGTCCATGAAAAGATGACAAACTGCATGTTACACTAATTATTGACATGTATTGATAGGATTAGTGGATCAACACGTAATAAACAGTTTAGATCAGTAGATGGTCTTTTTTGATCAATGGCAGTTGTTTGGGTCTTTATGGGTTAAATAAACCAATAAATAAATAATTCTCCCCTGAAGATACTCCCAAACTAACCAAAAACTACTTAAAATTCATATTACAACATAGTAACAAGAAATTTTTACCATTTTAGAAGACAGAGCAAATCTATCTGCCCTGCGTCTAGGGTCTGTATCTACTCTAACATGCTTTCCCATGGGCCAAATTATTGCAATGCTATGGACTGTAGTATGACTCTAGATACTTGGATGTACAGTGTAGACACTAGATGAGCGCTGCGGTCTATGGGAGCGAATGCACCAATGGAGCTGCCATCTTGGAACAGGGTGGAGCTCCTTTTAAATGAATGAACATCAGTCGGGGCCAAGGAGTATAGAGAATTAAATTACCAAAGATCGGCAAATTTGAGAAGCGATGTTTCATGTCTTCGTTTGCTATAAATGTCAGACCTGTATTTATGACCGAGCTGTGAATAAAATGATAGAGAAAAGCTGTTTTTGTCAGTATAGTCTACTTTATGTTGAAAATGCAATGCACGTATAGGCAATTCTTCCATTCAAAATAATATCTATGGACGTTCAGTACCAGTGAAGATGTCTCTACTGCCAGCTGTATATAGTGTATAATTGGTTCATGGACTATAGTTCTGTCCAAACCTATACCAGATGTCTGTGTGTATGGACCTGTCTATAGTTTTATATATATATATATATTATAGTTGGTTCATTGTCTATAGTTCTGTATATATATATTGTATAGTTGGTTCATTGTCTATAGTTCTGTCCAAACCTATACCAGATGTCTGTGTGTATGGACCCTTCTATAGTTCTGTATATATATATTGTATAGTTGGTTCATTGTCTATAGTTCTGTCCAAATCTATACTCTACTGCAGGGGTCACCAGCCTTTGTGAAACTGAGGTCTACTTCAAGGGTACTGAGGAATACGAAGGACTACCAGTTCCATACACACTTGTGAAATAGTATGCACAGTTTATAGATTATTATTAATGATGACATTCATCTATGGCTCATAGACACATATTTTGTATAATCCATTTGGAACATTGTATTCTTTCTTTCTTTCTCTTTTGATTATTTTATCGTATTTCTTTGATTTAACATTTACAATACTTAAAAAGTGCTAATATGAAACTAATTTTATTAACTAAATCAGAAGTAGAAAAAACCAAATACACACATTTTCATGCTGCATTTCTAAATATTTTAATAGTATTTCAAAAATTATGAAATGGAACATTTCTGGATATTTGTTAATGACATAAAAAAACATAATACACACCTGTATGTGCATTTTTAATACTTTGACATAGAGAAAAGGAACGGTCTCACTCCCTCAATAAAACTTCACCAGCATGTACATGTTGTATTTCTGGATGATCTGACTTTTTCTAAATTCACATATGTGTCAAAACATATCAATTAAAACAGAACATAAATCCAGCATCTACAGAGTCATCACACTGGAGTGAAACCCACAGGCACCTGTTCAGGTCTGACTCCAGCTGTCGGAGCACACGCACACACACACACACACACACGCACGCACGCACACACACATATACACACAGGCACACGTACACACGCACACACACACACACACACACACGCACACACACGCACACACACATATACACACAGGCACACGTACACACGCACACACACACGCACGCACACACACATATACACACAGGCACACGTACACACACACGCACACACACCCACACACACCCTATAAACATGTTCCACTAGTATATCAACGTAGTACTACTTTGTCAAAAGTTAATAT
>JAPQRQ010000026.1:21283381-21296700 GCA_037367365.1 Apogon talboti | reverse complement strand
TTCTTTCGGTCACTACCCAAAGCTCATGACCATAGGTAAGGGTCGGAACGTAGATCGACCGGTAAATTGAGAGCTTTGCCTTTTGGCTTAGCTCCCTCTTTACCACAACGGACCGGTTTAGCGCCTGCAGTACTGCAGACGCTGCCCCGATCTGCCTGTCGATCTCCCGCTCCATCCTACCCCCACTCGTGAACAAGATCCCGAGATACTTAAACTCCTCCACCTGAGGTAGGGCTTCCCCCCTGACCTGGAGTGAGCACTCCACCCTTTTCCGACTGAGAACCATGGCCTCAGACTTGGAGGTGCTGTACAACCATCACACTACAATCTAATGCATCTCATTACAGCTGTTGCTTCTGTGAAGAACCAGCAAGTAGATCCTTGAAAACCCTTCGGTTATGAGGAAGATCAGGTAAACCGAGCCCAGAGGTAGAGCAGAAGTCTTGTTTCATCTCCATCTGAGCTACAATATGTTTGCAAATACTTCATCCTGATCCTTTTTTGAATGTTTTCTTTTCTTTTTCTATACATTTTTGTTGTTGTTTTGTTTTTATTGTGATATTTGAAATAAATAAACAATCAATAGTGACTGAAATTTTGCCCAATGACACCCAAGAACTGTTGTGCATTGGACCATTAGTGTTTTATGAAGCACAATGAAAAACCAGCTTTGCATAATATGTGATCTTATTTAACAGTTCATCCTATCCTTTTCAGGTTTTACAAATCAAGGTTTTCCTCACAAGACCTGAAAAACGATAGAAAAACAAAATGAAATTCCTTAAAATAATAACACCAATAAATAAAACTAAACTAAACTGAAATCAAAACGTGACATTAAAGACTTAATAATATAAAGCTCATGTAATGTTCCATCATAATGACTCTGCCGCTCACTGAGCTTCTTTGAACTAATCCGGATTTCATTGACTCTGCTCCCTGTGTCAACAATGATTACACACAAATTACACAGTAATCAGCTCAGTTGACATTAGTGTCTTTTTTTATTAGGAGTGCCCGTTGATGAGGAGAGAGAATTTGTTTGCCAAATGTTAGCTCTCTCTTATTGTGTTTACTTCACCTCTTTATCTGTCTCTATCTTACTTCTATCACGTTCCCTCCCCTCCCTCAATGGACACAGATAATGAGTTTCATTCCCAAAAGTGGCCTTCCAGAGCTCGTTCAGAGGATTGGATCTATGTTCAGATGCAACAGGTCCTCACAGTAACTTGTTTCCTTCTAATATCTGCATGTGATGCCACAGACACAAAAAATTTGCACTTCTGTATCACTGTATATTATGCTTATTATATTCATGCATTTTTAACTAATAGGCATCAAAAACATCTGTAATTATGTGGCAAGTATTAAGCTGTTTCATTGCAGCTGTTACTCTTTTGTCCAAGTATGTGATTAAAAGGCTGTTCAGACTGTTATTGGCGGGGACATGCTGTCGAAAGAAGCCTATAAATAAACCCGAGGGAGCGCTGGTGAAGCACAGAGTGTGTATGTGTGTGAATTTGTGTTAAGAGGCTGATAGCAGGGGTGGGATGATGTTTTGAGGAGACAGGAAGTTCTGGAAGAAGCAACTGTTCCATTACGAAAATGATGACAAGGGAAAAAAAACGGTTGTGATTGCAGAGGAGATTTCCTGCTGTGGTCCAATGTGTCTAAACATCTCTGGGGGAGATGAGTGGGGCTGGAATGAGACAGGAAGTGGAAAACAGAGACATTATGTATGACCATATGTTAGGATACAAGGCAGAATGAATCTTAAGTTAGTCCAAGCACATGCAGTTTACTGCATGTACCTTCTGTGTGATGGAATCAGATGTATTTACGTGGCCACACAGTGCACTTGGAATAACAATGAAAACATCTGTTCTGTTGATTCACATGTTTAGGATAATGTGGTGTTCTGTGAGGAAAGTAAAAATCTTGATTTTAGCACAAGGGTGTCAAATATAAGGCCTGTGGGCCAAAACCGGTCCACCAAAGGTTTTAATCCGGCCTGCGGGAAGAAATTTCCAGAGTGAAAACATTTACAGTCAAGGAGGTCAAACTCATTTTAGAGCCACACTCCAAAAATTCAAGAATATTATTTATGCCTGTTACTAAATGTTTTGTGTATTTGTAGATCCACTGTGATCTATAAGTTGTATTGTGCATGTAAATGATAAACTGATGCATAATATTGGTAAAATTCCACTTGTTTTTCTGAAAAAGTGTCAGGTTTTTCAGGTTATTCACATTTTTTGTGAAAGGATAAGTTAGTAAATAAAGTTATACCGTAATTAAATTTTAATTTTTGCATTAAAAGAAAGAGAAAAATGTGGACTTTATATTACTTATAGGCTGTTATGTTATTATTTTACTGCTCCGACCCACTGGAGATCATATCGAGCTGAACGTGGTCCCTGAACTAAAATGAGTTTGACTCCTGTTGGAGAAAGAAAGAGAGTTTGGTTTTGTACATGTGATAATAATGTGTCTCGAAAGTGCAAAAACTGGATGTGAAATATGGTCAGTAGACTGAGACAAACTTGGGACGACTGTTTAATCCACAGTGGAGTTTTTGGATGGTTTGCAGCTGAAGATTTTACCACCACTAACTGTGAACTTGATCCAACAAATATGTGAACAGCTGATTTTTTAAGATATTCACAAAATACATGTAACCATGTCTCTGTCACTACCTAAGTCTCATGTCTAATGTTTCCTCAGCTTTCGTCTCTGTTCTCAGTCTCTACAAACTAATGCTTATTTGCACTAAATGTTGTTCTGTGTTCTCCAGGATAATGTGCCAGATTTCTGTCTGCTGTTTGGGGAGGAGCCGAAAGCCTGACGGTAGAACTTTTCAGTTGCTGTAGCTGAAAACAAAGCTGTAAAAGCAGTAAAAGAGAAATAAAAAAAGCAATGCCACGGATTGTAAAACCAAAATAGTACCCTGGAAGGTGCTATAAGCTGTGTGTGGGGAGCTGCAGAATCAGGGGATAGTATATCAGTGTAAGAAACTCCCTTCTGTTACTTGTGTTGTTTGCCTAAATGTCGACACTTGGCTTTAGTTTTGCTCTTATGGTCTGATGTCTTCTCTTCTAGATGTATTTAATCCTTCAGGTACAGCTTGAGTTACTCTGACTCAAAGATATTCTTGGTAATCAGCTGAGAAACTGAGTGAGGTAAATCAATAAAAGTTTCACCTGAGTAGTATTTAATTTGAGCCAAAAGTCATACAGGATGCCACAGTGGCGATGTGGTAACACGGTCGGCTCACTGTTGGATGGTCCCGGGTTCGGCATGGGTTTTCTGTCTGGAGTTCCCATGTTCTCCCAGTGTCTGTGTAGGTTCTCTCCACGTACGCCGACTTTCTCCAGCTGTCCGATAACATGTGCCTTTTTGTTGCTAGTTATTTAAAACAATCCATCAGATGACTTACTTTATAACCCCCTTGCAAGTACACCTGAGTACTAAGTGGCTGCTCCGTCAGTCAGTCATGGTCAGTGACATGTTTCCTCCTTTATGGGCTGTTCCAGCACTGGTAGTGACGCAGGCTTGTTGGTTTGTACCTGGGCTGTGGATTACCTGGTCACTGACGCCGTGCAGCAGATACCAGTCTAAGATGACACATTATCAGCCAGTGCTGAGTCATGTCTCTAGGACAATGGCAGGGTGGGAAGCTTATGACTGCACAAATAATAAGAACCATTAAATGCTTTCCACTCAGTCTTGCTCACTGACTGCTGCTTGTTTACTCGCACTCAATTACCTGGGATCAACAATGGTACATCACTTCTGGCCGGCAATAGCTGCTCCCCCTAGATTCTGCCCACATGCATAATTCACGCAATAAAAAGGTCCAGTGTGGTGCATTTATGGTGATTTTTATTGAATTTGAGCCTCGCTTGTTTAAAAGTGATACACAAAACACAATTAATGTCGTAAGCATGACCAGTACTAGTACACTTTAACTGGTCGATCCAAATCCCCTATATGTATAAATGTTTTGTCTGATGACTCTGGACATAATGGATAAAATTATGCTGCAGTAGAGCACAGTGTTTATCAAAATAACACAGTATACTGTATTTCACTGTAATTTTTTAAATCAACTTTTTATTTAAACTCATGTAATGCCTGTACCATCAGCTCATGTGATGTCTGAAATGCTACACATAATGTTGTAATACCTACCTGTGTGGAGCGAGAGAAGCTCCTACCAAGATTTGTGAAATCTATTTATGTGATTATGCAGGATAACATTGGTCTTCAAAAACAGCAGTGAGTATCCAGGAATTACAACAAGGATGAAGCAGCAGGAGAACACAGCTTCAGCAGCAGTCCAATATCCACAGCTCTATGCAGCTGCTCCACAATTTAAACTTGTGACAATATCAGTTTCCAGTCACTTCTCCTCTATACAGGGAGAGAAACAGCTGATGGTCTTTTGATGATGGCTACAATTAGCTTAGCTTAGCTTGACTACTTCTCTTCACTGTAACATGCTCCTCATCAGCATCATGGTGTCAGATGCACACATGTTGGAGTGTACCAAGCAGTACCAGTCCAGAGTATAGGAACCAAGTACTCAGTGTAACATCTCTCACATGTTATGGAAGTTATGTCTGCCACTTTCTCCGACCTTCCCACATGATGGTCAACTGAAATTAAACTTCCAGGTCAGTAAGGTTAAAAGTAAACCTGGATTATCTAACAGTTCTTATGTACTGTTCTAATCTGCTAAGGATGGAGAACATTCCACCGTATACGTTTACATCCCTATTGGTGGTTTAGACATGTATATCATCTACTTCTGCCTCGGGTTTATAGTCAGTTTTTCCAAAGCTATAAACACTGAATGACAATGTCTAATCACAAATTAAGCAATAAACAAACTTCATGGTGCAGACTTTAAGATGCCTAATCAAGAGCTGTAATCTCAATCAGGCATTTCTCCATATATGGTAACAGAAAACTGCAGAAGAATCCAGAGTCCCACTTCATTTGGTGTATGAAAAATTACTGGCATTTGTTGGTGTGAAATTATTATTAACATTTCTGCTTTACATGTTCCTCCGAGCCTTATAAAGCTTCTTTGCAATGCAGGTCATATAAATCCCATCTTGTTATATTAATATAAAAGCACTTTATCTGTCAATGACGTAAAGCACTGAGTGTGCTTTTGACAGCGCCTCTCTTCTTGTTCAATCACACACTTACGAAAACAGAAATATAATGCTGCTATATTTCTGAGGCTTTTATTGTGCATCCTAATGCCAAAGCCACATTAAAGCAGCAGTGTCTGACACATTGACTGTCGGATCCCCCACTAGAGTTGGGTTCATTGTGGGCAGGTGTCATGGTACAGCACGTATGGATAAGTGATGGAACGACAAATTCAAGGTTTTATCGCAAGGTCTCTGGAAACCCTTGACACGCCCCACGGACTGAAGTACTTATCCATACCGACTCCAACACCACCTTTTTTTCCCTTTCTCCGTAGGCAGAGCTCCGTCTTCTCTCAAAAATAACCTTGTTAAGGTGAAGTGATTTGGCCTTGCATTAACTGCAGTACCTTGCAGGAACTCTTGTGCAATACAGGCCAGTGTTTACATCACATCATCAATCCTCCTTCAGGCTCCTTTTAGCCTGTACGTGACTGTCCAGAGAAACGGGTCGACTCCTTGACCCGGTTTTCTCAGAGAGCTTCTGTCTTGCATCGTCTTCTCTCTCATGCAACATTTCTCTTTTGGATAAACAGAAATGCAAATACTGTGGGCTGAAGTCTTGACTGTAGATGCTTGGGTCGGTTGGAAACATTACAGTAAAACAAGTTAAATGAATTCATCAGCTGTGTCCTGGTTCTTTCTCTGTGCAGTCCACACTGTGATCAGTTTTCTTTGGCCATGTGGATTTGAAGACGTATGTTTTTGCTGCTGGGGTCAACTGTTTAATGTGGACACCAGCTCAGACTTGATCCCCCTGTAGCTGTCCACCTAGTATTGAAAGGCCCAAACGCCCTGTGACTCAAAGGAACACGACTGATGATGTGTCCCCAAACGTACATCCGTTCCATGTCTGAGGTCCAGCTCCCATCCCTGTCAACATCAAGGCAAACCTCATGTGCGTACCATCTGTTGACACAATGGCCAGTTTCATGTCCATCATGTCCCATGTTTCATGAATCCTTGGGACAATGTCTACAAAGTTTGTTCGCAGTTTTGAGATATTTTGATTTCTGAATTTTTTACAAATTTTTTAAAATGTTGAACATTTGCCTTTACTTATAATTGTTCATAATTTAATGGGTTATAACATGGAAATGGTTACATATATCAATACAGTTACTATTGATCACTGATAGAAGTCATATTTGGACTTTCATTTAATTAATTGAGTTTTCCTCCAGTGAAAGTACCACCTACTTCTATTGGAGACTGATCTCCTCATCAACACCACAGGACTGGAATGTAGAGACAGAACCGGACATCAACTTGTTATTGATTCTTGATAGAACATGCCGGTGAGACACAGGGACACTGGTCCTGTTTTTAAATTATTTTTAATTGCACTGTGCATGGCAGGTTAATTGCATTAGATATTAGCCACAGCTGCAGTCGTACACTCTTCAAGCTGAGACTTTGTGAAACCCACACAGTACACCGTGTCTCTCATATGTCTTTACTCACCTAGGTACTGAGCACACACATGCTGAGAAGCTAATGGACATGGACTCAGACATCTGCTAGCCCCTGTGGGCGGTGTTTCACTTAGTAATTGAACCACAGTCAACTTTATCCACACTCTCACAGACCTGCATTCAGGTGGAAGTGGAAGAAAGGGAGGACAGGCAGCATGTTTACAACCTTTTGTAGTGCTGACCTGAAGAAATACAGGCAATCAAACGTTGTACAGACGCCAAAATGACGTAGAGCAATTCATCTCATCTCAGTTTTTTTAATTGAACTGAGCAGTGGCCATAAAAACAGCAGCCATCATCTCTGTCGTCACCTCAGTCTCATTCTGCTTGTGCTAATGCTGACGTTTCCCTGTGATAGCTTTGACCACCAAACGGAGTTGTTATACACTGTGATTACATTTCATTCTATTAAAGTATTGTCTCGCTGAATAATTACCGCGTACAAATCCAAAGTGAGAGCAGCGACTGCAGAGGTGTACAGAGATGATGATTCAAACCCCGAGCTTGCTGTCAGACCTTCAGAGCCAAAGACCTTTTTTCTCTCTGAATCATATTTGTCATGTTTACACTCTCCCCTGCATTTCACCTCCTCGCTATTCTGTGAGCAGATTTCAAGATTTGATGCTTAGATATTGGATATTGGATTTTTTTTTTCTCCCTGCTGGTTTAAAATCTGTACGCACTTGCACAGGTCTTTCCTTCCTAACATGTTTTTCCATCATTTTTGATCTACCTCACCATGCTAAGATGTAGAAATGAGACATACTCCATGGGAAAAACAAATACATTTTGACCCTTGTGTAGGCTCTTTGAAAAAAAAAAAGATTTTAAAAACCTGAATCTATGTCGCTATGTTAAAATCATCAACATGTTTTATGTAGGGACTAAAGATGGAAATTAGCTCTGGCTATAATCTTGCACTGTCCCTTTAAAAAACAAACTTCAAACATAGTATTTCTGCAGATCATCTGCTCTCGGGTCTGTCTTACACTATCACTCATCTCTAATGCTTAGTATTGTGTATGTTAGCAGTCACACATTTTCCCCATGGGAAATGATTAAGATTTAATGTAAAAGTCTTGATAAAGCAGTGGAAAAAGGATGGTGAATGAAATATCCCCCCCCGGGTGGACTCATGGACCCCTGCTGTTGATGTTCTCACCTTTGCTCTGTTACGTACCTCTCAGAATGTGATGGATATGTTACAAACTCCTCTCCTATAATGCATCACAGTTAAAGGGGCTATATATGGTATTTATACTTTTAGATATTTAAAAAATTACCTAGAATGTTGAAAAGAAATGAAAGGAGCCATGTATTTCTGCCAGTGTATTGAATTGTAAAGATATGAACCGAGTTTATTTGTACCAACAGTCTGGTGGATTTATGTGACCACTCGAGGGAGTTGTGAGTCCAGTGGTCTCCCATGCTGAGGGGCTTTTGACCAAAGCATCAGAAGGTGACGAGATGGGATGAGAACCGCTAGAAAGAAAGTGACAAAGTGACAAACGCTTGAAGCACTGTTGTCGTTTTCAGCACTGGACACAGCTCTGAATGAAAAGAACTGAGGTTGATGATGAAATGACAGTCTTTCTTCTAATTGGATGAGTTTGATCATGAGGGTTATTATGTGATGTTATTATTTTCACTAAATTGTCAGTTTGTTGATCCACGGTTCAGACTAAACCGCGACAGTTCTGACCTTGTTTGTTGGGTTCCAAACAGGTCTTTAGTGCAGCTCTTAATAATTCAAACCGTACAGAAAACAGAGATGATTTGTGGTTTTGGTTTTCTGTGTAAAAACATAGCTATGCTAACAGAGCTATAATGTAAACTATCAGCTAATGTAGCATGTGAAGATTTTAAAACACAGTTTGAGGAAGACAGCTTAAAGATACCATAATACAGATGCGTGGAAACAATGAGATGAGATCTTGGCATTTTCTGGTAGTTACAGTGATTCACAGGGGAGATGCTTAGTATTTTTTCCATCATCATATTGATTGATTGATTTTGATCAGGCTTGTGCTCTCAGAGGTTCACTGTCATTGCCCATCACCTGCACAAACAGGATTAATAAGTCTCAGGGTCAAGAGGACTATAATCTTTGGGAGGGTTTGTAGATGTCCTGGTGGTTTGGAAGTGACAGCATATGTAATATGGTCATGACTTTGGAACTGACCTTCAACCTGAAGGCCCACCCATTGAGTGTGAATATTTATAGTATTACAGAGAGGCCAGGGAGCCTCATTAGCAGACCTAGATCAAACCTGCAGCTTGTCTTTGTTTTGCTCCTGTGTGTCCTCCTAACAGCCTGTTGGATAAGACTGAGCCACGATAATCAGGCTGTAAAGGCTCATCTCTAAAACTGAGCCGGATAATGCTTTCGTCATTCTCTAGATCAGTGGTTCTCAAGTGGTCGGGCTTCAGTCCCCCCATCACCCCTCGATGACAAGTGACAAATTAATAACAGTTAAACTTCTCAAATTTAATTTATAAAAAGATGGTGTGTTTTGAACCTGCAATAATCCAGAATATCACAGTATGAAAACACAGCAAACAAGTTTAATGATAAACCAAACTAACCAGCAGGTGGTGATGTTAAAGAGGGATATTTTCCCTTTAACACTAAATTAGGCCCATTATAACCAAAACCAAAAAAGTCCACTCAGTTAAAAATTAAAAGTGCATTCTGTCACTTATTCAAACATTAAACACACTGAGGTTCTTGTCTTCCATGTCTGATGTAGCCATTGTCAGACCTGAGTTTCTCCATGATTTGAATATAAACTTTTGGGTCTTCTTTTATGTCTGGTGTTAATTAGCATTACAGCGCATTACCACCACCCACTGTTGGGGAGTGTGAGTGGACGGCGCTCAGCTCAATAAAAAATAAAGCACAGGATTAGTTTATTAACATTGTTTTTTGCCCAGACAAAGGCCCGCGACCCACTGAAAACAGGTTTGCGTCCCACTTTGGGTCACGACCCACCAGTTGAGAATCACTGCTCCAGATCCACATGGTGTTCTTTCTCCTCACGCGGAGCTGTCCGTGGTTCTGAAGCTGCACAAGATGCACTTCTACCTCTGTACCCCGAGGAAGTTTTCTAAGACCGCTGAGGTTTATTGTTTGCTCTGCACATCCTCTCAATCCTCATAAGACACGCAGATTAGTGCATCGATCCATGTAACCGATAGTAGAGTAGTATTAATCAAACCCGCGTTGCAGCAACTACCTCAAGCTGCACACTGGTGAATTTGTGAGAGTGTGTGACTCTGTGAGCGGATGTGATTACCTGTCTGTTGGGGATGCAAATGCAGCTGCAGAGAAGATGGGATAAATACTCGCTATCAGTGAGAAAGATAAAATACATTGGGGGGGGGGGGGGACTTTGTGTTTCAGTAACAGACCAGGAAGAGAACGTCTGGGAGAAGAAAGACCAGGTAAATACACCGAGAGTTGTGAACGATTTTTATAGCATCATGGAACAAGTGATTCAACAGGGAGTGTGAATGGCAGGAGACATAGAGATAGAGCCTTGTGGGTTTTTTCAACTAGGTATCTGACAAACTGACTGATTGGCTTTATTTCAATATTAGTTTAGGTTAATTAAAATGCAGCCATGCTTATAAAGCAGACACACTTTGACTACACCCCGCTCTGACTTGCTGCGATCGGAGTGGCCTTCAGTGTGTTGTATGACTGCTTACTTGCCTGCCCGCCTGCCTGGCAGCCTGTTCGAACTCAGCAGCTTGTGTGCATGTGGGTGTTTAAGAGCATTTACTTTGGTTTGCTTGTTGCTGGTTGAACGACTGCTAGCGCTTCAGAGGCTGCCTACATCTTTTACATCACTCCGATAAAATGTCAGCAGGCAGATGCAGATGCACTCGACCATATGGGAAGGAGACAGCCCCCCCCCCCCCAACCACACACACACACAGGATCTAGACCTTGATGTAATTCACTTGAGTGTGTAGTGACAATAAAACACTTTGTGACAGTAATGAACCTTATTTTCCACACCTTGGTTATATTAAGGTCATTCTTTCTCATTCTGTGAGCAGTACAGGGATGATTCACATGCTGAGATGATTAGTGTAGTGAATGCCTGAACAGTGAATCCTGTTGTGAAACAGCTGAATGGACACATACGGCTTTCCAGATAAGATAATGGGAAATTATCTCCTCATAATGTATGTCATTTTTCAATTTTCCCTGAGCTGTATCCTGTTTTCCATAAAGAGGATTTTTGAAATCCAGGTTTTATATGTATGTACTTACAGCATGTGTCAGGAAAACTAAGTCTAATCTAGGTGTAACAGCATTCCAGCTAACAGCCTTTTAGACTCTTGGCAGCGTTTTACAAATGATAGATGTTCTACTTTTACACAAAACACACCACAATTTAAAGGAAACAAAAACTGTATGTCAAAAAATGGAGAAAAGTGCTGTTAGGCTTGTTAATGGGGTTGGGGCTTTATTTAGTACATAGCTATTTTTATACTTTTACATCAACTCTGATTTTAAGATTATCCTATAAAATGATATATTGACATATTGAGTGAACCCATTGAAAATTCATAGTTTTCGGCATGTATTATTCATGAAATGTGATCCAATCTGTGTTGTAGACACAAGTACAGAAAACCACAAGGTGGTTAAGCTAACACCACCGTCAATTATAATAGTGCGTGTCTTTATTGAACACAGCTAGTAAATATTCATTGTGGTGCAGGAAAAAGTAAGTGAACCCTGATTCTAATGATTGCAAAAAGAGCTGATTGGAGTCAGGACTTAGTAAACCTGAAATCAATGAGATTTGAGAGGCTACTTTGACAAGACAGATGCAGATCAGACCACATTTATGACCAATTCATATAGAAAAGTAGAAAATTTCAAAGGATTTATACTTTTTCTTGCCACTGTGAATGTTTCAGTGAGTCCAAAAGGTGTTTAGCGCTAATATGTTTGTTACGCGGAAGAAGGACCCAGACGCAGACTCGGATTGAGATAACGGGAAAAACTCTTTAATAAGTAGTCAGTTCCTCAACACAGGAGGCGTGGGAAGGCACGCAGAGCAAACGAACAAAATGCCAGCAAAAGCTGGAGCAAGACGAGGAAAGTACCTGGCGGAACAGGGATCTGGCCAGAGGCAAGTAGCAGGAGACATGGAGAAAGGTACCGACAGGAGAGCAGGGGAGAGTGAAGCTTAAATAGGGAGCAGAGATAAGGGACAGGTGAGTGGAAGTGAACAGGTGTGTGGAAATAAGGAACAGGTGTGTAGAGTGGAGAGAAAAGGAGTGAAAGGTGAGTGGGCGTGACAATGTTACTGTAAATTGAGCTAACTGCTGCATCTAAGCTATGTTAACTGGGTTGTTTTTTCAACAAGCTTTAGCTGCTGCTTTACTTGGTTAAATGCGATAATACATTACATTAGTATGATGCCAGCTTGTTTCACATTCATTATCCTTCAAATGCAAACAGAGCTGCAGAGATGAGAGCATTTAGCATTGCTTTATGCTGAAATGAGTTATTTTCCCAAGTGTCTTCAACTTGAGCATTTGGTTTGTAGTTGGCCGTTTCCTGTGGCAGTGACAGTGACTCTATAGATCACAAGTGACTCAGACTACAGCTACTGCAGCCAACGCAGTGTGATGCAGAATCAGAGTGCACTAAAAGTTTGTTTAGTCACTAAGTACTCTTTAGAAATATATTGTTGAAGCACATTATTTTAGAAAAGAAAGAAAAATGTCAGACTCGTATCTTTATATCTACAAAGAAGGTTTTTTGAGTTTTGGCTTTACACGGCAGTAGGATAAACTTTACATAACCTGAGTTCCCTTCAAACTTGGACTGCTGCAATGCACCAAACATAGATCAGACAAACATCTCTCAGAATGTCCTAACAGAATGGACACATGCTGAGTTTTTGTTTGTGATCACATTAAGGCTGTGTGATTTCTACCTGAAACATTCAGTGCTCTTTTTGCCATCTATCAGAATGTCTTTATTGCCTCATTTCCTTGCCAACATCTTCCCATTTCTACATCGTGATGACATTTGGAAATGGGGCGAGGGGGAGTATGACTGTCTATGTTGTTTTGAACATGATGTGTGTGGCAGAATGTGTTGTGAAATTGTGTATTAATTGTTTATTACAGTGTCCACATGCAATAGAATATTCTTATTTGTGATTTGGTGCAGACACATCTGTAGGAGGGCTGGTGTCCTTGACTGTGTGTGTGCTCTGTTTTCATTTTGTATGCCTCTCTAAATGTGTATGCCTGTGTCTGTGCAACACAGTCTCACCCCTAGTGCGTTGAAAGCCGAGGCTTGTGTGTGTGTGTCGTATTGAGCAGGCTGATAGCTACAGAGTGAACTGCTGGTGTCTGAGAGGGCAGAACAGGAGAAGGAAGAGGATTGATTTTGAGCTTTAAATAAACATACTTTTCTCTCTTCCAGCTGGGCCCACCAGACACATATCTGCCCCACATGTCACTCATTTCACCTCATATAACACAGGGGTGTGTATGTGTGTTTGACTCTATCTATCTATCTATCTATCTATCTATCTATCTATCTATCTATCTATCTATCTATCTATCTATCTATCGATAGATA
>JAPQRQ010000026.1:21170882-21184865 GCA_037367365.1 Apogon talboti | reverse complement strand
CTTGCCCAAGGACACAACAGCTCATGACTTGGACAGAGCGGGATTCGAACCGCCAACCCTTCGGTTATTGGACGACCGGCTCGACCTCCTGAGCCACGGTTGCCTGCTTGGAACTCAGAGATCATATCTGAGACATGAAAGTGTTTCTATACCAATTTTAATCTGACAAAATGTGGAACCAGTGTTGGTGATGGGTGCACACTGTGTAAAGGGAACATGACCTCATTCCAAGGACCTACACTGGCACTTATATGGTTGGCATTCCACATCTATGTATGTAGAATTACTGACAAAACTAGGATTAATGACGTTGTTTTGCTTAATGATGAATCCTTTATAAAGGGAATTCAGTATTAAGGTAAAAGTAAGAACTCTGGTGTTTTTCCTGTACAATCACTTCCCCAATGTATCCTCATGTAATCACTTCCAAAACTGTGCAATAACCCTGTATAATGTGAATTATGTGCAATAAGTTGTGAAATATTGTCTCTTGCAATAACAAAGCAATATTTATTCAATATTTATCCAATCATAAATGCACTTTTTGCTGTCATATATATACATACTGTTAATATTGTGTCTACTCATATTTTATGTCTATTTTTATTTTTATTCTACTTTAGTTCTATTTTATTTTACTTTTTGTAAAATTTTATATTCTATTTTCTTGTCTTGTTTTTAGTTTTTGTTATTCAATAATATGCACTATTCTTATTTTCTGAAATATTGTTTTTTATAATGTTGTTGCACTGACTGGAGTAGCACTCCTACTTTGATTGTACACACAATGACAATATTTTTACAAACTTAAAGTAATGTAATAATGTTCCTCTACCAGAGGCCTAGGAGCATTAGGGTCCTGTACAGGATCTGAGCTGTTCCTAGAACTGGGATTACTATGTCTATCACTAACGCTGTCTTCTGATGTTTATTAACCACCACTATGTCTCCATCTTGTCAGTCTGGATCTGGAAGTCCTACAGGATCTTGGCTTGTTTGTTTTCGATCAACTTCAGAAATGTTTCCCACCTTGACCCTGGGTCAGACAAGATTTTTTTGTTATACCTAAGATGACCCTAATGTGTCTTAAAAGTGGTTCAGGAGAGACCCGTATAACTGTGAACATTATACATTATAAGTCTGGAATCTGGAATTTAACAAACTCAGTGAATAGATGAACCAGACCAAACAATAACATATTAAAGGTTGGCTCTTTCCTGTCTATCCAAATCAAAAGATTACATTTAAAGATAGATGATGGAATCTATGCTTAAAAAACAAACCACAAAAAAAAATCCAGCAGCTTACCCTACCGTACCGTATGGTCTTCATCCACTTATCTGCGGGGGCAGCAGCCTCAGCAGAGGAGCCCAGACAGCCCTCTCCTAGGCCACTTCCACCAGCTCTTCCAGGGGAATCCCGAGGCGTTCCCAGGCCAGCCGAGAGATATAATCCCTCCACTGTGTCCTGGGTCGGCCCCGAGGTCTCCTCCCAGACGGACACGCCCGAAACACCTCTCCAGGTAGGCGTCCAGGAGGCATCCTCACTATATCCACCTCAACTGGCTCCTCTGGATGTGGAGGAGCAGCAGCTCTACTCTGAGCCCCTCCCGGATGTCCGAGCTCCTCACCCTATCTCTAAGGCTGAGCCCGGCCACCCTGCGAAGGAAACTCATTTCGGTTGCTTATATTCATGACTTCATTCTTTCGGTCACTACCCAGAGCTCATGAGCATAGATGAGGGTTGGAACGTAGATTGACCGGGAAAATCAAAAGCTTCACCTTTGGACTTAGATCCCTCTTCACCACAATGGACTGGTTTAGCGTCCGCATCACTGCAGATGCCGCCCCGATCCGCCTGTCGATCTCCCGCTCCATCCTTCCCTCACTCGTGAACAAGATCCCGAGATACCTAAACTCCTCCACCTGGGGCAGGGCTTTCCCCCCGACCTGGAGTGAGCACTCTACCCTTTTCCAGCTGAGGACCATGGCCTCAGACTTGGAGGTACTGATCTTCATCTCAGCCGCTTCACACTCGGCTGCGAACCCCCCCAGTGAGAGCTGGAGGTCGCTGTTCGATGAAGCTAAGAGGACCACATCATCAAAAAGCAGAGACGAGATCCTTCCACCACCGAATTCAACCCTGTCCACCACCCAGCTGTGCTTAGAAATTCTGTCCATAAAAGTTATGAACAGAACCGGTAACAAACAGCAGCTCTGGTGGAGTCCAACCCTCATTGGGAACAGGTCCAACTTACTACCGGCTACGCGGATGAAGCCCGTACTCCTTTGGTACAGAGACCGAACGGCCACTACCAAGGGGCCATCCACCCCAGCTTTAAAAGTACTTTCTCTTTTTCTTCTATTTACACTCAGTATAACTCATAACAGAAGTTACCCAGTAACAGCAATACCTAATTTTTAACGATGAAAAGATTTATATCAATGTCTTAAGTTTCATATTACATTAAGTACTGTATATTTTTCTAAAGTAGGGAACATGTAAATTATACGAGTACTCAAAGTAATCTTTTGATTCTTTTCAAATATGTGTGTGCTGTCATACTGTATTTCCAAGACATTTTAAGTAAGAATAATAAGTAAAATAATTAGAAGACTTCACATTTTGACCTCAAGTTGCAACACAAATCTTTTCCTGAAGGAGGTAAAGACAAGTAGGATAATAGGATGTAATTATGATAATCATGATTAATGGCAGTTTCTAGTCAAATATGTGATATCAATGTCTTTAAAAATCAATCGAATCTTTTATATACCGACATGAGTTTCTCCTCATGTGACATTCTCTTCTACATTTTTTCAAGGCATTCAAAAAAGTGCATTATTCAGAGTATTTTGGACAATACAGCACATAGTGTAAACAGTCTGTAGGTAGAAACAGAACCACGCTGATGAAGTTGACTAAGTAGCTGTGCACAAAACCTGTCATCAGGTAGTTTTTGCAAATTAAATAAATCCTGCAGCATTCACTACAGTCTCTCTCTCTGTGTGTTTAGTGGTTAAAGCATTTAAATGCAAAGGTTTTCCTGTACCAAACCTAAAAAGAGAGAGGCTGTGGTTGTTCACAGGTGCACGAATACACTCAGACACAAGCAAATACACACTCCAGAGACAGAGATAACATCGTCTACAGAGTGACGAGAAGATCAAGCTGCTCTACTTTTCTGCAGCACTATCACCTGCAACCAGTGGGATATGAGTTTGTTTAAGATGTTGAAATGATGTTTTCATTTAACAACATAAAACCTGACCCATCAAAAACTAGCCACAAAATTCACTTTTTTTTGGAATTGAAATGTTTATTAGGCCTTTTAACATTATCCAAACAAAAAAATTGACATATTATTTTGTTTATGATAGATTTTTTTGTGTCACATTCGATGCATTGGGTATTTTTGGGAACTTTTTTGCTCACAATAATGTTAACTTTAGATACAAAAATAAATTTAGCTAAAAACATTTTTAAAATATAGAACATCTCAGGTAGTTTTTACATTTAACTTTTTATAGTCTTTTTATTCCCCTTAAATGGCATCGTAATTTCAATATTATTCAACTTTCAACAGAAAAACAATATAACTGTTCTTCTTAATGTAACTTTATGAAAATTACCAAAGCCTTTCCTACAACATCTGTGTTGGATGATTTATCGCCAGTGGCCATATTGAAAAGGGAAAAAAAAAAAAAAAGCCCTTCCACTGGCTGCAGTGAGATGATAATCCACCAGGGGGCAGAAAACACATATCGGGTCATATACAGCAAGTTTTTAAGGAAAGTATTGATCTTGTTGATAAGATAAAGGTCTCAGAACCTGGTGTAGCAAATATGATACAAATGGTTTTATAGGGTTAACATGTTTCACTTATTGGCAAAATTCATAATGTTATCAATCAAAATATCATACATTCATTCAGAAGTGAGGCTGAACTGTCACATATACAGATCAAGTCAGTTCAGGATCCATGGGATCATTTTGTCACCAGTCTGAAGTAAAGGCATTTTACTTTCTACTAATGTTTGAGTTAATTTATTCTAAGGATAAGATGACAAAAAAACAAAAACACAAAGAAACATCCATGTAAATATGTTCAAAGTTCAGTTTGACTAAAAGTTACGCGATCCAATATGGCTGCCACCCTGTGACGTCACAAAATGCAAATTAAATGAGTGAATTTACTCCCATCATATAATTTGGGTCATACCTAAAATTTTTGTTATTTAAAGTATGCCTTCATCTCTAACCATTTCCAAGATACAGTTTTTTGAAATCTTGATATCAATTTTTTTTTTTCTTTTCTCACTAATTTATTTTCTATTGTCTATGGTGGGTGTTTCGGGGGGGTGAGTATGTACTTGGGTTTGTTCTTTGTAAAGGTTGAAAATTTCAATAAAAACAATTAAACTCCTTTACCTAAATGGTTAAATACATTATGCAGCATCTTTCAAGTTCATTCATACAGTATGTGCATAGTGATTAAAGTTCTATGGTTGCCATTTTTTAACTACACTATTAGAACTAGTGGTGGTAAAACTGAAGTTCATCATCTTCCAGTGTAAACCTCGACATTTGCAAAGCTATGGTTTCAAATCAGATTTACCTTTATTGAAATTTACCACTTATTTTTTTTTTTTTATTCATTTTTAAATGACAACCGTTAAGTTTTTAATCCCACATTATACTTTCACTTTCAAATGTCAGTGACAACTTTAACACTTTTTTTTTGTGTTCTTGGTAGTTGAAGCTGCAGGGCCCTTTTCTTTGAAATTATCTCGCTGTCACATCAGAGATTTCTCTCTGGCTGTAGGGAAACGTGCATTTATACAATAAACCAAACAGCCAACACCACAAGTGTCATGCAAATGCACACCCACAGAAACAGGAATTCAGTAGAAATTGACAGAGCTCTGCTGAACAGGCTTGTGGCTTCTGACTGTGATCTGACACGCCGGCTTCCCCTCTCCACTTTGTGTCTTTAAGAAACCCATCGGCGTCAGTCTGTCTCACATACGTAACACAGGGCTTTAGTTCTGACTGGAGTCATTTGATGTAATGGCTAATATGTGCCTTTTTTATTTGTGTGTGTCAACATCTGTCTGTATTTCCTGTTTGGATTGGTAATCAGCCACATTAGAGTGTGGAAAGTCACAGACGCCTCATACTTGTACTCTCATGTGTGGGTTTATTACTCACTTACTTCCATATCTGATATCACACATCCCAATCACACTGATACTTTCAATTAGTGTGTGTGCTTTGGTTTTCATTTCTTTGATCTCAGATTAGTCAGCCAAGTGTTAAATAGTGAATTTTTCAAACTGAGACATTTAGTCGATGTGATTAGATTCCATACTAACAGCAGAGCACTAGTTTTCACTATTCACTAATTTTCAATCGGCTGCATAATGATGTCATTCGAATAAAATTAAGTAAAATTGCGATGAAGTATGAGCATCCAGGGAGCAGAGCTGTGAATTCTGAATGTGGTGAAGTTGAATTTTTACTTTTTATATATCCTCCTGACTACGCAGGAAAGTACAAGCTTTGGCTTTTTTACATTACATAATTGCCTTTATTGGAAACAGCACGATGCAACGGTTTTTTCAGATGCATTTTTACGGAACGTCCTTTGCAGTGGACAGTGTTTATTTTATTTTTTTTTTTCAGTAGAGCTGTGATACTCTTGTCCACTACAGAATACATAAAAAATCCATTGCTGGTTGTCAGGAGCCTATAAATTCTAAACCTGAATTCAGTTCCATTTCAGTTCATAAGTACAGGGTGCATGCGGTGTGAAGCATAATTTACTGTGAATTATGCATTCATTCATTCATACATGTATTAAAATGAACTTTTCTACTACACACAGCAGGTACAGTCTCAACCAAATAAGCAGGAACGCAAATATAAAAGTACATAAAATTACGGTTTTGGAGGGGAAAAATAGCAGTTTTGAAAAAGTCTGGAATTTTTATTGTGATAAAGAGCAAACACCCTGATAAGTGAATGAAGACATGGGACGTCATTAGCATTTTCCATTACATCAAATATAAATTAAGGTAAAATTTTAAAAAAAACTTGACCAGCAAGTAGATATAGCAGCTCAAATCAAACAAGTAATCACATTCATTTGTTGTTTTCATGTAAATTGCTCTAGCAACTGGTAATAAACACAGTAAGTACTCATTGTAGTTGTAATAATATTGATTTAATATAGTGTAGAGGAGTGAAAAAAGGGAAAAGACAGTTACCACACATTTTTACTCATCACAAGAAAACGCAGGCGTTAACAATATCATTAGATCATTCCATCTGTCAGGATTAATTAATAAATGTCAAAACCACAACAACGTCATGGGTTCCATATGTATTTATCTGCTGACTCCTATTCTGCGTTTGCACTTATACTCATGTCACCTCTGTGTCTTCCAGTATTAGCTGAGAGAAACCAAAGCACCAGAGCTAGAAATGAAAGTGTGTGTTAGTGGGCTGCTCTTAACCTTCGACAGACCCACTTCCTGATTTCAGCTGAAACAATAAAACATAAATGGTACCGGAGATGAAACTCATGTTTGTCCTGGACTGATTGACATCTAAGCTAAACTAAGTTGGTGATACTAAATGTGAGGGGGAAATTCATAGTCACGGCTATAAATAGAATCTGTGGTGTGTTCTTGAGCACTTGAGTATGGAAAGTGTCAGAAATTTGGCATTTTCCGTTTTCTGTAGAATTTTGTTTAACATCCTTTTGTCTGCTAAGGTTTTAATAAGAGTGCTCTGCTTTGAATAATAACTTATGGTTAATATGGTTTTTGATCAACAAGGTCCAAAATAATATTTTGAACAATGTTAACTATTTTCTCCACATGAATAATGCAATTATTGGACACTTTATATCTAAAAATTCATTCAATTCATGCTCAGTACTAGTACGTCCTATTGATGTCACATTGTACTTATAGGTCCAGACACAGACCAAGTGTACAGAAGGAACATGAAAAAGTCATTTTTCAGGTGGAGGAGAAGATTTAAATGAATGAACGATGAGCTGGAATGAAACTTGGTGTTCTTTGTTAATTAGCATAAATACAATGCAGATAAGGTTGCATTGTGTTTGGATGCTGTGTAGTGTACGCATCTAGAGTTTATCTGACAGAGTTTGTTGAAGTTTCAGACCGTTCAATGGTACAGAACTCAATTCCATCTTTGAGCTGAAGTAAAAAATAATACATGTTGGACCTTTATAATCAAAAGATGACATTAATATAAATTTCCATTATTTATTTACTTTACTTTACTTTACTTTGCTTTACTTATTTACTTTCTTATAATTCTCTGTATATAATGTCAACATGGAGACAGTCACTGAACCACTGCGCTCTGAAATGTTATCAACCATTTATTCATATTAATAGTTACTTATTAACTTTAAATAATTCTTAATAACTATAAATATTTGTCATTTGCTATAAATGCTTATTAACATAAATCTAACCTCTAGCTTAGTTCATTGTTATTATTGAATGAACTCATGTTAATGTACTATTTCTGTCATGTTCTTTAGTGGATGACTACCTTGTATTTAAACTGAGACAGAACATTGAGTTGTTTGTGTTTTTGGTCATAGTTTAATGTTAATGTCATTTCTATCTGAAGGACCATAGCCGAGTGACGCTAGATTTCGGAGTGTTTGAAATGATACAATGTTCTTTTACATATAAATGTTATTTAGTGTCAGTGTTATTTTTGGAACTTTATTTTTTTTACTTGTACTTGATCCTGACTAGTTTTCTAACTCTAAAACCACTGTGAATGAGTGTACTTTAGCAGAGCTTCTGTTATTTAGCCAAACTCCAACCTGTGCGGCTGACTTCTTCACATACAACCATCCACAGGTGTCTTATTTCCACTGATTAAAGTCCACAGACGTGCATATTCACACTCACCATATTCACGGTCTTCAATGAGCATGTGCTGAGTTTGAATGTTAAATAAGTCTAAATGAATTTTTGTTGCTTACCGTGATCGTCTCCGTGGTGAATGTCTCGTTTGCTGCCTTCCTTCACTCAGGTTCTTTAAGGGATTCAGAGGAGGTGTTCTGCCACAGGAAATATGTTTTTCAGCAACAGAAACCTGCATAATTGTGTTATTTGGGTTGGAAACCAAAAAAAAAAAACATGAAGAATAGCTCTATTTCACAACTGTTTATTATATTGTACATGTGGAATTATGTGTCATTTTATATTTTCTAAGCAATCAAGATTAATTAAAACAAGCAGAACACAAAAGACTAAAAAATATTTTAATATCACTATCACTATTATTATTTTTTTTAAAATGCATTGTTTCTGGTTCTCCATGCTGCTAATATTTCACATTAGACTGAAGACTTACCTGACCACAGCGCAACTGGCCTAATAGGCAGAACACACAATAAAACAGAATTTATACCAATGGGAGACAGGGGAAAGTCAGAGTTGATGTACTCAGCAAATCAAAACAAGACAGTGTAAAAAAAAGTTCTTCCATTTTCCCTCCTTCTCCTGGTTAAGTTTAAGGTTTTTAAGGTGTTATGGGTTGGTTTGTTGTTTTTTTTTTTATCAAATGGAAGACTAAGTTAAGCAGTATCTATTCACTTATGTACATTAAATAAATTAAATAGCTGCCATTTCCATCATAAATTAAAAAACATATTCTTTTTTTTTCATTCTTACATAACACAGTTGGCATAGACTTGCTTGGTCAGTGTTTTTTTTAACTCTTCTTTAGATTTTATATGATTTTCTGACAAAATCCCTACTATTTCGGGTTTAGATAATAAATAGAACTTGTTTTTTCTAGCCTAAATAAACCTTTGGCTTTACAATCGTACTTCAAATAATCACATAGTGATGTGATTCTAAACAATTTCTCAGAGTTTTCTGCTGATGAATACTTTTATAGACAACTGCAATTGATGTAAATAGACTGACATGTACACTTTTATTTATGCCTATATTCTTATTCCAGTTTACCTCTTCTTCTTTTGTTAATGCATGGCGTTTAACAAGGTGAGAAACAGTATCTCAGTTCTCTGTATGTCCTGTACATTTAGTGAATTAACAATAAAGAATCTTTGAATCTTTTACATAATAGAACACCTCAGGTCCTTTCACTGGATTTTCACTTTCATTGAATGTCATGCAGTTAAACCTCAACACAAGTCTTGTACAAGTAAATACCACACCTGAATTCCCTCCATTCTCCTGCAGTGGTCTCCTACAGCGGTGGCTGATCCATATGGGTTACTGCCCAGAAGAGCTGATTAAACTAATGTTGCTGTGTGTATTTGTTCACTTCCTGGTCATAGGGTGCCAGTAAAATGAGTATTTGACTCCAAAAACTTGTGCTGAGCAGGTGACATAGGGATGTGGAGGATTAAAGACAGTCCCTGGGGTGTCCTGTAACCAACCAGAGTTGTTTTTATACAGTTAGATAATTTTTTCTGAGTTACCGTGTGGCCTTGAGTGAGGTACAGCGAGGTGCTTTTAGGGCTCCAGAATGAAAGTAAAGGAGACGATTAACCTGCTCCAAATGTCACAGACAACAAAGCCTGGTCCTGTTCAGCCTGTTACACCTCCGTTTACTCACCTCTGTATTTTACACCGACTTAAGTTTACCAGAGGATGAGGCTAAAAACTACTTGTGGCTTATACAAACTATGTCAGGAGCGATAATTTATTACATCTTCAGATTGAGGGGAAAAAAAATTTGAATTAGTTACTTGTGTGTGTTAAATTAAAAAAAGTCTGAACTGAATTAAAAACTTTAAATGAACATTCAACTGTTATATAATATATAGTGGTACATTGTGATGATGCAGCTGTTGTATATATCAATTTAACCAATGTCTATTTAAAATGGTGGCTCAGGAGTAAGGATGTCCCAAAGGCCTGTTGCCATGGTAACTCTCTCCCCAGGTCCTCACTCTGGCTGCATAAGTCACATGTCTGTTGGGAAAGGTGAAGGGTCAAGGCAAGGACGTGACGAGGCAGAGGAGACAAGCTGTGCCATAAGCATAGCCATAGTCTGCACATTAAAGACACCTGACCTTGTCCTCACAGGGACATTCACTCTAGAGGACATCTCATCAGTAGATGTCTAACCTTAACCTAGCATACATGTTTTTAGCTCACCAGTCAATAGGCCAGGACTATTGTGAAGGTGTCGTCTTTGCGATTTCTTTAACATCTTCTCTCACAAAACTACCAGTTGGATTCATTTCAAATTTCATAAATAGCATCCTTTGCACAAAGTCTACAAAGTTTTTTCACAGTTTTGAGATACTTAAATTTTTTAATTTTTGACACATTTTTTAAATATAAAAAATTTGCCCTTACTTATAAAGGGTGGTATTTTTATGGCTTATAACATGTAAATGGTTACAGATATCAGTATAGTTACTATTGAGCACTGATAGGAAGTCATATATGGACTTTCGTTTAGGTCCATGACCTTTGACCTTGAGTGACCTTGAAGGGTCAAACTCGAGGTCAGCAAATGTTTACATCTTCTTCTCTGAAACTACAGGACAGATTCATTTCAAATTTTATATGTAGCTTCTGTGGAAAAATGTATAAAGTTTTTTCACATTTTTAAGAAATTTATATTCTTGAATTTTTGATGAATTTTTTAATTATTAAAAATTTGCCTTTACTTTTAATGGTCCAAATTTTGATGGTTTATAAAATAGAAATAGTTACAGATATAAATTTAGTTACTATTGAGTACTGATAGGAAGTCATATATAGACTTTAATTTGGGTCTGTAACCTTTGACCTTGAGCGACCTTGAAGAGTCAAACTCGAGGTCACCAATGTCTACATCTTCTTCTCTGAAACTACTGGTCAGATTAATTTAAATTTATATCAATAATAATTAATTATAATTAATTTACATGTAGCTTCCGTGGGACCATTTTCTACAAAGTTTTTTCACCTTTTTTGAGAAATTTCTATTTTTCAATTTTGGTGAATTTTTAATAATTAAAAATTTGCCTTTACTTATACTGGTCCATATTTTGATGGCTTACAACGTGGGAATGGTTACAGCTATCAATATAGTCACTACTGAGCACTGATAGGAAGTCATATATGGACTTTGATTGAATTAGTTGAGTTCTCCTCCAGTGAAAGTACCACCCATTTTTATTGTTAGATTGACCTCCTGCATCCAGACCACAGGACTCTAACACAGAGACAGAACCTGACAACCTCACACATTCAACTAGTTATTGGTTCTTGATTGAACATGCCAGTGAGATACAGGGACATTGGTCTTATTTTTGTGAAATATATAAAAGTTTTATCAAAAAAAACATGTTTAAATATGGAAAGGTGAATAGAATGTGAAATTTAAAAAAAAAAGAACATAAGAGGTAAAAGGACAGACATTAAAAGACATAAGGTGAAAAAACACACCCTTGGTCTCTGATTCTGATTAAATATTTACTTTGTACACTGGGTTTCACAACAGAAAGGCAAATTAAAGGAAATAAGTATAATCGGAGTTCTTCGACAAGACAAAAGCTCTGTAACAAGCCTTGAATTCTGAATTCTAACACACTGTAGTGAAGTGAATGATCACTGGTTTCAATGCACAGTGTGGGGTTAGTCCTCCGTTATCACAATCATCTCTAGAAGGGTTTAGATCGTACTCATATGTAAATTAGTTAAATTACTGTCGCCATGTAAAACAAAAAGAGAGGAGACTAAATGAAGGTGAAACAGACTGAACAGGACTAAACTTTGCTACCTGTCACATTTGGAACAGGGTAATCACCTGCTTTATCTTCATTAATAGGATAATTAATAAGATAATAAAAGCATCTGTATCTAAACACCACATGGCAACAAAGAGAAAATGACACAAACAGAAGAACTAAATATGTACTAAATACTATGACTAAATATACAGTGTATGACTGCGATAGGGGACAGAGTGAAAAACAGTGACACAATGACTCTTCTTTGAATCCTAAGGTTTGATGTATTAACACACAATAAAAGATCATCTGGTTCTTTCTATGTTCTAAAATTATTCACATCTGATTTCAGAAATAAAACAGTATACGGTTCTATAATTTACTTAAGACAAAGGAGGCCAAAATGGTAGTGTGTGGAACATTAACCCTCACTACTGTGAAACTACAACATTCTCTAGTTGACCATTGCACATGTTGACTCCCTTCTGCTCTCTCCCCATTTGCTTTAGCATTTATTTTTGTTGTTTTTAACATATATTCTACTAGTATCTTATGTTGTTTTTAATTTCATAGTCTCTTTACCATTGGATGTGAGTCCTGGATTCACCTGTGCTGTCTCCTTTATCTGTTGCTCTCATGTTCTGTTTTGTTTTGCTTTGTCTTTGTTTTGTTTTGTTTGGTTTTTTTGGCTGCTGGGGCATCTTGCCAGGTCATCATAGTAAATGAGAAGTTGTTCTCAATTGATTTACCTGGAAAAATAAAGGTCAAATAAAACTACTGTATCCATAATCTACATAATTTACTCGTTCAGGGTTAGAGAAAATGGGGGTTAGGGCATATTTGGTAATTTGTCCTTAGGTTTCTTTTTTTAGCCTTTACCACAATCTTTTTCTTCTCGTCACCAACTTGCCTTAATGCAACTGTATGTAAGCCACTGTGTGCTTTTTCTTTCTTTCTATTCCATACAAATGTTATATTTGTCCAAACCTTGTATTATAATTATAAGGTAAAGGAATTAAAATTAATTGTCAGATTTTATTACAGTTTTTGCCCAGTGCTTACACACAAAAATGTATGCTTGGATTAAAAATAATTAAATAAAAAAATGAAAATGACAGTTTGGATATGGCACAAATTGTGTTTTTGCTACCTGAGCTTTTTTTTTTTTTAATTTCTGTTAATTTTTCCATGTTTCGTAGGCACTTTGAAGAACAATTGTAAATATTGTTACAGTTCAAAGACTTTCATGGTGATATTTTACTTGTTGTCTACCCAGGGATGGAATTATTCATGATGTGGATGAGGACGCTGACAGACAGTGGATCTATGAATCATCCACTCCAACCCTCACAACCCTGTACAACTCTGCCTTTTTTACCACTGCAGTATAATTTTCTTATATTTAATGATTTTTTCAATGTGCTTGCAATGTAGTTTTACTTACTGAACTCTTATTTGAACTTTTTTTCTGATATTGTTTTTGTAAAAATTGGCAAAAACCGTTACGCCCATTCACGCAGTCAGTTTGAAAGTAAAAGAGCTTCCACTTAGATCTGTGTGAATTTTGTTTTTGAGTGAATCTGACAGTGTGAGAAAAGCTTTCATGACTGTATTTTCTTATCCCACAACGCTCAGGACATGATGATTACGTGAAAACTGTTCTTTTCTTGCTGACAAGTTTCGTGAACATTTGAATATATACTGTAAATGATTCAATGTGAAAATCAAATTGCCAATGCCAATGATTCACTCCTTCCATAACAAAGGAGTTGGATGAGAAGACTGACTCAGCTGAATTGACTCAAAAAGTGGGTGAATATTTGTGTCATGAGAGGTAAAATTTTACCGGTTTCTGTGACATCTTTCACTAAATGTCAATTTTCAGAATTTCTTACAGGAAATCATGTATTATAGGAGTGTGTATGTGTCTGTATGTGTATGTGTCTGTATGAGTATGTGTATGTATATGTGTATGTGTATGTGTATGTATATGTGTCTGTATGTGTCTGTATGTGTATGTGTCTGTATAAGTATGTGTATGTATATGTGTATGTATATGTGTATGTGTCTGTATGTGTCTGTATGTGTGTGTCTGTATGTGTATGTGTCTGTATGAGTATGTGTCTGTATGAGTATGTGTATGTATATGTGTATGTGTATGTGTATGTGTCTGTATGTGTCTGTATGAGTATGTGTATGTATATGTGTATGTGTATGTGTAT
>JAPQRQ010000026.1:21118008-21131694 GCA_037367365.1 Apogon talboti | reverse complement strand
GTCTTTTTCTGTTATTCCACCCTGTTTTTACCCTAAAACACACAGTAAAACAAAACCACTGAAGAAAAGGAACACAAACACAAACTCACAGCAGCACTTTTACCTGGAATAATGTCTCAGAGGTTAAAGGGTTAAACTTTTACACTCTAACAATGTTCAGGAATTCAAAATAAATGGATGCAATGTTTCTGCAAGGTAATCACTGCTGCATTAATCCATTCATTATGTCGCTTGCATTAGCAGTAGTTTGACAGACTCACGCTGTGGTTGACAAAGTGGGAGATGTTGCCTTGGTAGGCTGCATCCACTGTGTACACGTCCTCCACATAGTCCAGGTCGAACAAATATGTTGAGCCTTGGCGGTCGTACACGTGACCCCGCCTCTCTGCTTCTTCTGTGGTGATGATCTGAAGCAAATACAGAAAAAAAGAGGGTAAGGAACAGGAAGTAAGGCTCTTTTATAACACACTGTTAAAAATTTAGAGAATGAATCTGAAAATAATTATAAATATGTGTACTATAAGTATGTTTCAGTAGAACCCATATTTCCTAGAACCATGTGTGAGCATCATTTATGAGCTCCCATCACATCACAGTAGGAATAAAAGTAACTCAACACTATACAAATAGTCACTATGTTAGCTAACAAATCTCACATTTTGAAATTATTTTGAGGCAATTCTCATTTGTTGTTGACAAAGTAAAGGACGACCTGTTCCGCTGACCATCGAAAGGCTTTTATCAGGTTTCTCATCTCTATCAGGACAGACACTAGGTAAAAGAATGCAACTCCATCTACTTTTAAAACACATTATTTTCAGTTCAAAATGTATGCATTTATTTAGAAAGACAGAGAATTAATTTCCAACTCTACTTCTTTCTTTTTAGGTCAATTATCACCTTCATCGTAGTTCACTGGTGATCCACCGCAGGTTAGTTCTTAATAGTCAAAAAAGTAAGTAATTACATCATCTGTTTTGAACTATGGTCTTCATGCAACAAACCAGATGCAAACACATTTTTTTTTACTTTTGTTTGTATCCTACATATTATCTTATTTTTTAGTACCCATAGATTTCTGAGACTCACCAATAGATAAGATTACCTTTAGATAAGGCCACATTTTATGAGTGGTCGGGTGCTTTCTTACAAAGATAAGAGAAAACCACAGCCTAGGAAAGATGTTTTGAATTTTACAAACACAGAAACACATAATGCAATGATCTAACTCTGGTTATTTTATGTTTTAGAGGAATTTCTAAGACTGATTATTTAATTTGTGGTTGAAAAATATCAGATCAGTGTCATGTGGAGCGCCTGCCTTTATATCTGAAATAATAACAACAAAAATAAATAATTAAAGAAAATTACATATTGATGGCACAGTGGAAATAAATATATTTCCCTTTTTTTCCCATCTGTTTTTGTTATGATGGCCCATACATTAATAAAAAGGGTGGGATCCACCAAGTCCTGTCAGATTTTCTTGAAAGGAGAAAAAAATCATGTTCCCCCGTCTTGAAGTGGAAAAACAATATATATTACGGATGCACAATAATTATCGGTCTGATGTTGAAAAATATGACGTCATTCAGATAACTGTGATAATTAAAGTTTTCAGTGATAAATAGAGCCCATAACAATAAATCTAAATTGCTTAGATTTCACACATTTCACCAATACACAGTGAAAGGTTGCCTTGCCAACCGCCATAAAAACCAAGAAGAAGAAGAAGTCTGGATCAGTACATTATAAATAACAGGGTTTTCTGTGACTCGCTCTCTGCTACAGCTCTAAGACGAAGAGGAAGATGAGGCGGTGGTTTTGTTTGTTTTGGTCCGGCAGCAGCAGAAGAAGAGGGACATTCTAAAACGCTTAACGTAAAAAAGCTTAACGTAGCTTAACACCTAAAAACAGTTATCAATCATTACCAAAGTGGGTGTGGTCATCTCTAGTCATGCCCACTTTCACCTCTGCAAAAATCACGACAACCCCAACTGGATGTTGTCCACGTTAAGCCTTTTCCTCTCCATAGGCATACATTATAGAGAAAAAGCTCAATGGAGTTTAATGTCAGAAAACAGCGGTCGATCATCACCAAATTAGAAATAGTAAGTAACTGAAAACCCTTGGTCTATTGTCAATTTCAAGCAGTCATAGGCTTTTGGTTCCGTAGAAGTCTTTATTTCACTGTTAACTGAGTTTTACCACTGACTTTAAATAATAAAAGAATTTGAAGAATGGGAACTATTGTTGTTTGTTATTGGTAACGTGAAGGAGGAAGTTATTTGTTATTGTATCGGTTGTAAAAAAAATTATCGTGCATCCCTAATATATATATATATATATATATAACACCTGCCCTTTTGTGGTTTTTGCACACGGCACAACACCTGCCCTTTTATGGTGTTTAGTGGGCGTGGCATATCGTCAGCCTCATAGCATAATTGCTAAAGTCGTACGGAAATGGACAAAAGTATTGAGTTCAAGCGTTTCGTTTCTAACAGGGGTCTGGACTACAAAACAATAATGACAAATGTCACAATATAGTTATATATTGTGATAAATATCATATTGATCATTAGTATTGATGTTTATTTGTCAAATCAGCATGACCAGGACATCTTACATCTGTAGCCATGATGTGTCCCAATATTTTTGCCCATTTGTGTATGAGTTAGGCAATTATGCTATGAGGCTAATAAAATGCTGATAGGCCACGCCCATCCCATTTATGACCATGTAAAAATGTTCAATCTGGACACCTGTGTAAGAGCAGATTTGGATCTGGAATTGATTGCTTTTATTTTTTTCTCTTGAAAATTTAAGACAAATTTCAGAGAATGCTGCTGCAGGAGGCCCATTGTCTTGTGAACAAAGAAAAGGTTCTAACTGAAGCACTGACAAAGTGGTAATGCTGCGGAGGTGAAGGAGGGTCTCACCTCTCCCACGTACTCCATGACGAATGTGTTCTTCCTGATGTGCTGCAGAGTGCGGACGCCCCACCCACGGCCGTTCTCTGTCTTAAAAATGCACAGATCGAACTGGATCCCCTTCTGCACTACTCTGTTGGTGCAATCGGGACCACAGCGGCACTGAGCATTACATTCATATATGGGCTGACCCGGCCGGATCTTGACCTGCCTTCGGTCGTTGTAGGCCATGCGGTGCGAGGACGCTCCTGGACAACAGCCACTGACTGGCTCCTCTAGACAGTCTACACACTCGCAGCCCACAGCCATCTCATCTATCACGATACCCGGGCCCACTTTGTAGTTATTGATGTAGGTGAAGTTTTTCGGTGGGCCCTCCAGGTCCACTTCGTTGACGACAAAGATACGACCCGGGTGGTTGCGAGTCTTGTTTAAATGTTCCTGCCAGCGCTGAAGACTCTGACGGAGTTCAGCCTTCTGGACCAGGAACGAGGACACTTCCTTATCCAGTTTCTTGGGGATGCTGTGTCTCCTGTGACGCCTCAGCTCCTTTTCGAGGTCTACGTGAAACAGCCTCATCAGTTTGGGGCATTTCAGGTTCCTCTTGGGTTCCCAGGTGTTTTCTGACGCTGCGAAGCCCCTCCATTTAACCAGGTAGAACTCGTCCTCCTGAAACACACAACATCCTGAATTTCATGGCAAACAAAAACTGATTTTGTTCAAAAACAACACAGACACGTCAAAGCATCGAGGATTCATGGTAGAATCCTGCATATTCTAACATTAATATCAACACCAGGAAAAAAATGACACTGTTTTTCCACTCCATTATAAATACATACTCAAAAATACAACATCAAAGTACATGTTTAGGGGGTCTGAATGTGGAGGTCACAAGATCTGATGCTGCACTTGCTACAGCGCCATATTTTACATAATTAAAAATATCCTTTTTTGTATATTTTACATCATTGGTACAGCACAAACATGAAAAAAATAATGTATATATGATACACATAGAGTGCAGTCCACTACCTATTGGTGAAGAGCAATTATTAAACAACATGGAGCATTGAAACGTAAATATGAATTTCACAGAATGGATTTCACATAACTGTAATCTGCTAAGTAATGAAAATTATGTGGAAATGGAGGTGAAATGTGACATTTGGGCTGGTTTTATTCAGCTGTACATATACAGATGAATGAATTCATCCATTATGGCCATTATGCAAAATAATTGTGACTTGCCTCAATAATCACAGTTAGGTGATTATGTAATAACTGTGGCAGGTGTCTGGGTTCATATGGTTTCATTTCACTTCAGAGTACACTAATTTTGTTTTCTTTTTCTTTGGAATTCCCTCTGATCGGATTTAGGTTCCTTAAATGATTTCATGATAGACATAGACAGACTTTATGTGCCATTCCAGATTTTACATCAAAAATGACATTTCGATGTAGTTGGCTCAGGAGGCAGCAGCAATAAATTAAACAGGCACTATATTTACAGGATAGAATAAATATGCATACAAAAACTCTGTGTGAAGTATTGAAAACTATGGCTCTCTGATAAAAGACTATTTTCAGTAGTGAATATTGCGGTTTAATTACAGACTGGAGCCGTCCTGTGTAGGTGAGGGTGGGTGTGTGAGGGAGGAGGGGAGATACGATGTTGATTTCAGCAGTGTTATGGCATGTGGAATGATATGACTCACTGTAATAGCCATACTGTGGTTATTATAATGCCACTCACTGCATACCCTCTGAGCAGGACTCATGTGTCTACTTCACAGGTCCATGTCAGTCTATATCATTGATGATCAACACTGGTATCTGAGATGTACTCACTTTTGTTACCACCGTTTTCACAAATCACTATATATTTGTTTTGTTTTATGGAGCAACAGTTTTGTTCGTAAAAACAAATCAGAGAATGTATTATACATTTCAATCCTGCGCCTCTAATACATGGGTTTGAGAGGTTGAAGTGAAATAATTCCCAAATGCAAAAGGTGTACTGGATAACAGAATGAATGCATTGGAAATTTTTGACAAAATAGCATGGCCCTCTTCAGTCACCTCTGCCTCATCTACATGGGCTGATCTTTAACGGACATTTACTCTGTATGGATATCTGAACACAGTATCAGGGTGGAGCCGTGCTGTGTTCACTGTGACAGGGCTGACAAGACATGATTAATAGACAGATTAACAGTTTGACAGACTTTTCTGTTCTTCGTTCTGAGTGTTATCATGGGCTACTCAGTTTAGAGTCCAATAACTAAATAAATAAATAAAACAGTGCAATTAGTCAATTATCAACCACTGAACAGATAAGTGGCTCATTTTCTTTCAGGGGCCACATTCAGCCCAATTTGATCTCCAGTAAAATAATGACAACTCCAAATTTTTCTTTTAGTGCAAAAAACAAAATAACATTAATTTATGAGAATATTTACATTTGCAAACTATCCTTTCATTAAAAAAAGACGTGAATAATCTGAAAAAAATGACATTAAAAAAACTGTATAATTTTAATAATATTACGCCTCAACTTATCATTTATACAAGTGCATCACAGATCAGATCTATAAAGGCACAAAACATTTAGTAACAGGCATTAAATTGTAAAATTGCACTTAACTTTCTTTAGACATTTAGTTTCTTGATGTAAATATTTAATGTTTTTGCACTAAAAGAAAGAGGAAAAATTTGGAGTTGTCAGGATTTATAGGCATCATGTAATATTATTACTTTCACATTAAACCAAGAAGAAAATGTGGAGTCATTATTTATAAGTTATTATGCTAGATAGTATTTTGCTTGAGATCACATTGGTCTATATGTGGAACCTGAACTAAAACGACTTCAACACCCTTGACTGATAACATCTTCAGTGTCATTTTTGCACTTTTCTAATTCATCCTGTGGGCCGGATTGGAACCTCTTTTGGTTTGGTTTTGGCCCACGGGCCGTATGTTTGGCACCACTGTTATAATTAGAAGGCATAGAGTAGTTTAGTCTGTTAACGTTAATTACCACCTCGAGCTGATTAAAATGTAGATTGACAGAAGCGGAGGTCTGCATCAGTCATTCCATCCATTGTGTGTTTACCTTGGTCTTCTTGTAGTCACAGAGGAACTCCACCTCATACTCGTTGACTTTGGCTCTGCTCACACCCAGCTCTTCACAGTGGAGCCCCTCTAAGCGGCACAGTGCTTCCAGCCTCTCCCAAGACACCTTACAAGGCACACTGCAACCTAAAAGCAACATTTCTGTTTATTTCAGTAACTGCAACATACCTATAAAGCTACATCAGACTACATTTATATACATGTAGAGGTGTGAGTAGGTCACACAAACCCAAGCGACAAATTGAAATACAGCACTAGAGGACAGAACATCTGCAAAGGGGTAACAGCAGCCAATGATTCTGTGTTTTTTTCCACTCATACACATAGTACATAAAGACTAAAATAAACTGAGCAGTATCCTAAAACATTTATACAACTGACAGTGGTTTGAAGCACTGCTGGACTTCTGTGCTAATTAAAGTATAAGGCTTTATACTTTACAGTACTTCCTTAATTTCATGCTGTTTTAATCTCTAACTACACTACATCTCAGTAGTTAATACTGTTCTTTTTACTCCACTAGATGTGTGTGACAGCTTTTAATCATGTCCTGTGAAAACTATGCACCGCCCAAAATGTGATCATTTTGAATAATTTTGTTTGTGATAAACTAAGGGATGGAGTGTTTCCTTTTTGATTGTGTTTAAAATTCTCCTCATTGTTAAACTGAATACACAAACCCTCATAGATTCCATGGAAAATGCTTTGTCAAAAAATAAAATAGACCTGTTTTTCTAGGTTGATGAAACATGAAATGTGTGGATACCAGAGTAAAGACATATTATAACCATATGATCGTCTTACAGAATCTGATGCATTCTGTAGATCACACATTTAAAGTAGTTTGAATGAGCTTATATTGAGACTGGTATTAATGATAGATTAGTATACTATGAATATGCCTACTAAATTACATCTTGATTTCTGTTCTATTTTGTTGGAGGCTGCAATACAGTGCATCAGTGCCAAAAATCAACTGCGACTATGAGCAGGATGACTTCTTAAGTCATCTGTCACAAAGTCAACTTGAGTCTTTGATTAGTCTTAGTCAAGTAAGTAAGTGTCAAGTCCTCAAATTTATAACTTATGTCAAGTCACATGACATTAGTGTCCCATCTCTAATATAGACAGTATATTGCTGATGGAACAGAGTTTGGCAATACATTCTTTCAGAGGCATGGAACAAATGGAACTTATTGGTCCCTAAAACATGTGTTGCCTGGGTACGATTTTACAATTAATCAGTATATAGTTATTATAATCATCCTTATCTAACACATTAACTTGTACACAGACAAAACAGCCAGGAGCTATTTTGAATAAAAAGATTATTAATAACATGCCCTTACAGCCGTAACAGGAAACAAAGAGTCGAACCGTTTGTAGTTATGTAACCGTGGTTGCGTTAAAAACACAGAGAATGCCTTTTAAACATTGAGGTGGAGTTGAACGGTGCTTATCTCTATAGTTTTGCCGCTAAACCGCTACAGTCAACTCCCACAACGTAAACGGTAGATAATAACTTTGCAAATGCAACGTTTTAAACTACCGAATGTAGATGAAATACGACTTTGCATAGTAAAAAATGAGTTTGCCAACATTGTTTCTTCTCAAAAGGACTGCACGATGTTACTTCTGACACCTTGCAGTAGTTTCTTTGACTCACCACGCCATTCAATACAACTACAAATGTTACGTAATCTAATCTACTTTAAAAGTTTCCGTATTCCACGTCTTAAAGGGGATATGCCTAGAATGGTCCGTATAACAAGAGCAGAAAAGCGTACAATGGAATATAAATTCAATTATTAGTCTGAGTTACCTTTCAAATTTTCCGCCATGTTTTCCCACACAGCCGCCAAAATAGTACAAAACTACACTGGTGGGATGGACCCCACTGCAGCGTAGACTGTAGCCGCTTGTCATTGGATGAATGATGTACATCAACACGCTCATTGGCTTAGGTAGTCAGGAGGGAGGGTTCACGAGGACAGCTGGGTTTGTACGCATCTAGCGGAATTATCCAACATGGGTAGAGCTAATGTGGTACGGCAGTGGTCGCCGACCACTGGTCGGGCGAAAACATTAGCGGCTACTGGTTCTAGAAAGCGGATTTATCGCTGTTTCAATCTGTTTGTAAACACTGAAATGAGGGAAACTCTGGGTTTTCGGTTTCACAAAGCGATGTCAGTTTAAATCTCACGTTATGTTTTCCTCAACAAACCTTTAGTTTTTGTCTCCTCCTCCTGCTGCTGTCGAAAGGAGCTCTCTGATTGGCTGCTTCATTTCCCATTCATAGAGTCGGGTCTGACTGGACATCATCCTACAGTACGGATGATTAGTTTAGAAGAGAAAGATCAGATTCACTTTTCATCTGTGCTGACACTGTAAAATTTCGCGCCTGTATGTAGAGGCAGGTTCCGATTCTACACTGGTCAATTATGATTATGACATAACCGGAAGTATATTCTGTCACTTCACCGCTGAATTCAGTGAAAACAAACCAAAAAAAAGTCCCTATGAATTCAGTGATGTGCGAATGGAAAGTTGTAAATGCTGTTGCAATCAGAATTGATTACCAAATAATTGTCAATTTGTATTTCACTACAAAGATTGAGTGAGTAATAAATATTAGCCACTAAAAATTAGACATCTATATCCAGACAGCTGTCAGCCGGTCAGAAGAGTTCAAGTGCATGGAAATAGGTGAATCTGTGTGATATAAAAGAAGTGTATGAGCACAGTAGACATGATTAATGATTCATTTGTCATAATGTAAACTGAATAAAAAAAATAAAGAAAAACAACTTTATTTACTTTATTTAGATGGCACAAGTTGGGGTAAAATACACAAACGATAGAGACATTAGTCACATTGCAATGGTGGAAATGAATTGAAGGATGCTATAATTTCCCCAAGGGATTAATAAAGTTCATCTGGATCAGAATCCCTAAGCTTGAGTGCTAATAAATAATGAGCCATGTTGGCTGTTAATATTAGAGTTTGCTGTAAATACAAACCCAAAATCTAAACTCAACAATCAAAAAAAGGTTCAAATACAGACATCACTGAAATTTTAAAATACACACCATCCCTCTGCAGCTTCTCATCTCTGTCCAAACCAAAAAACTAAACATAAATTGCTTTACCGGTTTTATACCATAATAGAAAAGTGATGCCAAAATTCCATGGTTGTGAGCTGCCATGTTATTTCTGTGAGGAGCAGCAGAGTGAAGTCTGAATAAAAGTCTGTTAATCACATACTTGACCCCACCACCTGTCTAAAAACACATATGACCACTCTAAATCTAGTATCACATGGTAAGTGTTGTAAACAGAATCAGGTGAAGGTGTTGAAGTCTTGTGTCCTGTCATAACACTTGAATTACAGTGTGGATCAAAACTTTGGAAATACCTATCATTTATCATTTTTAGACTTACTTTGACCAAACAAATATATAAATTATAGATACTTATATAAAAGGCCAAACTTTCAAATTGTTACCTTAGGCGATAACAATAGATTTTGGATGAAATACTGCACATGTAGCTATCTACGTAGCTATAAATATGTGTCCTGTAGACCATCACTGACTGCATGAACCCAAACAGACCTATGGTTCAGATGTGGATGTAAGACATAGGCCACAAATCTTGTGTAGTCTTTGAAATTCCAAAATAGCAAGAAAGAACCAAATCTCCTTTGAAAAATTATTTGCTTTATCGGTATCCTTCAGGAGTGTTGTCTTGCAGGAGATCCTGCCAGTCAGCCCTGAACCTCATTTGACAGTGGATGTTGACCCCTAAGATGAAGACTAAGTCTATGTCTGCTGTGGACTGGACACACTGATGTCTTATCTCTTGAGGAGCGCTACATTTTGGCCTTCAACTCCTTTTTCTGTCCTTGGTGGATCCATGACTGCTTTTTCTCCTACCTCATTACAGCACTAAAACAATGTGTGGAAACTGGTGTGTGTGTGAGTGTGTGTGCGTGTGTGTATATACAGTATATAGGCTAAGTATTTTATTCAGGGTGTCATGGTACACAGAAATCACACTTTGGTATGTAGCTCAGTTTTTGTGTCCCGGTACAATACAGCAAAATGTGGGAAGAAGCAAGAAAAAAAATCTCAAAGGTAAATGCATTAGGATCTTTTTATTTATTTTGAACACAGTACTGAAATGTAATTTGTTGCTACGTGCAGCTGCCTGCACAGACCAGGAGCAGAAACAGATGAAAGACAATTGGCACGATGCACGAAATAAGGAATAAAAGTGTCCTCTTATGCCGTTGGCTGTCAGAAGAGGACAACAAATAAAGATGATATTCAGTTTTAGAGACTATTATTGTTGAAAACGTTATTTCAAGCTAAACATAGACATTAAACCTGTAACCAGACACACTGGATTACAACATAACACACAACTGAAACGAAAGCAACTGAATGACTGAATCAGTCACTGTACAACACACTAAAGCATCCAGTCCCTGGCATCTCTGTATCAAATGTAGCCAATAATCAAGGACACTCACAAACAGAGTATAATTTTATCCACATAACACAGACTGGAGCTCAAACCAGCCCCTCCTTTACAAATGCATTAAGCTCACATACATATGAACATGAAAGCCACATAACGTGGTGGGATTAAAAGCTACCGCTTACCTGGTACTTTCACAGCCTCCATGACTGTAGTCCTATTTCATTCCTTGTAAACATCCATTAAGTTACATACATGTGTGATTTGGTCAGACCACAGTTACATCTGTAGAAGTCTCATAGTTAATGTCAGCCCTGACTGTGATACGAGTCTGGTCAACACCTATTTCCACAGATTCCCTGGATTGGACCACGGTTTCCGACCAGTCTGATTTCTGCCCTCTGGTCCGAGGGAAAGGGAAACCGTCCAGAGGGGCATGCTCTATCCTGCAGAGGGTGTCATCATGTTTGCTGTTGAAAGTCCCACTGGAGGCACCAGTGGTACAGCGGCGAGGCCAAACCTGGTCTGGTAGTGCGCTGGGTTTATCATCTTCCGGTTTAACACTTTCTGTCTGCACAGCTTTTTCCACTTGGTAACCTCTGTGCGGTCCTTCCTCAACCTCTACCATGCTTGGCTCCACCTTACGAAAAGTGTGGCGGGCGTACAGGCCAATGCAGAACATCTCCACAATCACACAGTAATGGTAGATCACTATGTTTGGAAAGAAAATAATGTTCATTCAGCAGTTTCTATCCTCAGTTCATCCCTAGGACTATGAGTGATGAAATAGGTTGAAAGGCTATAACTTACTTAGGGATCTGGTCAGGTCGGAGAACGGAGGTGTGCAGGGGATGACCTCCAGAGCACCCATCGTCTCCAAGATGCTGCTCTGCAGACCACAGAGCACCAGCACCAGGATGATACAGATGAACTTGGCTCTCAGTCCATAACCAGGCAAAGCACTCTTGGTGGCTTTATAAAAGAGGAGGTGGCCGTAGAACGACACAAAGGTGGACACACCTATAATACCGTTAATGTACAGGTTGGGATTGACCGAATCCACCTGGAAAACGAGATGGTTAACACAGTTTTGTCTCTGTGATGTTTGAGGCAGAATCTGTCTCACCTAAGAGCAATATGAAGTCAGCCCACATCAAGTGTGTATGTAACTGTGTGTCTGCAAATGTCTTGGAAATGTTTTTATTTCATCTGTCCGCTTAATTTTGTTTGCATTATCATCTCCTCTTAGAGAATGTTTCAGTTTGTTTTTACTTGATTTTACCCAGTGTTGATTTGTTTTTAAATCATTATAACAGTTTCAAAGGTTCTAATTATAGATTTTTGACCAAACTTTTTTTTTCAGTTTCAACCACAGACTAAATGATCATTTTAATTTAGTCTATGACCATTTTTGACAAATGAAATTAACTATTTTTATCATAATAATATTTCAAGTCAACAGTGATGTGTCCCAGTATTTTTGTCAGTACAGTATAACGTGGCTAGAGGAAAAGGTAGAAAGTATTGAACATATTCTATTTCATATTGTGGGAAACTTTATTTATTACTTTACTTTAGTACTTAAATGTACAGTAATTTGGAAGTCCCATCTGATCAGACTGCGATCCATAATTCTAGTTTTCACAGAGTAAAGTCTGGACTCACATCACCATAGTCATACTGTTCGTCTGTCCACAGGACTAGAGTGACAAAGAACAGGATGCTGCGGACCACAGAGAGCTGCAGAACAGCCGCCATCATCCAGTTACGGCTGCTCCTGCACACACGGGACAAGGCTTTATCATGTTAGCTGCATGTCAATCCGATTTTCCGCAAATTTCATGCATTCATGCAAGTAAGAGAAGTTTCTAAAAATCTAGAAAATAAGTTAACACAGTCACAGGAAATGAAGATTAAGCTGAGTGACAAATTAAAGGAAAATTAAATAATGAATCGATATACATTCAACAAAGCAGCATCCTCTGGGTCACCTCTAGATCAGTGATTCTCAACTGGTGGGTCGTGTCCCAAAAGTAGGTTGCAAACCCATTTTCAGTGGGTCATGGGCCTTTTTCTGGTCAAAAAATAATGTTAAGGAACCAACCCTGTGTTTTTTTTTTTAATGGAACTGAGCGCCATCCATTCACACTCCCATACAGTAGGTGATGGTAATGCGCTGTAATGTTAATTAACACCAGATATAAAAGAAGACCCAAAAGTTTATATTCATGTCATGGTGAATCTCACTGATGACAACAACTACATCAGATATGGTTTTACCTACATTAGGCAAAAATCTCAGTGTTTAATGCTTGAATAAGTGACTGCATGCACTCTGAATTTTTAACTGAGTGCACATTTTTAATTTTGGTTTTAATGTACCTAATTTAGTGTTAAAGGGAATATTTCCATATTTACCATCACCACCTGTTGGTCAGTTTGGTTTATCAGTAAACTTCTGTGTTTTCATACTGTGATATTCTGTATTATCTCAGGTTCAAAACACACCATCTTTTTATTAAATACATTTGTGAAGTTTAACTGTTATAAATTTGGGTCGTGGCTTGTCATTGAGGGTAATAGTGGGTCCTGAAGCCAGACCAGTTGAGAACCACTGATCTAGACAAGAGGTGTCCAGGTAGTGCTGTGTGCAGATTTTAATGTATTGAGTTTAGGGGGTAAAAATTTGATTGAACACTTATAAACACTCAATATGGTTATCTTTTCCAAAATGTAGTTCAAAAATGCTGCTGCAATTGCCATTTATCAAATGGAATAAATGTTTTACTTACAGGACAGCAGACAGAAAAAACTTATTATTTTTTAATAATTAATTATACAGTTGTTTTTTTTGTTTTGGTTCAAATGTACCCAATTTAGTGTTAAAGGAAATATTTCCATATTTATCATCACCACCTGTTGGTCAGTTTGGTTCATCATTAAACTTGTCTTCTGTGTTTTCATACTGTGATATTCTGTATTATCTAAGGTTCAAAACACACCTTCATTTTTTAAAATACATTTGAGAAGTTTAACTTTTATCTATTTGGGTCGTGGCTTGTCATTGAGGGGTAATAGTGGGTCCTGAAGCCCAGACCAGTTGAGAACCACTGTTGTAGATGATAGGCTGCAT
>JAPQRQ010000026.1:21078393-21095656 GCA_037367365.1 Apogon talboti | reverse complement strand
CCCGGCACGGCCCAGCACGGCCCAGCACGGCCCAGCACGGCCTAGCACGGCCCGGCACGGCCCGGCACGGCCCGGCACGGCCCTAACATTTACAGTACCAAAACTGGAGGAGCAGTGTTTGTGGAAGGAGCCGAGGCCGTCTGCACCAGCCGGACTTCCCTGACCCTGGTGACTGGTGGTGGACTCTGCTCTGGTGCTGCTGCGGTTTGAACACTAGAGGGACCACTCCCTCTTCTACTGCCTCCACCCCCCACAGGAGACATGAGCTGTCCCCTCCAACACCAGCAGTGGGTTTGTCTGCTCTTTGTAATTAAAAGACAATTACTCAGAGGAGACAGTGGACGCAGTCTGTCTGTCCTGCTGTACCTCTGGACCGGTAACCGGGTTAGTATTAGTGCTTTTACATTGACAGATAACAGCTACACCACAACGCAATTGTAAATGGAGACGGGAACTGGAGACAATTAAGTCAGCTTGTTGTGGCTTCAGGGAACATACAGCTGGTAGAGCAAAGGACAGCGAGTGTTGGGTCATCTAACAAGAACAAGTAAAACATCAAAAACATTCAGTCCAACTATGTCTGACACTGGTTCTAAATGTGTTTACTGCAGTTTGGTTCTGGTGCTGCTTTATGTCAAACTGCATCAGATCCACATGTCCAGCAGATTCTAACATTATGAACCTGTCATTAAGGTGGTCCAAGCCCTGTTCCGGTCCAGTGTACGTACACACAGCGCCCCCTGTTGGAACAGACACCACTGCCCTCACATTCACTCACCTGGTCATTAACATAGAGCTGCTTTCATTGATTTTTCGGGGTGTTGTTCCTGTTGTCGGAGCAGTTCCGGCTCTGGGCCGTACGTTGCCTGTGTGTGTTCTAAACATGTGATCAGCTCCAGTTACTGCCACGTGACACACATTCAGAAATTAAATACTTTTATGAGCTTAGGGTTCTGATCAGATCAATAGTTGATCGATCGATGAAAGTTCCTGTTTCTGACATTCTTCACTGTATGTGCATCTTTGTTCAACATTCAAAGTGTTTTTTTGTTACAGAAACAGGTCTTCCTGTACCGTGAACGTCTCACTTTGCCGCCCACACTGGACGCCAAGAGAACTTAAGATATATAAATGAATAAATAATTTAAGTAGGAAATTAAAACAAACAAAACAAAGTGGCATTTCAGAATGACACGCAAAAGAGAATGAGCATAAAATCATAAAAAATATATAAACTACTATTACTAAGAGAAAACATATATTTACATAAATGTGTAATATCTGAGTAGTTGTGTAAACTGTTAAAGATACATAATATGATAAATGTGTAAGACTGTCAGAGATGAGCAGTAGGATTTATGTGCAACTACTGAGTCTAAGGGGCATAAACACTATCCCAGCTGAAAATAAAGAGTCAGTCCTGGTGTCGACTGCTGTCAGCTGTGAAGGAGTGTGACGGTGGAGGGTTTGTGTGGGAACAGAGGAACATATGTACTAAAACACAGGAATATTTAGAGACTTTTCATTTTGAAATCTCTATAGCCTTTTCCATTCCATCCCATGCTTCATCTGCTGATGTGAGCCCTAACCCCAGTTTCCCTGTGTTCATGTTGCTTTAATGGGATGTGTACAGTAGGAGGGACGGCGGCCTTCTCCTTTATTCCACATCATGCGTCTGCATTCTTTAAATCTCGCTCACCCCTGTTATCCACACCACACCTTGTTCATTAACCTACATCCACTGCCCTCCATCTGTCCTTCACCTCCTCTCCCCTTTGTCCCCTACGTCCGTACGGTCCCGTATAGAGGTGAGTCTGTCCCTGACCTCTGCTGGCCTCGGCGGACACACAGACGGCTGAACAGCACACACCGCACAAAGAGGCACAATGTCGCTGGTTGTTGCAGGTCACCTCAGCCTCGGCAGCAGCCGCAATCGAGCGGCACAAAGAAAAGGCCATCAAAAGGTCACACACTTGATCTTGATATTATTCCTGATGAACGCGGTCATTAAAAATCTTGAAATGAGTGTTGGCCAACTTCCTGTAAATGTAAAATGTAATCTGTTTGACAGCCAGATATCAGACTGATGGATAACAGGTTTAACAGGCTTTATTGTCGGGCGCTGTGAGATCTGGCAACGGGCTCCTAATGAAGACATTCTGGGATGAGTCCACTGAGACACAGCCCATAGAGAGGACATTGATCAGAGCCACCAGACTGAAGAGACACATTACACAGACTGGGAAAGATAGAGGAGAGAAAGGAGGAATTCAATCTGTTGATTCAGTCCAATGACTTTATTCACTTTGTACAATATCTGTGCATGTGATCTGTCCCTCCCCTCTCTGTCTACCTCATTCTCTGTGTGTGGCGAGAAGGAGGAGGTTATCCTTAAACTTATTAGAGCAGGTGCAGTGCATTGAAAATCCATTCAGTGTTGCTGTCACAGCGATTCTCTTCCATTGAATTAAGAGGGGTCAATCCCACAAATCAAGAGATTACGCTGCAGGGAGATAGAGGACCAACAGTTCAGTGCTGTACATACAACTCTCTCTCTCTCTCTCTCTCTCTCTCTCTCTCTCTTTTCCACACACACAGCAATGTAGGCCAAGGCAGGTGTGTGTGGGACTGAACGGAGCATGCGCTTCACACACACACACAATTTGCTTTTCCAGCATTATATCCTGCAATCGTATTGATTTCTTTTTTTTTCAAATTACACATATATCTAAAAACCTCGAAAGATTAAGTTAAAATAATGTATATGAAAAGTGATGGTAAAAAAATGCTGGGTGACTTAAAAAAAAAGAAGCCACGTCTCCACACACTGGGCTCACTTGTTCCAACTGTCTTTCAAACACACTCATTCTCACCCACACACACTAAAGCCCGTCTTGCGTGACCGTGCGGTGCTTGCACTGTAGCCCTGGCAGGAGGAGGTAGTTGTGATTGTGCTGAGTGGAACAATCTTGAGTTTGGGGACCTTGGCATTCATCACACACTCACACACACATACTATACACTGCAGTAGCCCTGCGGCTCAGCCTCCTTTAATTATTACACAGCCAGCTAATCAATACCAAAGAAGCTAATCCTATTTCATCCCTTCATATTCATTTATGCCAGTGTCAGATTTAGATTACCTGTACCTCTATTCCCATCAGAATCTTTTTCAATGTGATTGTGTGTGTGTGTGTGTGTGTGTGTGTGTGTGTGTGTGTGTGTGTGTGTGGGTCTGTGTGGGTCTGTGTGCTTGGGTGCGTCTCTGTGTTTCTCTGCATATGCACATTTACTGCTGCTAACGTGCATAATAGCTGTCAGTATTGGAAATTTGACTTTTAAAAATATTTTTACTGCTATAGCTTATTTTTACTTAAATTGAACTGACCTGCATTCATTTCTTAGTAGCTATTTAATAGGAAACAAAATATCTGAACTTGTGAGAAATACTCTGTTAACATTACACACTTGGTGGATTGCATTTTAATTCTGGTTTATTTGATGAAGACAGATACAATGCACATAAAGTGAGAACATTCATTCGGCTCACTGTATGCAACACAAGTGTATAAGAGTAAACTTAAGTCCTGTACATGTGCATTCTGGGCCCAGTTGTACTGTTCATACCGGTGTTATATCCTGACTCCTCCTTTACACCCCCTCAGTTCACTCTGTAATTGAACTCAATTACAGAATCCAGCCACTCTTCCAGGCTGCAGCATCTCAAAGGAGTTCAACACTGTCTGCTTCACCGCCGTGTGCTTCCCAGAATATTCCTACAGCTATGTCTGACGCAGTCAGGGTTTCAATTTACTGTACCTGGCTGACCCCCTTCATGGTACCTGTAATAAAATACAGTGCTCAGCTGCTGTCAACACTGAAACTTTAATCTTGTGTAGTGTTGTCATTGACACAGGCATAAGGCAAACCCATATATAAACCCATATAGAGTCAATCTCAGATAGGTGCATGTTTGTCATTGCGCAGAAAGTAAACAGGACTTCAAAACTATTTGGTAATAGATGCAAAGGGTGAGAGTTCTCAGAACCAATGTCTAAGTGTCACATCCATAAATTAAATGTAGGACAGAGACCACAGCACTTACACAAGGGTAACGAATTAAAGGAGTCTCTTCCAGAATGATAATGTTTTCATCCACAGGGCGCAAGGGAGTGTAAAAATGATGTTAATTATATGCTATGGCCTTCACAGTCAGCAGATGTCATCACAGGTGAACACCAGCGCTGTCCACCACCATCACCAAAACGTCCATCCATCCATTTTCTGAGCTGGTTAGTCCTTGTGAGGGTCACAGAGTTACTGGAGTTTGTTCTGACCACCAATGGACAAAGGTGGATGTGCCTTCAGTTCATATTATGACTCACTCACCAAAATGTATTTATTTTCTTAATTATTAACCTTTATTTAACCAGGAAAATCCTATTGAGATGAAGAGCCTCTTTTATAAGGGAGTCATGGCCAAGATAGGCGGCAGCAAATACAAAACACAGTTACAACATGACACATTTAAAACACAGTTAACAATAAATAAAGTAAAAATAATATTAATATCAAGAACTCTCAGTCCGGATTTAAAAGTTTTGTTCAATGAAAGTAACTCAGTTAGTTTTCAGTCTTTCTGTAGTTAATTCCATGCATACGTGCAGAGTAAACAAAAGGCCTTTACACAGTTCTGTACAGCGTATGGAACAGAAAGCAACAAATGATCATTTGTAAGGAGAGAAAAAATATCACAATTTCTCTGCACAATTATTGTAAAAATGTAGGAAGGCAGGAGGCCAAGTATTGTCTTATATACAGTATAAACATGTACCAATGGCTGATCCTTCTGGTGGCCAGAGCAGGACATCCTGCCCCAGAGTACAACTCACAGTGGTGTATGGACGCTTTGCAATCAATAATGAACCTCAGAGAAGCATGGCAAAAAGTGTCAACCATTCAAAGACACTAAACAGACTTATAGTTTTTTCTTTTTTTTCTTTTAAGATTTTTCTTTTTTTCTTTGTTAAATTTTTTTCTTTTTTTTTAAGTCTTCCGGGTATCTTATTTTGAAAAACTACCACTTCCGCCCTCGCCTTACTATGGCTTTTAACTTAGTGGCGCGTCTTTTTGATGCATCAACGACACAAGCTAACCCTTAAAAAAATGAGCCAAAAACAAAGTTCACTGGAGGGCTTTTTTGGAAAGGGGAACGAGCCAACAATAGGACAGCAGAAGCCAGGGTCACAGAGTGCCAGCAAAATGAAAGTTGCATTTAAAATAAAATAGCAAAATGGTTCATCACGACAGGTGATTAAAGCACCACACCCGCTCTGCGTCACAGGCGGTGGTCAGCTAGCAGCTAGCAGCTAGCTAATGAAGCCATGAAACCCTCAACAACTGCTTCGCCACATTGAGACGAAACACCCTGCGTTAAAAGATAAGCACTTGGGATTTTTTGAAAGAAAAAACGCAAACATGCAGGACAGAAACGCGTATTGAGGCCAACACTTCCACCTGTGTCTGCACTGACTCCATCATTGTTAGCGGACCGCTTTGCTAAAGGAGTGTCACTGGTTCCCATCGCCCCAGATGGGAAACAAATCCAAGGCCCCCACTGATTCTGCAGCATGGTGAGTTGATATTATTGAGTAATAATTATTGTAAGTGCCTAGTATAAAGTGTAGTTGTTGCATTCAGATTATATGCCAGGTACTGACTAATTTTTTTGGGATTGGAACCCCCCACGTCTCTACCCGGTCTGAGGGAAAATGTTCCTCCATGAAACTGGTACACAGAAGGTTTGGGACCGTCCAGACATACAAAACTGAAAATGGAAAAGTCATGGTCAAGAGAAATTCAGTTTAATTTTCTACATTAACAGAAAAGGTTGCAGCCTGTTTACACCTTATAAATCTTACAGATATTTGACACTTGCTTGCAATTGACAAATGTCTTCATCACCTAAAAAGCAAAAGCTGCCTTTACATGTGCTCGTATTTTTTTTTTTTTTTTTTAACTTTTGAGTCCTATGTCCTTAAATTTGTGACTTGAATTGGACTTAAATTAAGGCGTGTGCTCCAAGTCCCCCACCATGTTATACAACAGTTGATTTAAATGTCTGTCTGTAATTCATTCATGATTCCTGCTTTTTCCTGTTTCTGTATTTACTGTCGGTTTCTGAATTAGTGACTGACCCCAGCCCTAGCTTGTCATCTTCTGTGATGAATATATTAGTTAGTTTGATCCTTCAGATATCACCCCTTATTTTTTCACCAAATCATTCCCTCATGTAGTTGCAAAGCATGATGAAGAAGATGCAGGACATGATATGAAGCATGCTTTCACAAATGAACAAAAACCAAATAGAGAGAGTGTGAGCCAAGTGGGACTGATGAGAGAGTGATCTGGACCACAGCCAAATGGTCTAACTCTTTAAGTGTTTCCAAGATTAGAAACCAGCTACTCATTTTTTCCCTCAGACTACCCAGTCTCTTCTGGTTCATTTCCTTGTCATCACACACACACACACACACACACACACACACACACACACACCAATGCTGTCTCCCCTTTACCTTAGTAGAGATTTGTGCACAAATTCAGTTGTACACTAAAGATGAAGTGAAGACAATCCACTTATTGTCCTCCTGAAGACAAGCAGATGATTTTACTGTAATTGCTTCAGAGTGCGCTTTGCAAGTCATGTGAAATATTGCAAACCAAAATGGCTGGTTTGCTGTGATCTACAGTATAGTTGCGAACACAGAGCCATGGTAAATAATGGCACAGAAAGGCCTTGGAATGACTCACATTGCCTCACAGCGTGGTTTACAACACTGCTGCATGCCAAAGCACAGTTGTTAAACACTTTGCTGAAGACAAAGAGCAGGAAATATGTAGATTATGTTGGCATTTGTTTATCTGAGGAGAGCAGTTTTTCACTGCTTAGTCGTTTCTAGTAAAGTGGTGACGGGACTGAAAGGGCCACGGAGGAAAATATGACCTCCCAGCCGGAGAAAAAGGAAATCAACTTACATGCACAAACAAACTAATTTGCCAATGCATCAGTTGACATATGCCATCTTGACAGTCTTTGTGTATGTGACCTGCAGTCACCTGGTGGTGTGCAACGCAGATAAAAGCCAAACCGGTGGTTGAGGAATTAAAGATAGTGTCCAACCCTGAAGGCCTTTAAATAGACCACACTCATCACTGACCGTATCTCCACTGGCCTCTTTACACAGCATGACCCCCGGTCTGTAAAATTCAACCTCACCGAGGCCCCCCCTTTGTCCACAAAGTGATAAGTGGAGGCTGAAGGATAAGAGTATACCATTAAATACCATGTACTTTATAGCAGAGGTTATTCAACTTTTCAGCCTGTGACCCAAATAAGAAAATCATTGTCTGGCCCTCAGGTCTCAGGCTCATTAAAATATATTGGTTTTCATGACATCAAGGGACGCACTGCCAGCTATAGGCCTGTGACCTGTTTTGGTTCCTAATGTAAAGTTTCAGGAATTAAGTTTAACGAGACATTTGACGGGCTATTCTTACAGTATAAAGAACATTATCATCCTATAAATTTTTATTTTATTGGATCGTCAGGTCAGATCAGAATGACAATGAAGTAGATGTACCAGACGGATATGGCAGAAAATGCTTATAGCTCCTGTAATATAAGATGTCATCAAACATCTGTTAAATGGGAGGAAGTCTGTTTTAATTAAGAAAAAAAAAATGCTTATGCAAAACGGTGTCAGGAGACTTATGTAAGCAAGGCGCGATATTAAAACAACAAAAAGAAGAAGAAGAAGAAAATAAATGTGGGCCTTTGTCTGGATTAATATGTTCACATTTTCATGGTGTAGTTGCAGCTCAGAGGGAAGCGGAGTTCAAGGTGGTATCACATAGGTAGAAGAAGGAGGATGACAGTCCTGCAACTGCTCGACCTAAGAAGTCACGTAAATTTTGGCTAACAACATTTAATGAGCCAGACTGTAGGAGAGGAAGGAGACAGGAAGTGCACAAACCTTCAGTTTACAGTTAAACGGGTGAAATAAAAGAAAACCAAAGCCACAGTAAAAACAGACATGTAGTTGTTGGAAGTTAGGATTTAATTTACCCATTAAAGCATCTGTTTCTGTTTATTACTATCAGGTCTCTGCACCTGTCTCTGTCAGCTAGGTCAGGGGTTTCCAGACTTTTCCATGTCAAGGCCCCCCAAACAGCGTTGGCTTCTGCCTGGGGCCCCCCCCTTTTCAAACCCATCAACAGTACCACAAAATATGTCAAGAATCATTGACTTTTAGAATGTTTTTTCTTACTTTTATTCACTATACAATAATTATTCCATTTGTTTAGCATAAGATAGATAGATAGATAGATAGATAGATAGATAGATAGATAGATAGATAGATGTTACCCATGTAGCTGTAAGGGGAAACTCAACAGAAAGACAATGAACCAGGAGAACAACAACCACAGACTCAGTAATGACCTCTAAGCAAGAGAACAAAGAATGATTAGAGCGTCAAATGAAAATGTAATAAAATCATCTTCTGTGTCCATTTAAGCATGCATACTCTAGGTCTTCTCCTAAAACCCTGTGACCATCCTCTGTATAACATAAAGTTGTTCTGCACCAACTTTGAGAGTTATGTGTTGGCATCATTAGCTCGGTGCTAATACAGAGGGGGACGGTGCCGAGCTATTGAGTGCTGCATAATTTATTAGATTTCATGAGGGTGATTATTTCAGATTGAAATAGATGTGATCCTGAATTGTTCTGCTCCGTTGCTTGGTGTGAAATGAGTAATGAGGCTGCGGACTGTGGGGCGGTCAGGCTGGTCAGACAGACCAGAAACATAAAGCCAAGGTGTAATAGTACAGAGACAGCGGTGCATTGAATATGTGCTTTAACTTCAAAATCTGCAGTAGAAGTGCTGAAACGTGCAATAATGTCAAGGAAGTTATCAATCACCAAACGTACTTTTTGCATAGAAATGTCTAAACAGCTTGGCGCACTCCACCTTTAGAAAAGAGTCGGTGTGAGGATGTGGAGACGTAGGAAGGGTCCGTGTCCTCAGCTGTTCAGCGTCTACACACCGGTGCTGCAGGTGCAAACACACTCAGCATCTCTATAAATGAGTAGATGTGGGCTGGACAGACGCCGCAGTGTTGTCACAGGCACACAGGGAAAGTAATAGGCACGGATTCTTCAATTTAATTCCTGATCGATTTCTCTTGTCTCCACTTCGCTGGTGTCCTGGTCCTCTGCTGCTTCGGACCTGACAGACACAGAGGAACTGAGTCTCAGCTCAGAGGATTAAGATGCACCAGATAGATAGAGACGGAAAATCTGTGTCAGCTTCTGGTTCAGACCTGCACCTCTCTGACTTCAAAACAAATAATATTGAGCTGGTTTTTTTTTTTTTTTTATTTTGAGGAAAGCGTTTCTTTAAGCGGCCTCTAATTCCATTACTTTCCTGGCCAGCGCATGCAGATTGCGATCCAAATAAAGTCCAACAGAGGCAGAGGAGCGCACCGGAGAGACGTTTTGATCCTCTGTTTATTTGTCAGCATCTCCTCCCCCTCTGATGCGGTGCCAGGTTTGCAGAGTGGACATCTCCCTCTGTCTCTGTGTTGTAATGCCAGGCTGATTCGTCAAGTGCTGCTGTGGGACAGGTGTTGGGAAACAGAGGCCACAGTTGGACGTCTTGGCGTTACCCAGCAGACTTACCCTGAGAGTTGGCATCAGGCGAGCTCTCATCAGCTGTCCGTAAACACTCTGCCAACGGTGGAATACCTCCGGGTTCTTCTCCCTTTGCTCTTCTTACATCTCCCTTACTCCGTACTCATCTCCTTAAAAAATTAAGGATGGCTAACTCTGACCTCTAGCTGGCTATTACCATAAGTCAAGCACCAGTGGACTGAAATGTCTTTTTTTTTGTATCGTGTCTTCATAAATAATTCTGATTGTAATATTTTAAAGCCTGTAATTTAGTCGCTACTACAAAGGCCTCTTTTAGCCACAGTCTTTAGATCCCCTTAAGCACCTGGTTGAGTTTTGTCTGTGAATGGTTATTACTGGCCTCACAGATAATGTCAAAACACAAATCAGCGTAATAACATTTAAACTGGTATCTTTGAGAAAAAAATAGAGGAACTCTATACATTTTTTTTTGCCTTAAGTGCAGCCAGTTATGAATATGTTGACTTCAGTCTTTGGGAGTGTTTACGTCACCTATGTTTATGAATATACAGCTGAGTCTGTGTGTTTTTGATACATCTACCTCCACTAAGCCTTTAGGTACTGATGGTGAAGTATTATTTTTATATGAAACATTTGTGAACATTTAACTTGTTTAAAGTGCAACTTTATTAGAATTCTCCTTAACATGGTTATTGCCCTGCATGGTAAAGGCCAACAGGTTATTTTTCACTCATGTTCCTCTGTGTGCACATGTGTGTGTGTGAGTAGAATATCTGGATCTATACACTGACTGAGTGGACGTCTAGAGGCCTTTAGTTTTGTCTGCATGTAATTTATGATGGAAGAGAACAGTGTTGACCAGCAGTTCCTGTCATCTTTTCAACTTAAAAACACTGTAACATGTGAGTAGACAGAACTTCATTAAGCTTACTTATCAAGGCTTTTATTGTGAAACATACCACAGGAACATGTGCTCAAGCCAGTTCATAAAAAAAAAAAAAAAATGTTACTGAATACCTATGATAAAATGTTATGTTAAAATGTGAATGAGTTTTAACACTTCAGCGTTACTCTCAAACTCTCCAGGTCTGGTTTTATAGTCGTTTGAGACACTGACTCACATTAATCTTTTATGTGTATTTCTGTGAATGAACCACTGAAGGAGCATCGCTCCCCTGCAGTGTGTTTCTCTCCTCCCCTCTTATGCAGTTCAGCCAAACAGTTCAATTTTGTATTTATCAGAGAATCCAGTTACAACAGCAGCAAACAAAAAACAAAACAAAACCATAAAAACATACATTAGTGTATCTGTGTCTTTGTGATTGTAATATTGATCATAAATGACTCTCTCATTTACATGCAGGTTTTGGAATGTACACGGTTGCCCAAAAAGTAGGAATAATTTTGTTTTTCACACACTCCTCATTTTATTCCTATTTATACACACCAGTAATCACCTTTGACTTGGTACTATGATTACAAACTAAAAATATTTCGTTCCAATTTTATGGGCAACAGTGTATTTTTCACAAATTGAATTTAGATTAAAATTATATGAAATGATTAAAAAAAAACAGGACTTTAAGTAAATTGTTATTACACACACATATACAAAATACTTTATTTCCTCAAATAAAAACCACAACTCAATAAAAATCTCGGTCCAGCGACTGTCCACGCACATGGAAAATAGTTGGAAGTTTATTTCTATAGTCTCATAAAATTTCATTCTGAACATTTAGTTGTTTTTCAAAATAAATATGATGAAAATGCAAGTCACTTGTTTTTTTTCTTGGCTATAACACACTGTTTTAAGCCGCTATTACATATAACAATGTTAAATAATGGCCAGATATTGAAAGTTAAGTTCTTCCTGGAAAAAAGGTGCAAAAGAATTGGCAAAAAAGACATTTTGTGACACTTTTATTACAAAAAAACAAACATAAACAAATCTAGGTGGCCTGTCACAATGGTAGTCCTTATAGGTTAACATATTGTACCTTTGCACTAATTTATGAAATTCAACACTATAACCATACTAGCAGTAATGTACCAGAGCCAGATTCACAAGTTCAGTGTTATATGTATAAAAACCTTGCAAGGCAATGATTTCCACCAATACATCCGTACACAAGTCTGGATCAAAATGAGGCTATGTAGTAAAATATAATATATCAAACAGAAGGAATTAGATATAAGGGGCCATAATATTGTAAATAAAGTCCTGTTGCCTTCTGCAGCTGAGCTAAGGACAGGCTTCCAGGAGTATTCTTTCTATAGGTTATTCTTTGCTTCGGCTCCAAACCTATCAGTATGAAGTGGTAGTTTTGTTTCCCCAACACACTCTCTGTCTTGCTAATGTCCCACCATCCTTGTTGAGACTTTGCCCACCAATCAGCTCTGTTAATTGCAGTGCAGCAGTTAAGGACCCTGATGGCTCACATTATCTTTATTTACCGGCCTAATTGTCACAGTGATGGCAGCCTTGAATGGAGCTATGCAGCACTGAAGACTGATCACTCACTCAACTGAAACTGAAGACACCAGGGACGCACTAATGTATAGGCAGGCTTTGGAGAGGTTAGAAAGAGTGTAAAGGAGAGAGACGGAGCAGAAAAAATAATAGAGATTTTAATAGGCTCAAATCAAAATGTAGTAAAATTATTAAAAAAAACTAAAAGGAGAAAAGACAAAAGAAGCTGGAGATGAATTTGCCAGTGATGTTGTAAAACAAAGTTAGCTTTCGTAGTCACAGAGGAACCGCAATACAAGAGCAAGAGACCACCAGGACGGGGAGTCAGTCAGTGCACACGGAGACAGGGGAAGAAGACAGAGGAAAATGTAAGTAGAAGCAGCAGACAGTGAGGAAAGGCCAGCCGACAGCCTCCACTACAGGCTAAAGTATTAATCTCCCCCAGCAGGAGTAGTGAGGTGGCTATGCATATTAGCCCTGTGAACGGCAGCTCCATGATTATATGTGTCCCAGTAGTATCACATATGCTCACACAGCGTGCACTCACACTCAATAAGCAGCAGTGCTTCTTTCCACTGCTAATTTCAAGGCGCTTTGTCTTTTTCTTCATGCTCATTAATGTGTGCAAGAAGGACCCGGTGCAGAATTCTTCACACGATGCCCCACAGAGAGACGCGAACGGGGGCATACTGTTAAAAGACAAGACTTTGCTTTTGCATTATAGTTTTCACTGGCATTATTGGATGTATAGATAAAGTAGTGCTGGACAGCGGTGTGCCAGTGTATTCCTGTGAACCACAGACGAGGACAAATCCAAATCCCTCACTGTCTGCCTTTGAGGAACATTTTTTTTTAACCCTTTCAGTCGGTGTGTTTTGACCCAGTTACTGTGATTCACATTTTTCATTTACACATTAAACCGACATTGTGGAAACTCAGCAACTTCGGGAAAAAAAACTTTAAAATGTCACAAAATTGTGGAGAAGGAAAATTTGCATGTCAATGAAAGGTAAATAGAAATAAGTATAATAGAAAACTGAATGAAAAAGTGCACAGCTGCATATGTATACCAACAAGGAGAAGGTAGTGTTCGCTGAATTAATACAAATCAGATGCCACATTGGATGGAAAATATCAATGAAATGCCACCATGTATGAAGAGCTATAAAAGTAAATGTTAGACAAAGGCTGTGGAAGAGTTTGAAACAATTTTAAATGATCCACACGAGCAGCCCAGCCCAGCCCAGCCCAGCCCAGTCCAGTCCAGTCCAGTCCAGTCCAGTCCAGTGCAGTGCAGTCCAGTGCAGTCCAGTGCAGTCCAGCCTAGTCCAGCCCAGTCCAGTCTAGTCCAGTCTAGTCTAGTCCAGTCTAGTCCAGTCCAGTTCAATTCAATTCAATTTAGTCCAGTTAAGTTTAGTTTAGTTCAGTTTTGGAGCCAAACATTATCAGTGTAGAGTTTATCAGCTTTTCAGTTTGCACCTCTGCTGTTATTGTATGAAAAACTGTGAACAAACCTTTAAAAGACAGTGATGATGATCATGATGAAGAACCGGCTCTTAATGGAAACACATAAAACTGAATTTTCTTTTGTAGATTTTCTGAAAATATGGTTAAAAGTTACAACACATTTGGACTGAATAATCATTTTCTCAGACAGCCAACTGGCGATCCTCAGTGTGTCTTTGCCCCCACTACAAGTTTCCTGGATGCTGCCCTTGTGCTACAGCGTCACCACAGTCACCTGACCACAGCACCTGTTTCAAACCATACTGTTATTTAATTATGTTCACTTGGTACAAGCCCTAAATTGCCCCGGTCCCAAATGAATACTAGAACAAGATGTCCCCAAGTACAACAATATGGTTACATCACACACATCCTGTACACACTCACATCCTTAATAATTACATAGTTATGTCACTCGGTCCCTCTCTCCTTCCTCAGTTGTCTCTCTATATCTCTGCCAGTCCTGTAACAAGCTGCGTGAGCGACTGAGCGCCCATTACTCTGCTAACTGCCTCCTCAGAAGCCCAGCACAGCAGACACATGCTGGTAGTTTATACCACTCCAGCAGCTGGGGGAAGGGGCTGTGTGTGTGTGTGTGTGTGTGTGTGTGTGTGTGTGTGTGTGTGTGTGTGTGTGTGTGTGTGAGTGAGTCTATGTGTACGTTATCACAACCTGACTGAAAGGCCGGTGTGGAGTCGTGACACTGCCAACTGTCCCCTGTGTCCCACTAACGTCCTCTTTACCAGCAGCAGAAAAATCCTCTTTGCACTCTCCTCCTCGGTTCTCCTCTCCTCTTGCATGTCCTTGCCAAACGCACCTATGAGCATTACTGTTGTTGTGGGTTTCTTGAAGGTGGATGTTTTCCTTTGGTTGAGTGTCAGAAACAGTGACAACCACTCTGGGGGTTTTCACACTTATGAAAAGACACACACTTACAAACGCACACACACACACACAGACAAGTGTGTGTGACGGAGCTGTCTGCTCCCTCCTGTCGCCTCATTTGTTTCTGCATCAGGCTGCTCTCAGAGGAGGCCCTGCTTCTGCCCTTGTCAGCAAACATCAACTCGCTCTTTCTACGCCTCTCTTTCCCCCCTCCCTCCCTCACCTCCCTTTCATTCTTCCCTTCCACTTCTTTATTTCCCTGCACTCCATCTTCCGCCACGTCACCGTGTATTTCCCCCTATCTCTCCTCACATCCTCCCTGCTCCCTTCAGTCCATCTTCTCGCTGTTCCAATACGGTAAATCTCTTCTTTATTAATCTCTTTGCTCTCACTCTCTTCTGGTTCGTGTCTCTGTGTTTGAGGATGTCAAAGGCGGTGACAGACGGAGGTGCGGCCAGTCCTCCAGTGTGTCCAGGGGCATCAAAGCTGCAGACACAGAGATGTATCATAGATTTTCTTTTCAGAGCAAACGGCAGAAACCCACTGTGACCCCTGGCTATGTTTCTCTGTAAAGGCTCCAGTGTGTGTGTGTGTGTGTGTGTGTGTGTTTGGGTGCTGTGTGCTTACCCGTGTGTGTTTGAATGAGTGCTGTAGGTTCTTTCTCCACGGCAGAGTGGTTCAAGTGTGAAGGAGGGTCAAGGCGGAGCAGAGTGGCTAGTAAGGTGCGGGCAGGACTGTGTGTGTTGTGTATTTGTGTGTGTTGTGTATTTGTGTGTGTTGTGTATTTGTGTGTGTTGAGGATGGGGCGATAGCTGGGGGAAACATACAGGCAAGAAGGAGAAGTGAAATTTACCGCTTCATCAAGTCGTTCAGTCTACAAGCCCACATGCAATCATTCACACACATGCACACACAACTCACAAAGCCCATACACTACTGCCTCAACTATCCATCTAAGTACTTGATTTTATAGCTTTTACCAAGTGCACCGCTCCCACACATTCCCAGTGTTCCGTAGTTTCCTGCTCCACCATGCGCAGAGTGGAAAGACAGGTCAGCCATATCTCTTTTCCTCAAAGAAGTAATGTGTTGTCATTATTACCTTTCAAAGTTGATATGCATTCATAGCTCATTTTTTTATCGATAGATCATCCATACTGATATAGATTAAGGAGATGTATAGATTTTTTTATTTTTTTTGCGACTTCCTCAAGGACCATGACTCTAAAGTAAGGCCAGTGCAGAAGCTCCTGTTAGTGTAATACCGCTGATGGCCACTAGATGGTGGCTCCAAAAAGCCCTGGCTCTAGTAGACTTACATTAAACTATGAAACCTCAGTAATGTAACATCTAATGAATATACTGGTGGCCCATCAAATGAATTGTCCGCTCATAAGATTTTGCAGCTGTGAGAAGCTTTGATTGTGTCACATTTGTCAGGGTTTGATTGACAGGTGTGATTGACAGCTCACTTTCCTGCTAAGTTGGACTTAGAGCTTCTGTTTTCTGTGAGACACTCTAACTACAGTTCATATCCAGACTATCAGAGCCTGAAGTTTACCATTTGATGATGTTTACCATTTGACAGCATCAGTAAGCTAGTGTTTAGCATTTAGCATTGGCTCACCCTTCATCCCTTATGCTCCTGCAGCTCCTCCCTTTTCTCGCAGTATGGTTATTTATGGTGGCGGCAAAATGCAAACACCTGGCTTCAGAAACAAATGAGTGATGTTCCATTTCATTATAGAACAGGGTTGGGATGGTTGGCACCGATATGAAGCCTCTCTCTTGCTGCAGAAAGTTAAAGAGAATGAGAGCAATGTGTGAGAATCTGGGATTGGATTTTTGGATTCCATGAGTGGATTGTCTTTTTATTTTTTTTTATTTTGTATTTTTTTTACTACAGTCTACCTGATACAGGCAGACATACACAAAAATGTCCCCTTATTTCTGTTCAGATCCACATTTTGTCATTTTGTTAGTACACATTTATTTTCTTGGATTCACTAGTGTTATTTTTGCTCTTCTCCTCAGTAAGAAAGCTGTTTTGCATTGTCCTATTCTATATACCGTCTTGTGTCCTCACATTATTAAGTTCCCATGATGTCTGCAGACGTCTCCCTCTAAATGCAACAGTTGGCTTCAGCAGTTTGTTGAATGCTGTTTCTGTCACTTTGACACCACAGCTGAGTTCACATGGAGCAGCCTGGTTATTTCGCTCACATCAGCATCTCAGTGACCACTTTCTTAACTTCTCAATGAAGTGAATTAAGGCGACAGACAGTAGAGTTTGAACTGCATCAAACAGATGTGCAGTGAACGTATCCTTAATGAACAGTGGGAATTGCTGCTCTCAGATCTGCAAACACAGACTGCGGTTGAACAGCACTTTGTTTTTCTGTGTTTTCGCCAACCACTTTCTTGGTGTTTGGGGTTGTGTTGTACATATATAGTGACACTAACTTTCGGCATTGCAAATATTTGATCCGATAATGTTAATATAATGTAAAGTTTACTCCACTATCCATGTACACAACAACTTCAGAGCTGTCATATGTGACATCTGTATTTATAAATGAAGTTCAAGGAGACACATGAGCCATTTTAAAGATGTGTCCTTTTAGTGATGTGAAACGTACACCTGTGTGTGTGTGTGTGTGTGTGTGGGCGTGGGTGGGTGG
>JAPQRQ010000026.1:21052407-21064344 GCA_037367365.1 Apogon talboti | reverse complement strand
ACACACACACACACACACACACACACACACACACACACACACACACACACACACACACACACACACACACACAAGAGCACTTTGAAGTACACACTGGGAAATTTGTTAAGAACAAAAACTAAGTCTCTAAAGAACAATGCAATTATGATCAATCACAACAGAAGCACAAATTCACAAAGATATTTATAATTACTTACCTGGATTGTTTTATTCAGATTTAGCAAAGGACTGCAATGTCTTTTGGGTAATCTGTATGATAGAGATAAATCCAGCAGTTACTTGTGCAAGCTGTGGATTTATTCACGGATGAGCGTCTGAGCCTCAGTCCAGTTGTTTCTATAAAAAACACCTAATGAAAATAGTTTCAGTTTTACATTTTCAAGTAGTTTCCCACTGAATTAGTTGTAGTCTTGAGTCTTTTCCAATACATTCCCATTTCTGTCCATTAGCCCGTTTGTCCCTCTTTGTGTGTGGGTTCGGTGTGATCAATGCACAGCTACAGCTGGTTGAAGGGGACCAAATCCATTGAACAGTTGATTTGGTTCCATTTTACCAGCTTTAGCAAAGCATTTTTGGGCAAGTCTAAGAGGTGCAGGAGGTGATTTGTGGAGGAGGAGGAGGAGGTGAAGGGGTGGGGAGGAGTGAAGAGGCAAATCTGGACAGAAACCTGAAAGAGACAAAGCAAGAAGAAAAAAAGAAGATGGTGAGAAAAATGGTTGTTCACCAAAGGAACAGCTCATTAATACAAATATAAACACTGGTTTGTACATGCAGGCACAAAAATGACACCAACAGGGACGATCATGGAGACACTTAGTACACAGTCATTGATTATTGCAGGAGACGCTGCCCTTGAAAGAAGATGTGACTGCAGATGAAAAGAAAATGTCCCAAAAAAGAAAGAAAAGATGAATAATAGAGGAAGAGTGTAAGGGGGAAGGAGAGAAAAAGGTGTGGGAGAGAAAGGAGAAGCAGCAGCAGCAAGGTGGCTGATGGGAAAGGAGATGAAGAATAACAGTGAGCAGGGCCCTGAGAGATAAGAGAGGAACGCATATAAACGATGGGAGCAGACAAACCCCAGAAAACAATGAATTCATCACCTATCTGCCAATACTGCTAATGAAGCCGGCGGATAGGACAGCAGGAAAATTAACTCTCATTGACCTCTAGTGCGATGTGGAACATCTCTTCACTCTCACTCACATACACGCGTCCGACACGGTGTCACTGTCTGCGCGCCGTTCCCACGCTCACTTGTGCTTTTGCTTTGAGGTGTGGTGGCCCGTCCGCCGGCCGTCTGGACCGGCTGCTGCTGCCTGAACACGGACGCACACAGATGATGTACTCAGCAGTCTTCCTGCTCACTGCACCGCTGTGCTTGTCCTTGGAGCAACTCACTCATTTCCTAGTTCAATTAGCCTAGCTAATCATTTAATCATTAGGAAATAAACTGTTTAAGCAGAGTCTTGGCCCTGGAATCCAAGCAATTGATATTTTGTGTCTGGATATGTTTTTGCACCACTGGCTAATATTTTCTGATAATTTATTTTTTGCATATCTCTTCTGGTAACATATCTTTCCTTACACTTGACTACACTTTGCTTTTCTACTGACTAAAGGATAAGGCTTGGAATTTGATTATCTGTTTTTTGTGTTTTTTCTTTCTGTTAACTAATTCCATGAAAAGGGCAAAACAAACATTGAATGGATCCCACTCGTATCAGAACAAGCCTCACTTATCTTATTGCCAGGTTCCTTAGGCCACAATAATTGAGTGAAATGCCCCTCATTAAAGTGTGGTTCTCTTTGAGACTCAGTTAATATTAATAGGCAGCATTTGTTGGTGTTATTAATCTGGAAGTTGAAACAGATTTGATTCTAAAGATTGTGTAGGTTTGGGTTAAATACATGTATTTCACAGCAGATGCAAACTATCCTACAGATAGATAGATACAACACACTAGTAAAAAAGAAAATCAATGTAAAAAAAAGATCAGAACTCTTGTTATATATTAGTGACAACAAAAACGTTTCCACACGCATTCAATACTTAAAATGCCACATTAGCAACATGGGCTTTTTTTACTCTAAAATGGGCACTGTACTTTGCACAACCCTGCCTTCATTAAACATATATGAGTGAAAATAGTCCCCATCTAATGAATTGTTTACTCTTCTTTAAGTAAAGTCCTGGGAAAAACAAAACGTATACGGAGGGGAAACCGTATACGAGCTGCAGACAACATAAGAAAGTCTAAATCTATTAATTAAACCTGTTATAACTGTACGGTACAGACGGCACAGCAAGAATTTCATGAAGTGTTAATAAACTCATATCAAGTGCCTTAATTTCTGATTGTGCGGCTTTTTATTTTTGTCTGTTCATGTCTTGTTGCAGTTAAAATTAACAGAATTCTCAGTCAGAGCACAGAAATGGTTTATTTAATTTGATATTGTTTTAAGACGTAAACCAGTACTTAACAGTCACACACTATGACCGGACTCTGAAAAGGAAGTGTGTGGACGACAGAGACTCCCACTGTCTGTCCTGTGTCAAAGCTGTCCACCTCGACCGGATAATAAATCAGCCTTGCTGCACACAAATCACATTAAAACAGTAAATGCTTAAATACTGGAGGAGCTTGGAAAGAAGACACGGCCTGCTCACTCTTTTCTTTCTGCCTCCCTCTATCATCATCTTCTATTTTCCCCCATCTCTCTCTTGTGTTTAATAAACTTGTCACCCAAGAGACCGGCAAATTGATGAGGGGGATGCATCCTTGACTGAGAGGAAAAAAAAGAGAGAGAGAGAGTGAGAGAGAGTGAAAGTAGGATGGGAATTGAGGGGAGACAGCGTCATAGCGAGGGAGAGGAAGAAAGCGTGAAGTAGCACACGGAGGAGAGGACGAGCTTGCATGGCCTGAATTCTCTACCTGTCCCAGAACTGCTGTTGTTCTACCTCTGCAACATGTAGATACTGCAGTGTGTGTGTGTGTGTGTGTGCGCAGTATTTGCTTCCAGACACTGAACCTGTGTCAGTGGATGTTATTTTCCGTCTCCAAACCCATAGGTTCGACTGTGAACATGTGTGTACCGTTTTCCTGGACAGTGATCTATGAATGTCCACATAAGACAGACAGTAAGTGTCTGTGAGTGAGTGTTGATGTTCGGTGTATTGCCCAGCAAGCTCCTGTGTGTGTTCAAGCGCGAATATCAACTTCAGAGGAGAGAGTGCTACACATGAAATCCTTTTCATAGCAGGATTTTCAATAGATTAAGGAGAGAATCCCTTTGCTACGCTGTGTGCGCTTTATTCCGGCAATCTGTGGCCCACACACTCATCAAACGGACAACCCTCCTTCACCCTGCACACCTCAACTCAGATCCAACATCAAACAGAATCATTACACCCATAGCGTTTTATCATTAACCTCGCTCAGATGCCTGCTGAAGGCTTCACCGGTGAGTGCTCTTTCAACATTAAACTGTAAGGTAGCTCCGTCAAGATCAAAACTACAATAAGTAAAGGTGTTGTGCATTCACAAGTTTAACAGTGCAAGAGTCGTAACTCAGGGAAGTGCACCGTGCTGTATGTGGGTCGGGGTTCTGCATGTGCGCATGTCTCATGCGTGTTCATGCATGTGTGTGCGGCCGCTACTGTAGGTGCCCTCTACCAGCCTGCATGGTTGGAGATAGGCTGGCTGTTTGTCTATTCTGGGACTGTGCTGTCCGCTGCATTCCTGCCCTTATATTGGAGACAGGGAGGAGGGGATGAGGGTTAGGGACAGCTGGACGCTGGCAGAGAGGGACGGTGAGACATAGTGGTAAAGACAGTCAGGGAGTCAGAGTGGGAAGGTCAGTGGGGGTGCATGGCGTCCCCGGGGAGACTTACATAGTACAGGTGGTGTTACGGAGCAGCTGCCAGCCCACCACGTATGTGTACGGCCCCTGGAGGATGAGTGACACTTTGAAACCAGTCCCACAGCGGACTCTGTCACTCTGGCTCACCGTGATATTTTCATTTCAGATGTATAGCCTGACACCGGAGCAGCACGAATACAACCTGCTCGTACGCCGCCACTCCCATCACTCACTTGGCCTCTTCACTCGCTGACCATGTCGCACGCTTTTGTCTCTACCCATTTTCCACTCCACTCTTTGACTGTCTCTGTCCTCTCTGGTATTCCTCTCAGCTCCCTCTCTCCTTATCAGGACAAGTGGCTCTCAGTGACTGACTGACTGTCGGTCATGGCTCTCCATCCGGCGCCACACAGTGGGAGGGCGAGGCCACGGGGCCCGGAAACCTCCAAAAGCATCGTTTCCTGTCATGTTGACACAGTGTCAGTCAGCTCGCTGACATCAGACACCCCAGATAATTATGAGGCTTCTGTTGGAAAAAAAAAAACCCCATTAAAATCCACTTAAAAGTAAAAACATGCATAATGCAGTATTTAAATGGACACATTCAGGTGGATTTAGACAAACCGTAGTAATGAAGGCCTCTGTGCATGTCTGATGAAGATGTTTGCCATTTGGTAATTAGCTTAATGCATGGCACGCTATAGTAATGAAACAAGTTGACCCGTGGTCAGGCTGTAAACTTTATCTTCTGTGCCTGGCTGTATTTATTTCTGCTAATTACCCACTGACTCGAGGCAGAGGGAAAAGTGGGAAGTATATATCAACCTGAGCGCGGACATTTAGGGCGGATCTAATATCTATCAGATTGTGATGAGCATTGCAGAAGTGGTGTAAAATAAAAGTCCATCAGCGGAGACGAGGCTGAGGCTTCAGGACTGAGACTTGGTACTCGGGGCTGGTGGTTCACCGCGCCCCCCCCCGCCTGGCGAAGGCCCCTTGTCATGGGGTTAGCGGTGCTAATGCTGCTGCAGTCCACTGCAGACACTGGCTGGCTCCTCTTCCACCACCACCCCTCCTCCCCTGCATTCGGACGTGAGCAGCACCCAGCGGCTGACTCAGCACTATTCCCACGCCTGATTGGTTGATCAGAGAAGGAGACAGGAGCGTAACAGGACCCTTTATCCTCTGCTCAGCCACTTCCTCGCTCCCTTACTCTCCCTGAAGATAAAACACGTCTGTCGGATAAAAACGCTTCCTGACCTTGTGAGGCTGCTCGGCTCAGGTACCGCTCTGTGGCTACAGTACCATACGGCGGTGAACTCTCGCTTTATCTGTCCGGAGCCCTGGCAGGATGACTGTGGCCTGCGCTGATGCTATCTCTAAAGCCACGTCCACATTGTATCTCATAATGTGGAGCAACTTTGACAGTATCTCCACAAACGTAAACAGCCAGAGGCCCTGCTTGACCTTGTGTCTATATTTCAGTGTCCTACCGCCACAGACAAACTGAACTGCCATACCCTGTTTAAAAAACCATGACCGGATTTTGGCTCCGGTCCTTAAATGTATCTTGACAGCGTCTTTAATGTCTCTATAGAACATCATTACGCGTGTCTGCAGCACTCATACTTTGTGATTATTGCAGTGTTTATCTTTCGCCGCTCTTGATTTTACCTCACAATGATTTAATCCTCAAAGCGGTTTTATTCCTTAACCTTTTAATCTAACGGCAACACCCTTAAGACGATCAATACCTATTTAGATGATATATTTAATTATATCCTCCCCACCCTCACACTCTCTCTCCTTCCTGCCCTTCCTGCTAGACAACCACAAAATGTAAACACTCTTTGAGTGTTTTATTTTTTTATTTTAACTTATTAGGTGATGACTTTTAAGGAAGCACCGAGGCCTATATTCTCATTAATAGAACCTCGCTGGACTCTTGGGGACACCGTCTTTTCTTAGACTTTACAGAAGTGAAATTCTTCACATTAATGTAAGAAGGATGACACTGTAAGTGTCCTTAATGAGCCACTTTATCCAGTAATTTAACCAAATATATATCCTGAGAGGCTGCAAGCTACAACACTGTTCTGCAAGCACATGAGTCACCTAACCAGCCTTAACTGCCCCTCAGACCTGTTTTTACTATGGTAACTTGTCATCAATAACTGTAATGAGATTAAAAAAAAACGTGGCAACAAGCAAGTGCAGGAACAACCTGATCCTAGCCAACGCTGCTGCTGCTGTGATTTTATGTGTTTGAAAATGCTGAGAAGAGGGTTTAATATGAAATGGAAGTGGTGGTGTCTGAAGATGCCTGGGACAGCCAATATTGGTAATTATCAGCTCATAAACCAACATAAGGATATAAAATATGCCGGCCAACAACTGCTGAGTCTCACATCACAGTTTGAAGATGGAAGGCTCCATACAGGACCGACACTGAAGTGAAAACTCTGGGCCAAGTAGAACAAAGGGAGATAAATGGAGTCAGAAATGATGGGAAAAGCTTGTTTCTCAAGTGAAAGGAAATCGGATTAAAGGAATGAAGGGCACAGCAGAAGTTAAATGAAATAATTTAACATGCAGGTTCTTCACTTTGAGAGTTCTAAAAAAAAAAAAAAATCAGACCCAAAGACATTAAAGCGGAAAGACGTCATCTGGTTTTGTCGGGGAATGATGTCATGATCCATATGCAGCGGCTGCCAAACCGCAGCAGACCTGCCTTCTGTCTTCACCTTTCTCTCTCCTTTCTCCACCTATGCAGGCTGATTCTCACTCTGAGCACGCTTTAGAAGGCCCCCACCACCTCTTACCCCTCTCCCTCCATCCCCTCCCTTAACGAACCACCGCTGCCACTTAGGTATTTTAGCCATGCATTCATTACAGGCCGCAGCAGGGCCACAAAGGCACGCTTGATATATGCTCTGTCCTGAAACAAAAAATCCAATGCAGTTTAAGTCAGAGAGGAGCTCGGGCGTAAAGATAGCCTCGACTGACACGCTTTCTATTGTGAAAGAGTGAGATACGCGCTCTTTGTAACCGTACGCTTGGAGAGAGGCTTCATTACGACTGCTGTGTTTTAATTTGGGACAAAAGGGATTGAAAGAGGTCCGAGCTAGTTAGAGCCATCTAGATTAGAATCTGTGGCGGATCAGTGTCTTGGAAGCTTGTGTGAAGTTGAATGTGTGTCGACGGTTAACTGCGATTAAAGCGAGTCAACAAACTTTAAGGCGAAATACAGTTCAGAAAGAAAAAAGACCGAGGGGACAGGATGAGTCTGAAGTGCAGTGTATGGGAGAAGACTTGATTGATTTTCTTCACATTTGTTCGCTCCGGAATAATCTGCTCTTCAGTTAAACCTCTACACAGAGTTTGCATCAGACTTCACCTATTCTCTGTCACTTTTTCTTTCCGCTTCGTCCTCTGCTTCTTCAGTCGAGGCCCAACACCCCCGTTTCCCTGCAGCTTCATGTTTCCCATAACAAACCAGTCCAAGCGTCTCTCTTCCTCTTGTTTCATCTTCGGTGCGACTCTATCGTTCTCTGCCACCGCTATGACCCGACCCATTAATGAATCAGAGTAGTATCTCAGCTGTTTGTCCGCCCACAGACCGACCACCGGAGACAAACGAAAGGCATTCAGATCCAGTGGACAGCGGACGCACAACCACAATGCAACGCAAACACGTTTTTATATTATGTGACACACAACTTCCTTCCGTAATGCAAGCAATTAGACACACATGACCATAAACGACACTGTCTTAATTCACGTTATGCGTTTGTCTCATGTCTCCTATTGTTCTTATTCATACTCCATACTGAACTGTCCCTCTGATATGTGAAGCAATTTAAAAAGTCAAAAAAAGAGAAGTAATTATGGTGTTACAGCCTTTAAGTATAGGTAACTTATTAAATTAATTCCCTCAAGCTATATTTTCTGTGCTCGGTGCGTGTATCACACATAATTTAATTTCCGAACTTTTAGAAATCTCTGCAGACCACACACAGCACGGAAACCACACAGCAGTACATTAGGTGCATTGTACTTATTTCCATTAGTCCAATTATTAACAGTGTATGAAATGACTAAAACCCAGCAGTACACAGAAACATGCAGGACTGACGCTGTGATGGAATGATCACATGAAAAAAAAAAAAGAAAAAAGGGCGGGGGTCACCGGTCCTTCTGCAAACTGCAACTTAAGAATAGCATCATTTTCTGAATATTCTGTATATTTTCAGTGCAGTGTCACTGTATGATCTACCCGTATGTAACAGTATTTTTGCACATTTATGATTCCTTTGCTCAAAAGCTGCAATAGAGTAGAACAGAATAGAACATAACAGAATAGAATAGAATACAATAGAATAGAACATAACAGAATAGAATACAATAGAATACAACATAATAGTATAGAATAGAATAAACTAGAATAGAACAGAATAAAATAGAATAGAACATAACAGAATAGAATAGAATACAATAGAATGCAACATAATAGTGTAGAATAGAATACACTAGAACAGAACAGAATAGAACATAACAGAATGGAATAGAATAGATAGTCTTGTCATTGTGTGTACAATGAAATTAGCGGCTGATTTTTTTGTGGTAAACGGTGAAAACCCTGTGCAGAGTGTGTATGATCTCAAGGTCCGGAGTTCAAATCCTACTAAAACATTTCTCCTATGTGGCTCCTTACAAAATAAAACTGAAAATTCCTAAAGAATCCCTCGCCTTAACATAAACACAAATCTAGAGACTTCCACAACAGTTATATCCAACCCCATTTAAGGAAGTTGGTCACACACTGAGTGGTTTTAACAGTTTCACACAACTACAGTACGATTCCATCCCATCGAGGTGATGTGCTGATGTCGCTGGATCCAACAGGGACAAATGTTTTCACTCCACCAGGTGGAATTCTACAAAAGCAGACCATAACTACTACAATAGCCTCCGGCCAGTACACAACCCGCTCACACTGTTCACTAAACCTATAGTTTCTACAGTAGCCTTGGTGCTGATGCAGCACTACTGCTGCTGTGTAAAGCCCAGTGTTACAGATGGTAATCCGCCTATCATATACTGTAATAGTCTCTGTGCAACAAAATGGAAGCAATTATCTTAAAGCACACAACGATCGGTGGAACAGATCACAACGCATAACTCTTTATGGGTTTGGGAGATTTACTTTCAGCGACTGACTCCCGCTCTCTGTGTAATTCATGTTCTTTACGATCCGACTCCCTTTTTCTGTAGTTTTTCCCTTTTCTTTTGTCTATTGATCAGTTGTTGCTTGCCTCTCTTGTTAGCCACGACCCCTCCTCCATTTCCAGTTGTGATACACACTTTACGCCCGTTTGCCTTTCCCGTCCTGTCCTCTGTCCTCTACCCCCTCTAACTCCTACCTGTCCCCGTCTCCTGCCTCTTTTTCCCCTTCGATAACACAAGTTCTGAGCCGTGTGTGATGACAGAGGAATGCTAACTAGCCTTGTCCTGACGCTGCACCCCCCTCCTCTTACATATATATGGGCACTTCCAGGAGGGGCGGGGGCGGTGATCACAGCCCATCCCTGCCTGACTCGGTGCTCTTTCCTTTGACTGACAGACTGACTGACTGCCTGACTGACTGCCTCATTTTACTGCCTGACAGACTGGGACTGACTCAATACTTTTTGCTGGCTGCCCCACTCATTTTCTGCTTTTTTTGGCCCGTTTGCCTCGCTATCTGCTTGTATCAGTGGTGAGCAGGCTGGCTGGCTGCCTCCCTGACACTCAGCACTCCTGCATGCTGCTCCCAATTACACTCCTCCTCTGGTAGACCGAAGGGAAATGGATGCATGTGGCCCACACAGACACACTCGGAAGACATGTTAGCATAGACGGGTCAATGAAGGCGGCAGCATGCTTGTGTGGACAGTACAGCCGTAGATGGAAGGACACTGCTGGTTTCAGAAGGCCACATACATTCATGTATTAAGAGACATTTAAGTTGGTTTCACACGTATAAATTAATTCTATTCATTCATGAAAAATTATTATAGGTTATAGATTCTTTGCTTAACATATCCTAATTTATTTTTCATAAAAATGCTTCCCAAAAATCAGTCTAGCGCATGGAAGCACTCTCTCTTTATTCACTATTCTCATAAACAGTAATGGAAATAACCATGTGCCCAAGAATGCATTACATTCAGAGCTATACCTTATGAGATATATCACAGAAACTCTACTTTATATTTCCCTGAGATGTCTCTCCAGGCAATATATTTTTGAAATACTGCAGGAGATGGATGCATGAGTGAGGAGGTGGCTGCATTATGGAAGGCACTGGAAGTGTATTGTATGTCTGTTTTGAGTGAGAATGCATTTTGAAATCCTGTATTCTGAAGGCAGTGATAGTGAAACGTGTTAGTTGTCATCAGAAGAAACAATTATGAAAGGAAAGGCCTGTTTCCCATTTTTTGGTCAACTGGCAATTACTGTGTTGTAAAATTGTAAATGTTATGACCTTATAAACACAGACAGAGTGTAATTAGGATCTTAGGATGACTGTAAACCCCGGCAGTAATTATGAGGGTGTCAATGTAAGGGGAACCTCCATGTAAAAATGAGTGTGCGTCTGTAATCTCCCGTGAGCAGGAGTAACGCAGACGTTTGTGGGAACGCTGAGGAGGGGGACGCAGCCCACCACCACAGTGCCCTTGTTCCTTTAATTACTTCCCTCTGCTTCACAGCTTCACTGCATAACAATTATCCTGCGTGTTCATTTGAAGGGAGCAGACCCTCTTCCCTCATATCGTACAGTAATGGACAGGCTCTGGTGTCAGCAACATCACTTGATGTACAGAGAACACTAGTGGGAGCCATTAAATTAGACTCGGGCTAATACAACTGTCTTTCACTACTTTCTTTTCCTGGTGCCATAAACAATAAACAGGCGCAGAAGTTCCCTGTGGCATCGCTCACTCCAGATGCGAATATTTTCCAACCAAGTTCCTCTTTTCTTTCCTGCACTGCATCTACGGAGCACAGCGTGTTTGACAAAACGTGTAATGGGAGGAAATTAGGAAATAAACGGCAAAGTGATGTAATAATTTACAAATCCAGCTGGTGTCCCGGAACACTTGTGATCACTGAGGCACCACACAGGGATGGAAGACGGATCACCTTTTAGTGACTTGTTTGAGACTTTTGCGTGTGCTCTGTGCCGAGTTTGTGTCCACGGAAAAGACACACACCCGTGCTCAGAGATCTCCATGCACAGGCCGATGGGAAGAGGTCGGGCCTTTTGCAGTCTGTTGGAGTCTAATTCAAGCAGATGTCTGTTTAATTGATCGAAACAAATTACCTCAACATTGATCTCTGTCCCGGCGTAGGTACTGATCGGCTTTTTGGAGGCGTACTCTGTGTGTGTGTGTGTGTGTTTGGGGTGGCGTGGAGCTCTACGACTCTGACCCACTCACGGTGAATGTATGGCTTAATCGCTAAATGATAAATCGTAATTTGGTTTCTGATTATGCTGTGTGTTTTCTTAATCGATTCTCAGTTTCCCTTTGAACTGATGCACCATCATTCTCACATTAAACCACTGGGCCAATTTACTAATTGACTTTTAAGGCTCATAATTATGAGTAATTCATTAGGTTTCTGAAGTAATTTATTATCAAGCCCTGTATTATGTTCTTTCATGCGCTGTCATTTTGTCTTTTTTTTTTCTTTCTTGTAAGTGATTTGTCTGTCATGAATTCGGAGATACATGTACAACAGAACACACGTCCTATTTTTAATGCACTAATAAGACCAGTGTCCAATTTAACACATAGACTCCTCTTGTGTAGTGATGGACTGAATGAGCGTTTGCCAATGTAAACTGTGAAATTACACATTTACCTTGGCTCCAGCCCATCATTGATACTACAAATAAAAACTGCCTCTATAGTGGCAGAAACAAATCACTGAGCCAGTGCTCTCGGTTTAGATACATTATGTCGATGTAATGCAGACACACCAAAAGAAAACATACACAACAAGGTAAATCAATACTATGGCTGGTATTTC
>JAPQRQ010000026.1:20778896-20789505 GCA_037367365.1 Apogon talboti | reverse complement strand
CACCAGTAAAACCCATGGAGTTGGATCAATGACAGTGGATGGACACACTGGGTTTATGTTCAGTTAATTATATTTTTTTGCTGAAAAAGTCACTTTTCCCTCATTTATTTCTGATTTGATCTAATAACCTTTGAATTTACTCTGAGCATTATATACGATCAGTGAATAAAATATAGGAAAATACATGATTTACACTTGAAAAGCTTACAATACAGAGGATAATATTACAATAAATGGTGATAAATCACTTAAGAAAGGTTAATATACAGAAAAATTCATTTGGAAACTGACACTAAAGTAGCACTGGGTTTGTATGAGTTAACAACATAAGCTACTTATTACTATCATTATTATACTATTATTATTATTATTATTATTATTATTATTATTACTACTACTACTACTGTTCCACTTGTTTTTACAAGTACTTTCCAATGTACAATTGCAATTTTAATTAATACATAAAATAATAACAGCAGAAAAAGTATAATTGCATTATGAAAATGTTTAATATGTTCTGCACAGTTTCCGTAAAAATGTGAATAACATCGTTAATATTATTAACATTTTTAAGGAAACGTTGTTGATATGATAACCTCATATGCCTTAAGAAAAATTACTATAATTTAAAAAAAAAAAAGCATTTTTAATTTTTTAAAGAACAAAGATACAGTTTCAATAATTGCAAAATAATTGCAATTTTAACAATATTCTGCCTCAGTTTCTCATTTCCACATGTACATCACCACTTACAGATCACAGTGGATCTAAAATTACACAAAATATTTAGTAACAGGCAACATATTTTTAAAATTGCACTTACTTCTTCTAAGACATTTCAGGTTGTTCATATTTATTCAGGTTATTCACATTTTTCTGTAAAAGTATAGTTTGTTAATGTTAACATTTTCATGTAATTTAGGGCTTGTTATTATTTACAGGTTATTGTTATTATTTTACTGGTCTGACCCACTTTACATCATATTGGTCTATATGTGGAACCTGAACTAAAATGATTTTAAAACCCTTGACTGTTAATGTCTTCAGTGTGAGGCCGGTTCTGGCCCACGGGCCGTATGTTTGACACCTGTGCCTTAAAAAAAAAAAGCTCTTGAGCAGCATTCAAAGGTGTTTTAGCCACTGTATCCACAGATGTCCAACATTCACCTAACTGAATTTTTCATCCTTAACTTCAGCGGCTAAATGCTCCATGTAGTTGGACCTCGTCTGTGTGTTCATCATTTTCATACAGTGACTTTTACGGAACTGTTCTGGTGGCGGCTGATACTTGACAACAGACATGTGAGACTTCAGAGACTGAAACAACAGTAAAGTTATTGGTTGTAAAACCAAGACAATGAGCTGAAAGAGGTCAAAGCCTTTCACAGAGCTCAGGTCGTCATATTCTTTCGGTTTGTTATTAACGTTTGAATGCAGATGACATGGATCTGTAGCTTTGTATCAGGTTAATGCAAACCTGTATTTTTATTTTTATTTTTTTTCTGATACTTTTTATTTCCTACATTTCAACACAAATATCTGAACTTTCTGCCTTTCAATGATAGGCTATTTAATTTAGTTTTGCTGCATTTGGGGTGAATTATCTGTTACTTTTGTACATTTTTATATTGGAAAGAAGAAGGTTTAGTATATTCATCAGTGTGTGTTACTCCCAGGAAACCCAACAAGATAAAGTATGTGAAAAAGGGAGAAAAGATGTCATAATGATTCAGTAAAATGATTTTTTTAACTTAATTTTTAAGTGACAGTTGTTTCATAGTCTTCATATATTATTATGACCTGAGGTTCACTGGGGTTCTTTACTTTAATACTTAGAGCCAGTACGTTTTCCACTTTTACTACAGCAAAGAAGTTGAATTTTTTTTTTTTTTTTTTTTGCACAAGTATGTGCTCCACTTGAGTGCAAGGTAGTAATCCTACTCTACTTCCTCCCTATTGTTAATATGAAAAATTGCATGGGTGCAGCTCGATTATTGTCTGCCATGCACTTATGTTTTATTTAACAAATTCTTCTCTGCAGTCCAGGGTCAAAAGTCTCATATGTTTCATAGTTTGTAATGTTTTCTGAGATAACCTTGTGTATGTGGCCCATAAAAACTGACTTGACTTGAAATATAGCAGTAAAATATCTATTACTCCGATTGTTGATGGTGGAAATCGTGGCTCTGTGGGTCAGTGATGGTTCACAGACATGACCAAAGCTGTTACGGCCTCAGCTGCAGCCTTCTGCCACCTCTGTCCTCGACTCTCAGAGCTCCAGAGAATCAGGAGACAGGAAACCTGAGCTTTGTTTTCCCTCTGGGTTCTGGGTGTGCTTCCACACTACCTGCGCAGGACCTCGCCACGTTATCTTTACGTCCAATCACCTGTCTATTTTCCTGAATGCATTGCTTCAGTTAGGAAACTATTCTGCCTGCATTCATCAAGCACATATCTTTATGAGCTTCATGTTGGAATTACTGAGATAAGACACGCTCATATTGTAAACGTGCATGACTCTGGAGTTTGCACCAAAACTGCACGCTTCAACAGTCCCACTGATAGAGCTCTTAATCACAGTGGAAGGAAGTCGTTTCTTCTACTGAGATGTTGAACGTACAGACTTTTTTTTTTTCCTCCACATTCTGAACCTGCTCTGCATAAAGTCTTTTGATTTGTCAGTTTGGAGGTTCATCCTGAGGTCACTACAATGGCACGGTCTTATAAACTGTGGAAACTAGGAGATTAGTGTAATAATGATGACTGCGAGGCTTAGTCATTCTCGCTGGCAACATTAGCTCAGGATCGGTGAACTCAGAGTTCTCCGCTGCGTTGCTTTAAAACAACAAGTTTCAACAAGTGACAAGACATGGATTCTGAAGGGAAAAAAAGACCTCAGCTCCGCCTGTGCCAGATGTCATGCTCTGGAAGCGGAGGCAGCCTTGACTGTTGTCTGCGACGCGCAGACGTTACATGCAGCTCCTCTATAGGACTGTGTGACACATTAAACGGTGGATTCCATGTCAGCTGCCGCGGTAATGATACTGCAGATAAAACAATAGAGACAACGCTGTGGCTTTGGTGACCTTTCATCTCGCTGCAGCCTCTGATGTTCAGACAAAGTCTGGCAGAAGTAAAAAGGGAGACAGAGATCAAACCCTTCTGAAGACTAAAACGCAATTATACTCTCAAACTTTTGTCAGACTCGTACATTCTCATGGTGTAGGTCGAATGGGCTTCTGTCCTTGGTGGGATGGGTGCACTGTTTGTTTTCGTTGAAGGAGCAATTACATAAATCTTTAAAGTAGAGCAGGAAGCTGGGACACTTTCACTGCAGAACCCACCGACGGGCCGGTTCAGCCAGTATCTGCCGCTTCTGTGACCGACCACCGTTGAATTGCGCTCTGGTTCATTTTCTACTGATTAGTTTGGGCAGATGTGAACGCTGTAATCATACTTGGGTGCGGACCAAAAACACTGCAACACAACCGTTTGGATGAAGTGGTCTGGGTCCAGTTCCAGACCGACTGTGGAGTGGTTTGCTTGTAGTAGGAATGTGAAGGGACTGTGATCCAACCCGACTCAAAGGCATTGGAGTTCCGCGGCCTCTCCAGCCGGATCAATGCGCTGTTAACCCTCTGTTCACTAACACACACCTCAAACCGTTTCACACCTGCAGGTCTGAGGCGACGTTTGTGTCGTAGGTCCATGACATGAATCCGATCCGGTTAGTTCTGGTTTACCTTTCAGCTGTCCTGTTGCTGTAATCTGTCACTGATTGGTTTGTAGACCGGTCTGCATCTGATTTTGGTGTTATATTTGGTCAATAGCCTTTTACTGGATGGAGAAAAAAATCAATACAAACTTCAACTCCCTCCAGTGCTTTTTCTCCTTTTGTTTTATTTCTTTTACTTCATAGCAGCCATTAGCCTAAAACAACTTCCCGTAGTTTCATCCAGACCAATACCCCTACTTTTTTCACTGGAAAAAGTTCCTACTCTTCGGTCCAGACCATGCTCCAGGGGAGGTTTGACACCTACACTTTTGGTTCTGTCCAAACCATCTAAGTCCAAAAGTCCAGATCAAATGAATCAGGTGCCTTTATACTTTGGGAAAGTGGCAGCGGCTGTAGTTCACTGTAAATGGGACCTGATGCTCTCTGCTAAGTACAGTAATTCAATTCCCAGTGGAGCAGTAAACCAGGCAAGACCCACTTCGGCTTATTTTGATTCGGTAACGAAAGCCAAATGTTATTACCCCACTCCACTACATGAAACATGAAAATGAAATTAAGGAAAAGCTGACGGTCACAGACCCTGACATCACCACTGCAGCATTAACGTGGTTTAACACATACCACAAGCTACAAAAGTTGTAAGGGTCCTACTTTAACCAAAAACTGTCAAATCGGAGCATAAGTATAAAGTATAAATCACCAACACACCTGCAGAGACACTTACAGGACAGCATCAGCCTGTATGATGTAGCTTTGGTCCAGAGGGACGGGCTTCAAGTCCACCGCCAGTCGCTGCAAAGTGTATCATCATTTTATTTGAGCAGACGGAGCTTTTATCTGGACTTTCTTCCTCTGTTTACCCTCTTGGATGGTGAGAACTTAAAAAAATCAATGAGTTTAGTCTGTGTGTTTTGCAGAATCAATACATAGAGATAAAGGATCCGTCTGTCCCCTGTAATCAGTATCAGAGATGCACGTAGTCAATGACTGGAGTTCATATGGAATTCTGTGATTAGCAGATCAATGGTCAGGAGGATTTGGGTCTGTTGAACACCAACGTGGATGTTCGTCCAAACTACCACCCTGATTTCAAAACGAGAGCATACATTCAATAAGATGCATCCACTTTCCTTGTAACATCATCTTGAAAGGAAATGTATTTTATCAGGTCTCATTAATATTAACTCATGACCACCAACTTCTAATCAATTCAACTATGATTTCAAGTGTGTATTTGGACCAAACTGGATGAAATCACTGAAGTTCCCCACACTGTGTTCATGAGAATGGATAGGTATGAGTGACTCCTCTTGAGATATAGTGAATGAAATGCAACAGGGACCAGATGGACAGAAGTTGGTAGAGAGAAGCACCATGGACACTGCTAAACTATGGTTTATACACTCATTACTGCAAAAACAATTACCAACACTTACACTGGGTAAAGTTTACTTGTACTTGTATAATCCCAAGACCTCATCAAAACGTAAGGATAGTGGCAGCCTACATGTCAAATGTGACATTATCACCAGAAGTGTCCAATCAGCAAGTCTATGTCCAAGTGTCCATTTTAGCAACCTAGAATACTATTTGGGCAAGAAAGAAATGTGAAATTTGTAATATATCCATGTTAATATGCCTTAATTTATATTTTATTTTTATTTAACTTTTAATTTTGTTTTTTATTATTATTATTTTTTTCTTTTTTAATTTTAATTTGTATTTTATTTTTTATGTATTTTTTTATTCATTTATTTTTTATTTTATTTTCATTTTATCTTTTATTTTTTTATTTTATTTTTGAGCTTGTGTTGTCTGTTTCTCTGTTCCATTGTTTTGTTTTTATCACATGTATGACATTTTATTCTCAAATGTAAAGCACTTTTATTTTTTATCTGTGAAAAGTGCTGTACAAATATGTTCTATACAAATAAAATTTACTTAATTAAAATTCAGATGTTGGTGTACCTGCATTATTGACAGGAGGACGTCTATGTACTTTTTTTTTAAGCCTGTTGTTACATGTTCTCGCAGCTGTCTATTAATTCTCCATGACGTCTACATGTGCTTTGAGGATGTGTAAATAATATAAATATACCGCATAGGTGAAGACCTGCACCTGGGGAGATTAGTTCAAGAAAACACATGTAAGAAGTGAGTTCCTATTTCTCTGCAACAGAAACATAAAGGCTATTTCTTGCCTCTGCTGTGTGAGATGTGTATTCTCCTTTCCCATGGCTGCCTCATGTTGCTTGTTGCTGTCCCCCCTCTATCATTGTTTAGACAGCTTGAGGCCTCCTCAAGAAGGGAAAGTTGATATTTATGTTGAGGCTTTCGGACTGACCACAAGCAGGAGGAGCTTTAGCCCGGGCTCAGGCAGCTGCCGCCGACTCAAACTGTTCTTCTGAAGCCTTTGGGAAAACCGGACAGGTTCAGACAGTGGCCCTGGGGTTCAGCAGGTGAGGCTTTCTCTGCCTTTTGTGTCCCACAAGCACCGGCAGGCTTCATCAGTTACCGCTCCACTTACACACATTTTCCACAGAGCTCCTCTGGATGCTGCTCCTTTTTTTTTTTTTTTTCCGATTAATCTGGAAAGATGTTCCGTCTCAATTTAGCCCTTGAGTGTATTCCAGTGATAGCTGACTGCGGGAGCCGCCCCCTGATTGGCTGAGAGTTTAGTTCAGCGTGAGGTCAGAGGTGTCCGTCAGTGTCATCCTCCGCCCAGAAAAACACAGCTGGCCAGAGCAGTGATGTCAGATGGAGGATGATAATTAAATAACTGATGCGGGCCAGGCTGATTGACATGGAGCTAAACTACTGTAAGGACACGAAGGATGAGCGTAAGAAGGTACGACAGAGGGACAACCGACCCAATGAAGACAGTATTCTGTCACATCAGCTACTGTGACTGTGAGTGGAACATTCACGGACGGCTGTGGTTCAGGAGGTAGAGCGGGTCGTCCAATAACCAAAGGGTTGGCGGTTCGAATCCTGCTGTTTCCAAGTCATGAGCTGTTGTGTCCTTGGGGAAGACACTTCACTTCACTGTCACTCACACTGGTGTGTGAATGTTTGGTGGTGGTCGGGGGGGGGCGTTTGGCGTGAATTGGCAACCACGCTTCCATCAGTCTGCCCCAGGGCAGCTGTGGATACAAATGTAGTTTACCACCACCAGAGTGAGACTGAGAGCGAATGAATAATGTAAAGTGCCTTGAAAAAAAAAAACAGGAGAGAGGGAGAAGCGAAAGAGAGCGTCATTAAAATTAAAATCAGTTTTTCTCAGGCTTAAACTGAACAAATTCCCTTAAAATGTTTGTGTTCTGCACCTACTAGTAAAGAGGAAAAGGTGAGGATAAGTGCATCCCTAGTAGGTGCAGGCGAGGTAATGGAGCACTATAGAAATCGAATGCATAGAACAAATTTTATTTTATTTTATTTATGGGGACAGACACATTACAAACTACTGGCTTCAAAATGGCTTTCCAGAAACCGATCTGTGGCATCACAGTTCCATCCACTAAGTCCATCCCATCTATGGGCGATACTCAACCTTCAAGTCTTCAAACCACTGGGTTCATAACCCTAGCTCCGTCCATTTCTTTTATAAAGCATGACTAGCTCGCCAGGATCTTGATGTGGTAAATATGTAGAATTCACAAACACTAGGATCCGTGGCTTGTTTAACACAACTCCCTTCAACAGCAACACTCCAACCTGTTCTACTGGTTGAAGGACCATTAAGCAACCTATCCCACCAACTGAACTTTGTCTTTAAAATGGTGATAATATACATTTTTGACTAACAATGAATCGAATGATAAAGTGAAAACAACGTGCCAGGTTTCACAGGAGACTTATCGGCAGTTCCCCTCAGCTTTACACAGCTTTATATCAACTTTCAGCTCATTGTTTGGCTGTCTGACCTGAATCTTGCCGTTTCAGTTCTCTTTCATTGCTCTCATTGTGTCTTTATAGGCTGTAACTGCAGCTGCTCTCGGAGAAATGGCTTGAAAACTCGACCGTAGATACTCGACGCCAAACAGCAAGGAGGTGCATTTAATGAACAGTCGGAGAATATTCAAAGGATTCGCGCTGAATTTGGTAGAGACCAAAAACAGAGCTCAAACTCACGTCTTAAAGTCCATGAGTTTGTCACACTGTTAATTGTTTTTTTTTTGGTTTTGGTTACAGAGGGGTTTGCAGACGGACATGCATCTAAAGTCAGCATGGTGTTGGTTTGGTTGGCATGATCCTACCCTGAAAATATTACCACACTTCAAGTGCAACAGTCGACTTGATGTGTTGTTTCGAGTTGACTCTTCTTACTTTGTTGGACTACGTTTCTATCATCGTTAACCCCTCTTTTCTTCTCTCTCATTTTCCTGGTTTGTCTTTTGGGTTCCCATCCATAACCCTCTTGTAATTGTTCTGAAAGTCTGAGCCGCTCAAAAAGAGTGCTTTCACTTGAAACGAAACAGACTATGGTTCAGTTTGATCCACTTCTTTTCATCTGACCAAGGTTTGGCCATTTGGTCCAGGCCATAATCCAGGGGAGGTTTCACACCTGTAATTTTGGTTTGGATCAAAATGCAAGGCCTGAATAGTCCAAAAAAACTGGTCATGTGTGAAAATGCCCTTCGTCAACGTTTTTTTTCTGCTACAAACTGGCATCTAAGGGTGATGTAGTTTTGCTTCCATTATATTAGTATTGGAGAAATAAAGACAATCTTTTATATGGTCATCATGTTGAAAAGGTACGGAAGCTCAGAACGGCCATGGAGTTACATATTATTTTACGGCCGTTCTCTCGAGATAACAAAGATCGTTTTCTCGTGATATCGAATTAATTTATTCAGTTACGGTACTTTGTAATACAGAACCATATACAGAACTCAGATGCGAGCAGGCACCACATCGTCCACATCGAAGCCTTCAAGAGCTGCTGCTGACTGTACTGTACAGAGCACAACAGACATTCAACAACAACTTAACCTAAGTTACAGATAACCACAAGAAAAAGAACGAGATAATGATTTAATTAATTCATTATCAGGAAATAATGACCACAAAATAATATGTAAATCCATGGCCATTCTAGGTTTCCGTAAAAAGGTACTCCACGTTGATTCAGGCCTTCATGTATTAACAGTAAATGAATTGACCACCTCATAAACCTATCTTATTTACTCGTTCTCAAACAGCGAAGGCTGTGGGAGATCAAAACACCCGTGTGCAGACAGACGTACAGTACAGACCAAAGTTTTACACCTGAAACACTGTACTCCCATTGAGCACCTTACTTGAAAGCGAAAAATCAGATCCAATCTAGCTATTTACACACTTGTCCTTAATTTCTGTCCACATGATAGGCTGGCCCCGGTGGAGACACAATGGATGGTCCTCCCCCTGGAATAATGTAGCGCTCCTGTGGAATGCTTAGCAGGTTCCTGGAGGCCATTCCCCATTCAGCAAACGATCACTGCCAGGTAATAAAAGAAGCGTTTGTGTGATATGTCAGTAGTGTGCACGAGGCTTAAAAGCAGAGAGATGTTGTGGCAAGATTGCATTCACCTTCTCTCCCAGGGGGGAAAGCTATACTATTATTACCAGTAGCCATTGACACAGCTACAGTACTTCTTTGAAATAAAATGTGGCAGAGGCACCGTCAGATGATACTTGTGCGATCACAGCCACCATAAATTGCAGTTCCTGAGGTCCAATAATCTCCAGTTACAGCTGTAGGTACAACAAAGGCTTGTTCCTGGTCTAAGTCCTTCATGTGTCTAACAGGGAAAAATACAAAAATATGACACAACCCCAGTGTAATCTTACCTGGTGGTCACAGACATCAATCTTTCACACAGCGTCGGGAAGGTTTACTTTGGAAATGCCATAGGTTACAGACTCCTAGTTAACCTGTTGAGTAATGAGTAATTTAATTGCTTCAAAGTATTTGTATCTTATTACATTTGATTACTTTTCTAACAAAAAATGGAAATTAGAATTAAATTTATAGCTTACTGGATGGGAACTGAGGTGAATTCCATCTTGAACACATCAAAAACACATCGTATGAGAATGAGGTCATCGTTATGTGACTGATTGGTTGCAGTTGCATTACTAACCTGAAGATGATGATGGCGTTACACAGTACAGTAACGGGGAGAGCCATTTTCTGATTTCAGATGGACAGTATTGTTGAATTTCCAGCTACAAAATGGATTCATGTCTAGTAACCTGACCGCTCCCGTTGGCGTGGTCACCTGATTGAAACCAGGCGCTCAGGTGTCTTACACTACAGCTGCTGCAGGTCTTCATGCTCAATTCAGATTTTTTTTTTTTTTTTTTGCACAGTTGTTCACATTATGATTCAAATGTGATGTCATCAGACTCATGTGTGAACGTCACACTGCGGTTACGGAAGTCAATCTGGATCTTGCCTGGTCCCTCCATCGCAGACTTGTGACATGACTGTTCAGACTGAAGTCACATAAAAAAAACCCCTCAGGTCTGTGTCAGATTTAGGACCACATATTAACCCATAAAGACCCAGTGTTACTTTAGTGGCAGTTCACAAATCTATTTTTCTCTCCATTAAAATTTTCTTAAGTGATTTATCACCATTTATTATATTATCTTCTCTATTTTGTTGCCTTTTCTGAGAAAATCAGGTCTTTTCCTATATTTAATGTATTGATCATGTAGATAGATGTTCATAAAAGCTCAGATTAATGCTGATAGTCATTATATCAAAAAAAGTGAAAACTGAAGAAAAAGTGACTTTTTCAACCAAATGTGTCATTAACTGAACATAAACCCAGTGTGTCCATCCACTGTCACTGATCCAACTCCATGGGTTTTACTGGTGAATCA
>JAPQRQ010000026.1:20728529-20750062 GCA_037367365.1 Apogon talboti | reverse complement strand
GGGAGAAGAAGAAGAAGAAGACAGGGAGAAGAAGAAAACGACAAAGAAGAAGAAGAAGACGACGAAGAAGAAGAAGACAGGGAGAAGAAGAAGAAGAAGACAGGGAGAAGAAGAAAACGACAAAGAAGAAGAAGAAGACGACGAAGAAGAAGAAGACAGGGAGAAGAAGAAGAAGAAGACAGGGAGAAGAAGAAAACGACAAAGAAGAAGAAGAAGACGACGAAGAAGAAGAAGAGAGCCACGCTACTGATCAAAACACAGCATTAAGAGGAAGGTAAGAGAAGAGAGAATGGAGAAAATGAGAGGAGTGAGCAGGACCAGAGGTGTGGAGGACAACAGGTGATAACAGATGATGGTGGTCCAGTCTGAACGCACACAGAGGCTCCTGGAAACAGGAGGAGCTGCAACTGCAACAGGAGCACACACGTCTGTAGATGTGGACCGTTTCATTTTCATATTTCAACATAAAATGGACATAAGATGTGAGACTGTCCTCTGATAAAGGAAACAACATTCAATCAAAAGATTATTTTGGGTTTTTTTTGTTTGTTTTGTTTTTACTGTAGTGAATATTTTGTCATTTTGAACTAATTGAACTGCAACATTACTTTCTTAGTGTTGTTATTTTTGACAACAGGAAGAGGAAATGGAAGGTAGTGTGAAGTAGATCGAAGAGACACAGTCAACTTGAGTTTTTTTCAGCACTGTACACTATATGGACAAAAGTATGTGGACACACTGAATCCAGGTGTTTGTTTTCTAACAGGGGTCTGGGATCCAAAAGAATACTGACTAATGTCAGAATATAGTTTATATTCAGACAAATATCATTACATTGGTTAGTTTGGTTTTAATTGTTATCTTTGCTTCCAAAATTCCTTGGAGATGGTTTTTACTTAATTTCTCTCAACATTAATTTTGTTTTTTTATCCATGACTATGATTTCAAATGTTCTACCTCTAAGTTTCTAAAAAAATAAATAAATTGTGCTCTGACTGTAAATAATAATTTTCTAAAACAACTAACCATCTACTTTCACACCTCATTTAAGAAGAAAAATCTGCCATTAAACTTTAAGGAAATATTGATGTTTATCAACTATGTGGACATAAATATTGGGACACATCCTGTCCTGTTTATACTGATTTGGAATATAAATGTCAATATTTCCTTGGAGTTTAACGAGAGATTTTTCTTCCAAAGTGTCTGAATACTTTGTCCATATAGTGTAGCATTACTATCTTTTTTTTTATCTTTAAAGATAAATATTTTCTGTTCATGCTGATGATAAATACTCACTATCTTCTGATATTTTACAAACAAAACCATAATCAAATAATTGATTAAATAATCAACAGCTTTAACTTCGTTCACCCAGTTTCATTGGTTAGTTACAGCCCAAATTTGCATCTTGTCAGCATAATGGAATGATGGGATGTTTGACTGCACTGCTACCTACGCAGACTGAAAGCCATTGATTGATCTGTTGGTAAATATTAAATAGACTGCCAAGGATTGTGCCTATTAATGAATCTGTTTGGTGTGTGAGCTTTTATCTTCTAGTTTCTTTACCCCTCTTTGAGCTACTGACCAAACAAGACATGAGGACAACACCTTGACTGGCATTTCTCACCATTTTCTGACATTTTATAAACTAAACAATTAGTCATTCAACTAAGGAAACCCCCAAGTCAATCAGTTAGTTTAAGCGACACTCGTCATGCTTACAAAACTATAACTGACTTTCTCCACATGAGCTAAAACTCTGATAACACTGTAATAAAGACGTGGCCAAAGGCACAAGTTTGTTGTTGTAGTTGTAATTTTGTTGTAGTTGTAATAAAAAATGTCATTGTTGTTGTTACTGTTGATAGATAACAAAATGGAAGAAAAAATAACGCAAAATAGAGAATAATCACACAAAACAGAGGCAAGATGACTATGTTTATGAGAAATAGTAGCTAGTCACAGGTTAAAGTTAGAGGAACTTTAAACTTTTGAGGGATAAATATTTGAGTGTGAAAATTATAGCAGATATTCCACAGAAAGATATTCATGTATTGGTGACAATTTTGAGAGATGAATTAATTCATATGGAAAAAATGTTTAAAAAAAATTAAGCTTTTCAAAAGTAAAAGAAAACTTTATTTCTTCTACTGTAAGAAAGAGAAATAAATACTTCTTTTTAAATACTGTTTGGAGTATTGAATGGGCAGTTGAATTTATGGAGCAATTTTTAAGTTTTTAAAATTCTGATGTATTTATTTTCTATATTTTATAGCCTAAACAATTACTAACAATATTATTATAATCATGCTTGTGTTACAACAGATTTGATGAACTTTTTCTGTATGGTTCACAGACTTTTTAGGACCTGTTTAAGACTGAAGGCCTATTTCATCCTGCGTCAAAACTTGGACCAGACATGGATGATGTCCCTGTGTAAATCTTTCAACCTGATACTGTTAATTTGCAGCTTTTTTTTCCTTTTCTTTTTTTGCATAAATGCAATATACTTCACATTTGTTATTTTCAAGAAGATTCAACCAAGCATAATAAATCAAAACCATTTTTAAGATCTGTCAAAATCATATTCAAGACATTTTAGGTCTTCAATTTCAGAGAATTGTTTTTAAACATTTTTTAAAAAATCTGTAGAAAGGCTTGGATAAGTTAAGAAAAGCAAAAACTAGAAAAACTGCACACTCAGTCAAGATAGACATAAATGTCCGCATTGTGAATCCCACTGGAGCCTGAAACTACAGTAAGCATGTGAAGACCTTTCTGATGCAAAGACATCAACGTGCTAAAACATTAATAATGCATTTTATGTCCACATTACTTTGTTTCACTTATTTCACAGTAAAACATAAATCTCAGCTGATGTGTTTTAGAAACGGACGCCCACTTACGTACAGTTCATATTCTCACTTTCCATCTGTCAGCGACATGTCGGTCCGGTCCAGTTACTACTAGCAGGAGCTTTATTCTACCAGGGGACTTGGAGGTTTCACTTGGAAGTATTTAGTGAGTATGGGATTGTTAAGCAGGGCGGAGTGGAGGAGGCGTTATTAAAAATCACTTCAGAGGAAGGAAGAGGGGATGTGTCATCAGACACTGTGGCTACATTCTCCTTTCTCCAGTTTTTCTCCTGCTCCTTTCTTTCTTACTCACTCTTGAGAAGCAGCGTAATCATCTGTCACTTCTACTGTAGCTGAATCTGTGTGTGTGTGTGTGAGTCAGATGTAACTCTCGTTCTCCACTCGGATCAGGTTTCAGCCCATTCGCTGACTCACATATCGGCATCTCCAGACCGGGGCTGGACGGATCGGGTCCGTACTCCGGCTCTTACTGTGCCCGAAAACACACACATAACTTTCTGCTGAGTCACGTGTTAAACCTCAACAACATTTTGACATGCATCAGTCCTTCCTCTGCATGTGTACACTAGAATGTCTAGAAACGGTGCATTCCTCACAACCACAACACTTCTCCTTTCGCGTCAACTGTAACTTGGCATGTGAATGGATGACAGGAATCACAGATGACAAATTCATAGGATCATATACAAAACACTCATTTCTAATTAAGTCTGGCAGTGTTCTCAGTATTGGCAAATATCTGCCATTCTTACAAAACTAAATCATGTGCCTGAAATAAAATATACATTAATATGTATATATATATATATATATATATATATATAAGGGTAATTTAGAGAAAGCTGCTGTTAAAGTAGACGACCAGGGTATTGATACATTTAATAAATATCTGTCATGGGATTAAAACAATCAAATTCATTTACAGATTAATGCTATCACAAGCAGAATATAAAACTACCCTAAGTCATTCCCTGAATAGATTCACCTTTAGTGGAAATATTCATCTATTTCTGATCTTAAGTTTGTACAAATGTTTCATACCAAATGTTAAAATCCTGGGGTCTGGCCTTGGTACGTAGACTGAATCTTGTCACCCCTCTCTCCCATCATTTTCCCAGCTCTACTGTTGTTACAATAAAGGCAAAAAATGCCCCAAAATTATATTTTACGAATAAATATAATGTCAGTCATCCAAACATATCCAGTACTGGTCAAACATTTGTGCTACAGATACTGTTAAGACCACATTTGGGATTTTGTTAATTAAAAAGTGAATGCAGAATCAAACTTGGAGACACATCATCGATGTTTGATTGTTCTCACCTACATTTATACAGTTAGTGTGAAGTTCAGTGATTTAGATTTATTTATTTAGATATTTAGTACGTGGTAATGTTCAGATCACGTTTTCTAATGATAAATTCAAATGTATGTCATTTCACACACGCATCATCAGCTATGGATCGACCTTTAATCAAAACCCTCCGAACAACTTCTTGTGAATTTGTGGAACTTTTTAACCCTACAAATCATCAACATTCAGAATTTCAGTGTTTGCTTGTGCTGGCCTCTGCGCCTCCTCCTTAATTTCACCCATAATTATTATTGCTTAGGCAGTAAGTTGAGTATGCGTCAGACTGCCCTCCTGTTATTGCAATTTTGCTGCACTTTACGACTTGTGAAGTTAAAGGTCAATTAATACTTTTTTTTCAACTATGCACAAAACCAACAAGGGGACTTTTTGTTGTTCAGACCCAACATCCTAAATTCACTGGTACAACTGCTGTTCCATCACACACACACACATACATACACACACACACACACACACACACACACACACACATACACACACACACACACACACACACACACACACACACCACTAGTGGCTTTTCCATTGACTCTCAAACTGCACAAATATCACTTGTGTATAAAAATTTGCCTAAAAAAACATCAATTTCGCCAAAACTCTTGTTTTTCAATGAAAAGTTTTTGTGCTGGCAAGAGGTGGTTTTTTGGGCATATCGAAATTAGTATAACGAGCAAAACTGCAATAGAAAGACCTTTTTCCGCAAGTAGAGTGACGTGAACAAAAAAATTGAATGTAGACAGATGTTACAACAAGCACCGAAGAGTTTTACAACAAACATGGTGCGGTATGTGTGGACGCACCAGGAAGATGAACCATTTTTGAATTTAGTACGGGATAGAGGGGTAATATATAATAATAATGAATATATCTGTAAATCAACGTGATATTTATGTGAGTTGCCATGTTTATGGAATGACTTCTCGTGATAATAAATGAACAAATCATCACATTTGTGATTTAATGAAAAAACGACATTAGGCACTTGTGTTTTTTCTACATTTAGTAAATATCGGTAAAGTTTTGCTCATATGTCCAATGGAAAAGCCACTACTGTGAAGCAACAAATCCAAAGTTTCTGTTACAAAATCACTGCAGAAATAAAACAAATGATGTGTTAGCCAAAAAAAAAAAAACCCACATCAAGCAACACCATCTTGAGTTGACAAACGGCGTATTGCTCAGATCTATTGAAGAGTCCCTGTTCAGGACAGAGCCACCAAACACAGCCGTCTATAACTGATATCTACATATAATGTGAATAACAGCACATCCTTTAAGGTATGTCCTGTCGTTTTTCTTTTTTCTAACCATTCAATCCAACATGATGACAGGCCAGTGGCGCAGGAGGTCATGTTTCATTTGGAGGCTCTGCAGATTGCTGACCACTCGCTCCATTACCTTTTCGTGAAGGCTCATGCAAATTCAACATGCCTTACAGCTCTGACAGTCCCAGTCCCATGGATTCATTTCCATGTTCAAATAGACTTAAAATGGGAATTGAAAGCATTTCTGCTGGTCACAGTCATATCTACTAAATAAGGCTAGAAAAATAATAGATACGGTTTCTGGTTTGACTCTTTCACACTGACTTTGGACACAAAAAGAAGGCAATGAGTCCTATTTTACCTTTACGCTGCGAAGGTACTTCACAGTGGACATCTGTGCTTTAGTGTAAACTTTGCACCACATGTAACTTAACCCATCTAATGACCTTTGTGACAAGGCATCAGGTTTGCAAATGCATTTGTTTTATGTCAATAAGCAATGCGTATAAACGAAAACAGTTCACAGTCTTTATATTTCCTCCGCTGTGACTCCTTCCCCCCGTGTTTGTTTCCAGCAGTTCTGTTATGGCTATGGATCATCTCTGAAACCAACAGGCTTTCCTTTTTTCTCAAGTCACTCAGTGCCTAAGGTTAAGTACAAGTCTATCAGTGTCTGAGAGACGACCCCCTAAACCAACGCTATGTTTACTGCACAGAGAGAAAAGCCTATTAATAAATCTGTTGCAGACAGCCTGGCGGAAGTGGCCCAGGGGCTGTAAACTCAGTCTGCAGAGAGAGGAGATGGATGGACGAAGGGTGAAGCAGAAAGGGATGGATGGATGGACAGAGAGGGAGAAAGAGCACAAACAGAAGAAACGGAAATAAATTAAGATACATGGAAATGGAGAGAGGAGGGAGGGAAGAGAGGGAAAGAGGGTGTGTGTGTGTGTGTGTGTTGTGTGGTGTAAACCATGGGTGCTGGTTGATGGATGGATCTAGGTTCTGAAAAGCCACAGCTGCCCCACTCTTCCTAGAAAAAGATCCGCAAGGAAAAGTGGCAGTATGTGGTTCAAGCATCTAGCATCCTCTTACTATTTCTGACCCGCATACTGCAGGACCCGTCAGAATGTGCACTGGTCCAAAACGCTGAAGCAAGAGTGTGAGTATATGAGAGCATGTGAGAGAGAGAGAGGGACATTCACTTTGTGCGTTTGCATAATAAAAATGAAAACGTGAAGGGTTTTTTGGCTCTCCTTTAATTAGCCTTGTAAATATCTGTGCGTACGCTAAACTGCACGTTCATGGTGTGTTCCACATGTCTGTTTCCAATCAGTCTATTTCACATTAAAGTAAAGCGTCACTCCTTTCTGTCACGGCTGCCAACAACATATAGACATATTTACCATAAGGTAACCACTGCTGTTTTGTGTGTTTTTGCAAACCTGAGACTCTCCAATAAAACATACTCTGTTAATTTGACATTAGGAGAATCATTAATGACAGGTTTTAGCGTCTTATGTCGCTTTCTGAACCAGTAAAGTGGTTGACTGGCATGTAAGAGTCAAAACAAGGACCATGCGCTGCCTTCAAACACTTTTCCTCTATTGCCCTTCACAGATTAATACCTTAACAAATTAAAATACTTTTTACACGTTTAGTGTGAATGACTGGCATTACATCAGTTCCAAACCAGTGTCTTCTGTTTGGTAAAGTCTTAAACTACTTCATATCAGAAATCAAAGACACAAGAAAGAGAAACAAACTAAAAGCATGTGAAGTACAGGGAAAAAAGGCTAAAACAAAACTGCGTTGAAACAAGAGCAGGCACTGAAATGATACTTGGGGTTTTATATCACTACTATGTATTAGATATAAATACACACACATACACACACACACACACTTTTTTGACTCCATGCTGTAAGGAATACAACCTTTTATAACAAGTGTCAGAGGTTAAAATGTAAAATATGGTTTAAATACACACAAAAACTAACAAATGCATATATAGATCTAACAAAACCCTTCTTTAAATAAGTAGACAACTGATAAAATAAAAGGATGAAAAGGCATAGGATTATTTCTACAAACCTGATGCCATCGGTTAGTACTCGACAGGTTTGTTAGAGGTCCAACACACACACACACACACACACACACACACACAGCTGAAGGATTATAACCCACTTCTTATTTCATGCTGACCTTTACCCCAAAAGTAATGTAGGTGAAATTTAGAAACTTGATCACTACAACTGGAGACAAAGAAAAGGGTATTATATTTACGACCTGAACAGGGATTTAGATTTTCTCTTTTCTTCTTTTGCACATCAGATTTGAATCTAGTGCTGTTGTTACGTCGAACCAACAGTACGGAGTCCAAAAACATCCACATGACATAACTTTAAGATGCGCTAAAGGAGTGAGTAGTTTCATTTAGAAACTGAAAGAGTTCCATGTGACTTTTGACCAGAAAATGAAGATAAAGGTTTGATGAGAACGGCGTCAGACGGACTTTTTGTTCCATGACTGGTGGTTTAGTCACTTGGGTTTCTATACGTATATTTTAGCATCTCTTCATGTTCCTCTGCAGTCGTGCCTCTGTTGGCTAATGTGTGTGAAACCTAAAAGATCACAAGTAAATAAATCCAGTCCTTTCCTGCTTATCCCACAACACTCAACACACGTCCATGTAAACACTTATGGTACACACGTGAATACGCAGACTTCTGCACATACACAAACCGCGTCCACACACACAGATACACACTCCGGCCTCTGCGATGCCCCATATTCCAGTTCCACTTCTCAGGCTCTCAGCTCGCTTGTTTTTTTCTCCCGCTGTCCTGAGAAAATAACTAATAGTACAATCTTCTTGCAGCCCTTCAGTGAACAACATCCATTCTAGCATGAACCCAGTGTCCCTTGTTCCCTCACCCATCTCCACTGCACACCCCCACCCCTTCCAACCCCATCCCATCCCTGCTTCTAGAAGGTGAAGAAGTACAAAGAAAAGGATCAGAGCTTTTCCGATTCTTCCCTGGTTATTAACTACCATTTGTCCCCTCAGAGGGCTGTCCCTCCCATTAACCCAACTGATGCTCTTTTCTCATGGTAATCAGCCTGCTGTTGCTGCCGCCGCCACCGTCTCTGCTGCCACAACCACCACCAACACCGCTGCTGCTGCTGCTGCCCACAGAGGTGCAAGGAATTGTGGGGGATATTCAGAAGAGAAGACCTCCCTCTAGCTCAAAAACAGTGCTTGAGCTCTCTCTCACTCTCTCTCTCTCAATCTCTCTGACAAACACATACAAGTTCACACTATGGGCTCAGACACACACATGCGCACTTCTATTGCATGTACACACACAAACACCAATCACAGCACACATCTCACAAACAGGCGTGTGTGTGTGTGTGTGTGTGTGTGTGTGTGTGTGAGCTTTCAGAGGCGAACACATTCACCAAATCACAAAGGCAAACATGAAACGTGCTGCCTCCAACCACAGGGGCATGGAAGTAATGTAAGGCAATGCATGGAAGTTAATGAGAAGAAGCTGGCTGGAAGCTGATGGACCCGGCACAAAATATTTTTTGCAGAGAGCGTAGACCAGCTAAGAATGTTTGGGCATCAAAATAAAACGAATCATCAGGAGTTTATTACTGTGAAAAAATATTTATAAGAAGAAGGGCACTGTAGGATTTTAATTCTTTACGTAATTACAACCAGATTAGGAACAATACGTGCAAAATATGTTTGGAGCGTGAGTGTTGGACGTTTTTAGTTCAACTGCATAAAACAGAAACACACCGTTACTTAAAAAGAATCCAACTGATGCAGTGTCATTTGCAAACATTGTGAGGCTTTTAACAAATGACACTTATACAAGAATAAAGGCTACAAGGCATAGAAACTGCCTGACACTGAACACACACACAACCACAAAATAGGCCAAAGAAATTAAAGGTATAGAAATATATATTTAGACTTTAATTCTAGAAATGGCTTAAAGGTTGTTCTTGTAATAACTCAGGAAAACAAATAGGTAGGGGTTGAATTTCCAAAAGCGCTCACATTTCACAAATTGACCTTTGATCTTTAAAAGTTTGATAGGACTCTATTACAGTGGGTTACACACGCTTTCGTCACTGCGCCTTCGGTTTGTGTGTAAAAACAGGTGCACGAGAATAACAACCGTCCTCACTTGATGTTTGAGAAACCTCTCGAGGAAATTAAATCTGCTGAAGCTCATGGAGGGAATCCATTGCTAAAAGGGGTTGTTATAGTGAGAGAAGCAGCAAACATCAACACATGGGTCTTGACTTGCACAGTGACTGGCAGCAACAAAGGCATTGTCTCGTGACAAACTCACTTCCATTTCCTTATTATGTAGCTGCAGGCCTTGATGGAATACGCTCGTCTCAGACGTGCTGCAACAGTAAATATACATGCAGCGGTGAAGCGGAGGGAAAACATACTTTTCCCACCTTTGTTGATCTGCAGATTAAGAAAGTAGCAAGACCGACTGGAATAAACTAAAGGACTCAGAAGTATATTTTCGTATAAACCTGAAAACTTAAGTGTGATTTGCTAATATTTGTGGTGCAGCTGTACAATACTGAAGTTAAGTAATTTAACTCCAGTTTATTTCCCACTTACTTGTTGCTACTTTTTTCCTCCAGATGATCACACCAAGCAGAAGGCCAGCCTTTCACTGAACTGCACTTATAGCTCACATAAGTGTTACGTTAAGTTACTGTCACTGTAAAAACAAGCTCAGATATACTGCTGAGGAGCACCGTTGCCTGTACCACGCTAGTGCAGGTGTAGTCTCTCTGCATGTACAACAAACCACAGGATGCCCGCTTACAGCTTCTAGCAGATTGAATGAAAACATGTAAACACCTCCAAAAGTGTTCTACATACCATCCCCCTGGTTGAAAAGTCATCTAGTAATCAAAGTAGCATGAAATCATTAAAAATGGCAAAAATATTTGAACTAAAGTTCTCATTGGACGCAATATGCTCATTGTAAACAATTATTAGGAACTTGCCGTTACTTTTTGGAGCTCAGTTTTTAATTCCCTTTATCGCCTCCTGCTAAATGGTCTTTATTGTTACCCGAGTTAAGTTTTTCTACATTTCTGCTCTGACAATAGACGTGTAAAAGCAGAAGCAAACAGCCAAGTCAGCTATCAATAACAAGTGCATAAAGTGAACCCCCACACTTCAACCCAACCCCCCTTTGGGTCTTGGATGTTATTTACCCGCTTCCAGGGAAAACCACACTTTCTCTCTCACAGACGCGCGCGCACACACACACACGCGCGCACAGGCAGGAGGCAAGAAACACAAAACATCCGATCAGCGACAAACATGACACAAGTCACGAAGATAACCTAAGTGGAGAGGGGTCAAACACACACGCAGTTAGCAACAATGGCTTCAAGGTTTTAGGGGACGCCTGGGTCTCAGTCAAACGACTCCTTCTTTAAAGAATGTTACTGATGCACAACATGGAAAACAGCTTCCACATTACACCGACTTTTATCTGAGTTTTCTCCCCCCGTAAGCCACCACACACCACGGGACGTCCCCCCCTATCTCCCCACTTCTCTGCAGAGGCATGCCGCACTTGATAAATATTCGGAAATTGCTTAAAACTCACCAGATCGCCGAAAACGTCCAAAGAACATCAAACGTCAACAGCGACGGGGCCGCGGACAAAGTGCACCGTGTTTAACAACTTCACAGATTCGCATTTGCAACATATGTACCGAGCAAAAAAAGCCTCGTGAAGCAGCGGAGGCGATCGCGTAATTAAGAATTAAATATCCAGAGCCTTCCACCACGCGTCTACAAAATACGCAAAATTACGCAAAGTCCGATTGCGTGATAGTAACAATACATTCATAACAATTCAACAGTCGCGCACGTCGATGTGTCAGTCAGCCTGAGATGAGAGTTGATATAAAGCTCGTAAAAGTTGTTTAAAAGCCACACATGCACACACCAGGACGTGCAGCGACATTATGAGGTCTTACAGAAAAAAAACCAGCAGTTTACCCACCAAAAAAGTTTCCAGCACCGCATTAGTCAATTTCACATGGAGCCCCGGTAACCTTCCATCCCGGACCGGACCAGAAACCCACCGTGGGACAGCCCACGCCACCGCTCCCGGCTCTTTTCTCCCCTCGATCTGTTGTTTTATTATTTTTTTCCTGTTTTTTTCAATAATTTTTCTATATTCGGAGGCCTGAGAGTGTGTCTGGCTCTCCTCAGGCTGCAGCGGAGTTATGGGGCGGTAAGCATTGTGGGAGTGTGACGTCAGGGGCCACTTTCACAAAGTTTTTTTTTTTTTTTTTTTTCACTCAGGGACAGCTTTTACTGGTTTTTCAACAGCGTGCAGCCACTAAGTCCCAGTCACACTAACAAACAGACTGGCATCGTCAAATCTGCAAATACATACTCATAAAACAATATATTTGATATATTTAATAAAACATGGACGTCCTATTCATCAGAACTTATGAGCCAAAAATATTCAAATATAGGCTAAATCCAATCCTCTAGTCCTTATTTATAGTCAAAAATAGTCAAGGCCGAGCATTAGAATTTTTGTTAACGTTACTAATGATTATTTTATGCCATGTGATAAATAATAAAAAATAATAATTGAATGTTTGAACTGGAATAATCTAAACTTTTTTTCAGGGTTTATTCCCACTATCATTTAAAGAGTGATAGTATCCTGTTTAGTCCTCATATACTCACATTAGCTACTGTATAGCCTATAGCAAAATGGAGTAAGTTAAGCTGTTGTAATTCAATGTTTTGTTATGTTTGTGATAGTTTCTAAAACTATACACCACAAATAAAACTGTCTTCAACTAGGCTCTTATTAAAATGTTTGATAAATGATATTAAGAGTGAAATAAACTGATTGTGTTATTATTACTTTATGTAGCCTATTTCATTATGAGATATGAATTGGTTGGATTAAATTCTCTTTTATCTGAAAATAAAAATAAGTAATTATTACATCGTTTCAAAATACCCCTAGTGTAAGTATGTTACATATTAAGTCAAGTGAAAACACTTATTGATGTTTGTGTCACTATAAATGAATACTGAGGGTTTATTTAATTTAATTTATCTGTGTGAAAGGAAAACCTTTTGAGTGATAATATCACTTTTCATAAATTGCCCATTAAAATAGTTTACAAATATTTATAATATCAAATATATGATTGTAAAAAATACCTTTATGGAGCCAGTGGGACAATATCAAATGTTTATTTGTTTATTAAGGCTATAGCAGGAATCACTCACATTGTGTTTTCCCTGTTTGAGTTATTTTGCTGCAAATGCGTCAACAAGTGACAACATGGAGGAGGAAAACGAAGAGTGTTTTTCAGTCCATCAGCAGGAATGTGAGTGAATGATCGCCCGGGTCCCCACGTGTGAAAAAAAAAATGCTACCGGCGGTGGTGGTCTCGTTTCTCCACCTTGTGTTTTTTGAGGGGGGTGAAAGAATTACTTCCAGGGCACATCAACCCGTTTCCTCATCACCCTAACCCCCCCTCCAGCCCCTCCACAGGCTTTCCAACCAACAGCCCCACCAAGCCCGCAGGGTGAATGTGTTTGTGCAGAGAGAGGGAGTATGGGGGGTGGGGGAGCAAGAGTCTTCAATAATGCTGCCTTCAAGGGCCGCTCGTCTGCTCATATTTTATATAGATTTTTATGCATGCATTTTGTTATATTAACAGTGTGATACAGTTAATCAAAAACGATCCTCTAAAGTCATTCGAAAAAATTCTGAAACATGTTTGGCACCTTTACAGTTTCCAATTTATTTGTTGGAGTAAAGCATATGCTCGGCTGGTGGTTGAATTATTTTTTTTTGTCAAAAAACGCATTCAGCCTTGTCATAACGACCTAAAGAGAATACATCCTCAGTTCAATAGTAGACTACTATCAAAAAGTCTCCAGTTTATATAATTAATTTTTCCTAATTTTTGTTCATTAATCGTTCGCTGAAATTGCGACATTTCCGACCGGTCATGAAAGCACCAAAAGCCTTCTGGCATGTTCAATACATTTGGAGCGGGTAGAGAATGCCTGTTGTTCACAGCAAACGCCTCCTAATCACTTACCTGTTGCTGCAGAGTTGGGGAAATAGTTATTGAAAATGAAAAGGAGGCGTTTATTTCCATAAAACAGAGGTCTGAAAATGAACATCTGAGGACAGTCATCAGTTGGATCTAAGAAATTACAGGTATTATTTAATCCGCTAGTGTTCGGGCTTCTGATTTTTTTTTATTTGAGAAGTACACTTGTAAGTCGACTTAAATGGAAAATAACCGAGGGGGAAACTGCATCAAAAAGAAACCGCAAAAACCCAAACTAAAATGCAAGAACTGTTAAAACATTTAGGCACAAAATCAAAAGAGGGGGAGAGGAGGCTGATTTTTAAGCTTTTTGATGCCAAACCCTTTTTAATCAAGCAAACATTTGTTTAAGAAACAACCATGTGTAAATAAAAAATAAATAAGAAGAATTGTGACCACAGAAAATAATGGACAGTTTATTCAGTTTTCACAGGAGATTAAATGTTGGTTTCAAATGTTTTTGTTCTCATTAAAATGTTGGGTTAAAACTTCTTAAATAAATAAAAAATATAGTGAGGCTGTGCACCATACCAAGGTGAAGATGAATTCTTAATGTTAAGTGTCAAGTTTCAGTGTGAATTCAATTAAATAACTGCAGGGAATAAAATATTACTAAGTAACTAAGTTGAGGTTAATTAGAGTGATGAGCTTACATTAAAATGTTTTTTAAAATCATTTATTCCAAGTGAAACAATTAAACTGATCACCTGTCAGTTAATATTAAGTAATTTCAGACTTTATGAATGAGTCAAGATTTGATTTAATTGTTGCAGTTAATACTTGCATTTTGTTTAGTCATCTGGGTTAATGGATATATTACTGCATATAATAACATTAATAGGAATTTGCTCAAATGATTTCTGAAAATATGTTTTAGCTCATCATTTTCTCATCATAGTGATGTGAGACCGTCATGAGCTGGATGTGAGGCGAAAAAAAATTCAATAATGTAAATGTATGTGCAATATCAACTGATTATTAGGTGTATTCAAAATAACTGAATCATATGTATAAAAAATAAATAAATAAATAAAAAACCACGAGCCATTAGTTTGATAGATTGTCATTAAATCTATGATACAGTGTAGGGATGTGCTCTATGATTTTTCTGCTCAATGTAACTGTGATGGAGCAACATGTTCACAGTTTTATTTTACTGTTATTTTTAACGTTGTATGAGAGTCACACAAATGAGCCATGGTTATAAGACTGGCCTTGATGCTCTGTTAGGTATGTAAAAATAAGTTTCACTTGTCAGTTCTGGCTGCAGTCTGGTGCAGATGTTTTGGTTATTTTCCCCCTTGAGGATGCTGTAGAATAAACAGAATCTAGACAGGAGCAGATGATAGAGGAGCAGAAGGTTTAAGATGGATGAGGTGAAGTGACTTCCCAGCATAAAGAGGGAGACTTCTTTCATTTTTGCCATTGTTTGTTTATTTGGATTACAGTGTGGTTGGTGGGACCGCAGTCAGGTTGATTGCAGTTGCGTGGTGGTCTGTTATTTGTGGAGTTGTGGAGCGATTTTTAACTATCTTATGAAACGCCACATAAAGCTGTGGCACTGAGTTCCACTCCTCCTCCTTCTCTTTTCCTCCTTGCTGTGACTCCTCTCTCCCTCTCTGGTCTTCCCATCTCCCCAGAACATCCAGGAAAACCTCTGAGACGCAGAGAAACCACCCTGGAAGCATGACAGCATGGGCAGCCTCCGAAGCAGCCACTCCCCTGCCTGTCTCTGGCCGCCTACCACGCACCTAATCAGTCCTGATTAGATGCACTGTACGAGATGAGGAAGCCAGCCTTTCAGAAGTTATGATGACAGGACAGAAGAAAGCAATGGGCTCCCTTAAATAAAGCCTTCATCAGACATTGAGCAGAAACATCTGCGTCTGTTTATGGCGGCGGACTACAACAGTAGTCACATCTCCAACTGTCCCTGTAGTGTCATCCCAATTTACCTCCTTCATTTTTATACCTTCTTCTTCCACAGCTCTTGTTTTAAAAACCAACAACTTCACAATCACACACACACACACACACACACACACACACACACACACACACACAAACTCAAACCTCAAATAACACATGCAAAATTTGGCATCTTTGCCTCTTTAAGCCCCATCTACACAAACATAAATGATCCAAAATCAGCATCAGTGAACACAATAGCAATTAGCAAGGGGGACAATTTGTTCACATCTGGAGTGTATTTCCTTGCCACCAGAAAAACCGAGCAAACCCTTCTCTCAGGGTCTAGCGTGGTGGGAAATGACTATGTGTGTTTTTATGTGTTTTGTTTAAAACAGATGGGCGGTTTACATTAGTGGAGATGGGCGATAAACAGCTTAGAAAGGATGGGGAAACCGTCGGACACAAAGAGAAAGACATCACCGCTGCTTCCAGTGCCCAGACATGAAATTGATGCCTGTTGTGGACATTCATGATTTTCTCACTGGTTTTGTTTGAGCTTTCTTTAATTATAGTTTTGTAAAAATAGTGTGTGTCAGCCTAGTATGTTTTAATGTGCCTGAGACTAAAATTATTCTGCTTGATTCCTGGGCAAAAAAAAATGTTTTAAAGCTTTAACCAGGATTGGGGTGTAACTGCTTTCTATAGCTCTGTTTTTTGTCTTTGCAGCATTAATAAAGTATAACTCAACTACTAGTGCCATCTGTAGCTGTACCAATGTAGAAATTGTAACAGTAACATACAGCTCACCCTAAAAATCAACCTGTTAATGTTTCCAACCCAGACTTTACACAACAGGCTGCTTGGATCGTGTTCCTGCACTGATAGATACCTCATCATCCCTTCCTGTGGCTGTGATGTAACTATTCTGCATCTGGTGTTTGATAACTTCAGGCTATAGCACAGAGGAAGAGTTAGGGAGGTCTATCTCAGCTGGGACTCACTGCTGTCTGATGAGGTGGGGTATCAGGTCCCAGCCAGCCGGCTGCAGCAGGTTGATAAGGTGGATGGGTGGAACGTGGGGTGTCTTGTCCGGCTAAACGTCTACGTCATTAAGGCACGCTGCTGCCAAGAGGGGATCCTACACCACTAAAAATAAAAACAGACATTATGTCAACAGATTTTGTTAGCTTTGGCGAGTTCTCTAAAAATCTCTCAATTTGAATAAACTGTAAGAGCCAAAAAGACTATTGTGTATGCATGATGAAGATGAATATGTACAGTTTGATCTTAAAAACTGTCCCATTCAATTTAACTCTGTACAGTACATTTTCACACTGTCACACTGCATTATTCCACCTCTGTTCTGAACTTGGCAGAGCTTCCACACCAGGCATTATGATAGTCACATTTTCATTAAGACTTTAACTGTTTTTAATATGCATGGTTCTGTTTCAATTTCTTCAATATATTCTGTCTCTCTGTGCTATTACTATGGCAGAACTTTTATTGCAAAATAGAAAATGATTCTTAACATTTTTTGAAAGTTGCATAAATACCTTTCAATAGGGTTTTACGTTAAAGAAAGGTTTAAAGATTCCCTTCTTTTTATTAGACAGGAAAACTGATGTCAGTAAGTTTAAGAAGACGTAAACTAGGTTGCAAATGTATATGTACTCAGTGACTCTGTTAGATTGCACCAAATGCACTAGACACAGCCTCCAGCTGAACTGAAAGCGAGGTCGTCAGTAACAACACAGAAAGGTCAACAGGAGGCGGGTTGTTTGAGGTTGACTACCTTATTTCCCTGTTCTGAAAGGCCACAGGCAGAGAGCTGGGTGTTATTCTGCTTCAAGCAGCAAGTAAAGAAAAGAGGCAAAGGTAACATCTATGCGAGAAACATGAGTGACATATATGGATATGCAGATCTGCAAACGTCACCTTCTTCCTCTGTAGCAAAGTTATGCGCCTGAGGAACTTATAGATCCAAAAAGAGAAATGAAATTGTGAAAACACAGGACAATGAGTCAGAAATACATAAAAATCTCAAACATGCAGTCTCACTCTATGTGTTACAGTTCCCTCCAGATTGATATGATTATTTATTGTCATTATCCCATGACACTTTTATTATCACTACACGTGGATCCAATAGATATGGAAAGAACTTTAGTAAACCAGTACCAGGTCTACATTTTCATATCTTCATATCATACCTGAAGGGAGTCTCTCTCTCTCTCTCTTTTCTCATTCTCATTCTCAGGCTCTGAGTTGTGGTTCTTTGCATTGTTATCATTGCTGTCATCTCTAACAATGAAAAACAGTGTGTGTTCAAGGGATGGGGGAGGAGCAGACACAGCAAACGACACAGGAAAAGAGGGAAAGAACAGCCAGCTGTCGAGCATCAGAGAAAAGAAAAACGTGAGTGATTGAATACAAAGAGAGAATACGTTAGACTGGGTTGGCTGAACTGGAGGATGTGGAGGGATTAACTCTGAGAAGTAACCTCCACAGTGAAGGCCACAATCAAAAACATTTCAAAGTTCTGCTTGGGAAGATCTGCTTTTTGAAAAAGTACTGAATTAAATGTACAAAATACGCAGCAGTTTCACCATCCCTGTTAAGAGCTATGTTTACTTTTCGGTGTTAAGACGTGAGTAAGTATTTTTGGGGTAATAATGAAAAACAAATTGCATGCAGATCTTATCGGTTTTGTCTCAGCATCCCAACAGTGGATAACAATGTCTTTAATGTTACATATTTAAGCAATTATCAGTGGATTCAGTCAAACAAGGCAGGCTGGCAGAGAGTCCACAGATTTAAATGAGAGTAACAAAGGTTTGAGACCGCACCCCGACCACATGTTGCCATGCCTACCCAGTACACTGGGTCTGGGCATGTTGAGCACACATGTGAGCATCTAATGAAGAACCTAATGACAGACCACTGGATCTAAATCTTTATCACTGAACGTACCAATGATTGGGTCCAGCTGATTTCAGGGAATGCAGGGAAAAATGCAAAAGGGAGATAATGAATTTTTTTCAAAGTGAACTTTGCATGTTTTTTTTTTATTCATCTGCGAAAGTGATCAGTAGAGAGTAAGCAAATAGTAAGATATCTTGCTGAATAACTTATTGTTGTCTATTTCTTATAAAACTGTCATTTTATTGCAAAATATAAAAATGTGGGCAACATGTGTGACATCATGCAAATATGCAATATGTTTGTGTGGTATCATGAATAACTTCACAGGGCGTTCGGAGGTCAAAATGCACTACTTCCCCAAATGTAAAAACAAAGTAAATGTCTCAAACAACATGTTGACACAGGGCCACACAGTAAATAAATGTCAGAGTTGTAATAAATGTTAAGGTAAACATGTTTTTTTCACTGCCTTTTTCCCTCCAGCTACACAAATTAAGCTAACACTTTGTCAAATAGTGATGTGATCTCACATCCTCATTTTTTGAGAGTTGTTAGGTTTTTCAACATTTAGGGTCTTATTTTGGACTGAAATTCTTCACACTTTATCCACCCTGAATATAAATGTGGCCAAAACAGCAAATATCTAATACCATATAGCCACAATAATATGACTTCTATGGGTTTTTAAATATATTTTTGATACTGCTCTCAAAGTTTTTGCTATTAAATTTGCTCTAAAATTGTATGTTTTAATCACTGTCACTTCCTTGTAACTGTTCTTGTGACGTGCTGCTGACCTCTTGGCCAGGTCCTGATCTCAGTGGATTTTATCTGGTTAAATAAAAATAAAATAAATAAACATAATAAATAAATGTGTTGGCAGGTATCAGATATGGTTGCTGATTTGTGTCATTCTTGTATAACCTAGTGGGAGAGTTTACATCGAACAAATAGTCTTAATTGTCCCACATGTGCCTCCTTTGTAAAAAAAAAAAAAAAAAGAAGAAGAAGAAAAAAAGCTTCGTAAAAAACAAACAAACTAAGACTTACAGGTGAGGGGTCACAGGGTTCATACCGAACACAACACAGGTTTATGGCACAAACGAGCTGACTAGTGAATACCCATGAAAAAAGTGTTAACTGAGGAAGTGTTAAATAAGCAGTAACAAAGAAGTGTCATTTCCTACCTTGTAAATGCAATACACACACTACTCTATACACTCCGCAACAGTAGGTGGAGGTACACGCCATCTTGACTCTTTGAATTACCAATCGAAGAAGAAGAGGGCGAGAGGCCAGTGCATGCTGGGATATCACATGAACTACAATGGCGGTTAATCAGCGAACTTTTTATCCCCTCATTCTGATGTGTTTACTTTCCTCACCTCTCCTCCAATCCTGTCGGACTTCTGCCGAAGAATTGAAGTGGGATGAGAATGGCTACGTTTTGTACTGCCCGTGCATGGGTAAATAACTGTTTGGAGCTGGAACTTAGGTTTTGGTTGTTATCTGTGTTATAAAAAACAGCTAGCGAATCCAAAAGTCGACTCATTCAAGTGAAAGTGATCTGACACACCGGCTAAATATAAACCCAGGGTTTCTGTGGACAATGCTATAAGGAGTTCATTTCGACAGTCTGTATAAAGACAACATAGGCTAATTAAACTATAAAAACAAACAAAAAACTACCTCTTGTCAATTTCGACTTGGGAAAACATTTTACACAAAGTCACTAAATATAACTCTTTGGTCTTAGTCATACAGTGAATTTATGGTCTGCCTGCATGGGTACTTGTGGGTGTGAATTCATTCCACACATAAAGACTCTCTAGGTATTAGTAACCTAACACAGCTCTTGTTTTTCAAATCATAAATGTTTGTAATAAAGGGTGCCTACACTTCCCATAAGCCCCTGTTGTCTGTGTTTTTTTGTTTTTTTTTTTGGGTATAAAGTGGGTTTTTTGTCTTCATGTATTTGTTTAGGTCGTTTTGGAAACCAGGCAGATCACTTCCTGGGGTCTTTGGCTTTTGCAAAGATGTTGAACCGTACCTTAGCAGTCCCTCCCTGGATAGTTTATCGTCACCATACACCCCCTTACACAAATGTAAGTACAGTCACTGCTGAAGTTTTGATCCTTTTTTGTATGTAGTCACCTAAGCTCTCAAAATAAGTTTTACTTCTTCATGAAAGTAATTTTAAATGCAGTCTATGAGGATACAATGGTGTGCTTACTTATCACACATATTCTGTGCTTATATTGTATGATTTATTAACTTATTATTATTGATCTGTGTAGGAGCTTGCTTCTGTTCACTTGATAACAATATATTCCTGTAACATTAGAATTAACAGGGTCTTTTCTGCTATTTTCTGTTTTGTTTAGGTCCATGTTCCCTACAGGGAGTTCTTCCAGCTGGAGGCCTTGTCTGCCTACCATCGTGTGGTCAGTTTGGAAGATTTCATGGAGAAACTGGCACCTAAACACTGGCACTTAGGACAGAGAAAAGCCTACTGTTTTGAGACTGCGGCACAGAGGAGTGCAGATAAGAAATCTTGCCCGATGAAGGTAACAACCCAGTTGGATAAAATCATAATACCCATAATTTGATTAAAAAGTGTTAGAACTACCCTGTAAAAAGCTTGGTTGTGACTAACAGAAATATTACAGTCGATAGTAAAATCAATAATAGAATAAGTGAAATGTAAGGGTGAAATGCTGCCCTCTGGTGGCCTGTTCCAAGTCAGTCAGGAAGTACAGGCTCATAAATATGTTTATATGTTTGCTTATTCTGAGATAGAAGGGTTGTGGTTCATTTCCAGGATGGCAACCCCTTTGGTCCTTTCTGGGACTATGTTGGGGTGGAATTTGACAAGTCTGTCTTGTTTGGTGGCATTTCCTTCAGTGCTTACCACCAGCCTCAGTGGATGAAGAAGTAAGTACATATTTGGGCAGCCAGACTGCAAACTCATTTTCAATTCCAATGTCTTACATAACATGACAC
>JAPQRQ010000026.1:20679153-20689168 GCA_037367365.1 Apogon talboti | reverse complement strand
CTCTCTCTCTCTCTCTCTCTCTCTCTCTCTAGTTGTTCTTTCTCTTTCCCTCTAGTATGTTGTCATCTCTCTTGTGCTCCCGTTCACTGTTGTCCCTTTTTTTTTTTTTGCTCTCTTGTCGAGCATTTCCTCTCCACTCTTCATAGAAAGTCTATTCAGCTGGAACCACTTCATCCCCATTACAATGGAGAGGGGAGGATCTAAACAGGGCTCTGTGACTCAGTGCTATTTATTTGGTACACTATGTTTATTTGTGCGCTCTGCTCTCAACATTAAGTTCAGAACATGAGACTCCTTGTGCTGCCTTAGTACATTATTCTCTGTATGTAAATATATGAGGGCTTCTGTGCAAAATACAAAAATGCCTTCATTAAAATTAAGTTACAATTAAACTGACACTTTGGCAATATTGTCACAATGCATTATTACAGATGAGGCTACCCAAAACCATGTGTAGTAAATAAAATGAGCCCCATCATTACTGTCTACAACAGTAAAGACAAACACATTAATGCATCAGTGATTTTAATCCAATGCTATAGTTCATATCACTCTGAAATAGGTTGTTTTACACAAACTCTCTTGGTATTTTATTTTACTGTGGTATTATACATTGACTGAAGTAAAGGGTCTTAGTACTGAACAGCAGCTGTTGGTTTCCATTTCTACTGGACAATGGAAATCAGTTTGCAGGAACAAGTGTGCAAGAAACTGTCAAGTTTTAGTTGCTGGTGTGTCCTTGTAAACACCACCACGGAGTTTTAACAAATAAACAGAGTGGACTCAGTGTCCACTGTGATGTATTGCCTATTACACATCTCAGTACGTGTTGTAACCCTGCCCTTGCCTCTTTGTTTCTTTACTCTACCTTTGCTGAAGTAGCTCTTGCGGATGACGTCCAGGTGCTTGGGCCTGTCATCCATGGTGAAGTATCGCTGGTGGTGGATATCTGGGGCACGGAGCAGCTCTCTGGGCCCGGCTGGCTTCACCTGCTCTGCCTTGAGCGCGATGGCTTGCTCCAGCAGGCCCAGGTTACCCCGGGTCATGTCAAACATCTCCGACTCCTCGGTCATTGTGGATCGCTGCGAAAGGCTGTCGTCGTCACGCTCGTCATCACCGTCTGCGTCATCAAAGTCTTTCTCCTCTGACTTGTCGGAGTGCACCTCGATAATGTCAGGAGAAGCCGAGGACGAAGCTTTGTGGACTTTGTAGTTCTCCGCGTGTGGGTTGGGATAGTAGTCGTGCAGTGGACTGGCCCTGTGGGAGCTGTAGCTTAAAGGAGGGCTGGCCTTGTAGTTTGGATGAGGGCTGTGTTTATGAGAGTCATATTTGTCCACACTGTTGCTGTTGTAGTCTTCCAGGGGACTGGCCCTGTGTGTGTCGTAGTCTTCCAGAGGACTGGCCCTGTGGTCTTCAGTTTTAATGAGTTTTCCCTGAGCTGCTGCAGTGCTGGTGATGGTGCGGATGGCAGTTGGCACATCAGAAACAGGCAGAACATGATTCACCTCTTTGTAGGTTTTCTTCTCCTCATCATCTTCCTCTTCTGGTGCCATGTCCTGCCTCTGCTGTGTCGGCGATGCCATCTCTTCCTCTTCCTCTTCCTCTCCCTCTCCTTCTTTGACCTGCTGATGGTGGGCATCTTCAGTGACATACTGGAGGTTCTCCTGTCTTGCATGGTTGCTCATGTCTTCACACTCCAACTCCTCTTCATTCACATCAGCTGCCTCTTTGTGTAAAACAGATGACTCTTCTGATGCTCTCTGTGCCTCCTCCTCCTCCTCCTCCTCTTCTCCCCTCTTCATTTCCCCCTCCTGCTCATCCATTGCTTCTTCACCCTGCTTGGCTGCCACGGTGACATCTTCTTCGGTCTCCATAGCAACAGGCTGCTGAAGAGCCACAGTTGGTGCATTGTTGTTGGTGTTGGAGTGTGAGACTCGGCCAAGGTGGAGGAGAGAGTTGGCGACCTCTTCGGCGCTCCGAGAGGGAGACTGACACTCCTCAGCTGCAGGAGGCGCTGCACCGGCTTCTGGCTCGATGATCACACACTCCTCCTCCTCTGTGGAAACAAAGGGGAAAAGGTCAGAGTGGTGACACAGCAAAGAGTGAGTCATGCAGTGAGCTAAAGCTGATGTCAGCAATATGTTTATCATCGCTGGCATCACTTTCCTGCCTGCCATGTCACTGTCTCTGAACTGAAAATGTAATAAATACACCTGCTGTGTCAGAGTCTCAGAGTGCCTGTAAAACACTCACAAAGGCATTAACTCATTCACCCACTTACTAATACTTGAGACTGAGGTTGTGGTTGAATTCTCTTTTTTGCTTAGAATCTTGACTCATGAATCTAGAATTCCGAACTGACCTAAATGACCCAGATTTATCTACGTATGTGGCAGCCCCGATAAGATCCAACCAAATTCTCAAAGTGTTAACAAAAGGTCCTTTGGTACTTCCTTTTTTATCTCATTTACAACAAGACCATCCTTTATCAAAGGAGGAGATAAAGCTCTATCACAGTTCCTTGCAGCAGCATCATCTAACCCACCTGGCTGTTCACCAAAAAAAGGCAACTTTGGAGCAGTCCCACCACAGCCAATCCCCTTCAGTAACATTTAGCATCCCATAATGACCTACTACAGTTGTCCTTTCCTAAGACCTTCACATGATATGTGACATTTTTAATCAAAAAATCAAATAGGTTGTAATTTTTTTTTTACTTTTCAACCTCAACCTTTGGGTTGGTTCTGGTAGGCCTTTCAGCACCGCAGCAGGAGACACACTGGTGTTGATCTAATCTAATATCAAACACCAACCTTCATCAGCATTAGATGTGTTCTCCTCTTTCTGATATGTGTCATCTTCTTCCCTCTCCTCCTCTTCCTCCTTCGGTTGGCTCTGTGTTTCCTCCTCCTGCCCATTTGTCTGTCCGTTCTGCATCACATCTTCTACCACCTCTTCCTCCTCCTCCCTTTCTTCAGCTGCCTCCTTCTCCTTGGACTCTGCTCCTTTCTCTCCATCCTTCTCTCCTTCTCCCTCGGCCTCACTACTGGCATCGCTCTCTGCGCTGAAGCCCTCATCCAGTGCCAGTTTAAGGGGGTGAGACTTCCTCTTAGAGGCGGGCCGCTCTGTTTCCTGTTCCTGCTCCTGCTCTGCTTCTGCCTCCTCTAGACGGCGCTTTCTGGCAATGGGGCAACCCAGAATGCTGAGGGTAGAAGAAAAAAAAGAGACAATGATGAAGACTAAAAATGGTTGTAATAAAAAATCTCATCTCATCTGAAAACACAAGCGGCATACTGCAATAAAACATGCTCCTCGCTATGAGTGAGTTAAAGCAGCAGAATGGATGTGTGTGTTTTGACAAGAGGAAGGATGGAGCGGGTCATTTAGCTGAGAGTATGAGTAAACACATATGGCCTAAGGGGGGCGCCATGCTCGCTCACTCAGACATCACAACCAATCTAAGCCAATTGACTGGAACGTTTAATGAACAACTTGTATGGAGAGGCGGCGGGCGAGGCAGCAGAGGGTGAAATCCAATAAACTCCCTCTTACTTTCACCTGGGAGAGGCACAGGGAGATTGAGGGACGATCTATAAACAAAGTGCATCTGAAATTGCCTGCTGAACGAATACACATGTAAACAGATAGCTAATATCTGCCCCTCAATAAAGAGGAGTCACAAGCCAGTGAGCTGCCCCGAGTCTCCCGGGGTCTCTGAGGAGGAACGACAGAAACACCGAATGAAGACCGGGAAAAGGAGGCTTTCGCTGCTGCCCACAGAAATCCTGAACTTGAAAACTGAAAATGTAGTGAAAAACAGCCACCCTCACTGGCATGTGATTACTTAAAGTGATATAATTAATGTTTTCATTTTTTTATGCGATTTAAGGCCTCTAGAGTCATTGAGGATGCTTTAAACATGTTACTATCATGAGGATCTGCAATTTACATAATGACAAAAAGGCAAATCAGTAGTGAAATCTTATGTGAGGCTCTTCAACTTTATGTCTTCACGTACCCATGACTTATTTGCAGCACATACACTGATTTTAAAAACATACATGGAATACATGTAAACAGAAACTGAAGAGCGCAAACCACTTTTGTTATTTTGTTCTGTCATAGATAAAGACACGAAGGCTGTTATTTTTTTTCTGGCTCTGTCTTACTTTGGTCACGGTTAGGGGAGGAAATAACATGCATTGTTGATGTAGATAATAGACTTGTACAATGCTGCACTCTAAGTGAAATTTATCGTGAAATTTTCATCTTCATGAAGGAGATGCAGTAGTGTATAAAGGACAAGGAGGACAGACAGAGAAGAAGGACAGACAGAGGGCGGGTTTTAATCTGCCCTACCTTCTGTGTCGTGAGTATCTCCCACTGATATGGCCAGTGCCATTGCATCCAGGGGTGGGGCAGCTGGATGGGATGGATGGAGGTTAGAGATATGTTTAAGACAGGGTGCATTTTAGTTCCTATGCAGAAGCAATGACAACCACAGGCAATAGAAAAAGTAAATTAAGATAAACAAAACAAAAGGAATACAGCGAGACAAGCGCAGACATGCAAACTGAGCATACGAGTCACACAAATGCACATGCACAAAGATGCCCATTGGTCACAGATATGTAACCCCCCCAGCCCCCTTCCTGCAGACACACATAATGCATGAATGCAGGTGGCATCAAGCCGGGAAGAACATAATATTGTGTGTCGTACATCAACCCTGGCCTATATCCTGTTACTATGAGCGATAAGGATCAGCCGAGACCTGCTGTAATTTCCCCTGCTCTGCTCTCCTCACTAGTCATCATCATAACCCCCCTGCCCAACCCCACCTCCACCCCACTCCCGTCTCTTTTTCTCCACTGATTCAGGTTGCTATGACCCCTCAGGACGGTTCATTTCAATTCTCATTAAGTTCCCCCAGCAATTGCCCTTTATTACTCCAATTATCCTTATTATTAATTTCACTTATTAAAAAATGCAGCATTTGCATTTTAAATGAGGCACTCTCTGGCCTCACTACCTTTTTTTCCTTAATCTAGAAACCTAAAGGTTTTTTTGGAGTACTGAGCACAGATCAATGCTCAGAGGTGAAGTGTGACGAAAAGAGAGAGAATGAAAAAATAATTTAGATGAGAGGCAGGGAGGAAGGGAGAGAGAGAGAGAGCAGGGGGAGGAGAGAGGACAACGGACTTCATGACCGTTGAAGGCCTGAAATGCTGCCGAGCTAGACGGGAAGGCCCAGGAGAAGAGGGTGGGAGGAAAGACAGAAATGACTAAGGAAGGGCTAAAGAAGAACTGAATAGCCCCCCACACCTGCACCACCCTCTCTCCTTGTGTTGTATCATTCGATTGGATTGCAAAAAGATCATACACCCCTTTCATTGCATCTGCTGTATTGCATCTGTGTTCATAGCAGGAAATAGCGAAAGGCTCAAATCAATACCAGCCTGTTGGAGGCTCTGACCACGAGTTGAGAAGTGCTGATGATAAGAAATAAAAAAAAATAATATACAATATTATCTAAAGAACCACTGATAGTGAGGCTACAAATGCCGGGGGGCTTTGCAGTGCACATAAAAAAAACTTTATGAAAGCACAAAGATGAAGGTGTTTCCTTACCTCAGCTCTTGTCCTACGAGCTCAATAGGAACTGAGAGAGAGAGAGAGAGAGAGAGAGAGAGAGAGGGTGAGAAAGAGGAGGGGAGAGGAGAAGAAAGATACAAAAGGAGAACAAAGGTGAATGACTGCTTAGAAAGCTGCGCTGCTAAAAGAAACTCAGATCAATAAATCACAAATGCATACGAATCCCATGAGGGTTTCTCACAGAAGCTTACACACTGCATGATCAGGAGGAAAAAAAACACAAAACACAGAACACCTACACATTACCAAACGCATATACACACATACAAACACACGCTCACAAAGGCAAGCACAAAACAAACAGGAGCGTAAGTGCTGGCCTCCACAAACATACTGTATGAATAACGCACACGCAAACACACAAAGGCAAACACAGAACCATACACACGGAGGAGAAAACCTAAATCAGCCAAATTGCATAGTGCTGTTCAGAAAAAATGACAATTATATGCAGACTTCAGCAATAAAACATGATTAATTGTTGCACTTTAGTTATCATAATTGGGAAAATGAAATTAAAAGCAAAACTGCCTTCATCAGTAGAAAACAGCACTTCTTTCAGGGACAACTTATAGTAATTGGCTTCAAAACATAAATCAAATCTGCTCACAAACAACAGGACACACACACATACATACATCGCTCTGGGCTAGCTATAAGCATCGATTAGGAGTTGAGCGATAGAACTAGTTTAGAGAAATATCCTGTTTTCATTTGGACTAGACGGGAAAACAATACCATCCTGGAGAATTCAGCTCAGACTCCGATATCACATGCATTAATCACATGTCAAAAAGACCCCAGGTATCACGATACTTTAAGAGCATAAGAAAAACACACACACACACACACACACTGTTGATGTGAGTGCAGCATCTCAGTTTCTCAGTCTTTCATCATGCAGTTGGAATGACTGGACGCCTTCCTGCGCCGTGAACACGCTGTGAACTGTTGCTCTGCTGTCTCGCTTCTAAACATCAAACGCACACACACACACACACACACACACACACAAACAGAAACTTGTTCCCATACAAACAAGAATGACACACACATCATTATGTATAAACTATAAGTGCACGCTACATTTCAAATATTCATGTGTATGTTCGGTTGTGCACGTCTGCAGTTGCTTGCATGCACACACACACAGTTTCTGTCCATATACACACATATGAACACACAGTCCTGTCTTACTTAAGACTATGAGCTGATACCCAGCTGCCAAACTGACCAGCAGATGTTTGATGTTTGTATGTGAAGGAGTGTGAGTGGGTGCATTTCTGTGAGTGAGACATAAAACGAGTGCTCTACATATCCTACTTTTAAGACCCATCTTAAGCAGTGGCTTAAGGCGAACCAGATGTGTGATTACTTTTAACATGGAGTGTGGTGCAACGTATTGTCTTGTCTCTTGATACCTGCCTAAGGACTACTGATGTAGATGATGAGTTTTGCTATAATCCATCATGTTAGCATCCTTTGTTACTGATGTACCATCGGTGTACATTGTCCCTTTAAAATAGGTAAAGGTAAAACTATCTGAGTGGATGTGTAAACTGTTTCAAGGTCCTATATGATGGAGAGAACTAACAAACACTCACCTCTGATTCCCTTGGACCGAGTGCGGGTTCGTTTGTCATCACCCTCTACACTCATCTGGGAGGGAGAAGAATAAGAGAGAGGAGACACAAGTGTTAAGGAGGATAGAGGAAAGACAGCGTGGAGGAGAAAAGGGAGAGAGACTGTATGAGTGGTACTTTCTCAATTCTCTCAATATATTCCTCTACACATCCCCAGTTTATCGTCCTTGCCTACCTCTGCTTCAAAAGAGCTGGTATAATAACCCTCGCTGAGAATGTTCCCATTGAAACACACCAAGGGTAAGACTGACACAAAGACATGATCATATCTTTAAAACAGCACTTCTTCATCCTTCCTTGCCAGCAGTTTCCTCTCTCATCACAGGAAAAAAGATACATACCGGTATACAGTTTTGATGAACCACACCATCAAAAGAGAAAGGCAGTCCAAAACAAAAGCTAGATGGCATAGAAAGGAAATAAAACCCCGGTGTTTAAGCTACTTTTGAAATCCCCTTTCCTCCCCCACCCTCACTCACACGCTTCGCCTCACCATTACTCTCCCTGTAATTTCCTGCACCTGAGTGGTACACATGATTGTATACTGTGCACAGGCAACAGGCAGCGCTCGCACTGAGGCCATGGCCTCTATAAGCAGAGGGACTGACAATCATAACTATGCTGAATATAATAATAAAGCAAAAATGGCTGCTAAAAAGCCACTGTAATAACCCTTTTACGAAGACGAGCCGTGTGTGTGGGTGTGTGCAAATGAGTGTGTGTATGGGATGCTTTATGCACATTGCTTACTCTTGGCCTGGCTTTTAAGCCACAAAGGAGCAGGTGTTAACCCTGCTGCCTCAAACACACACATTTACACACACACACGCACATATTGACCACGAGCCACACCTCCTCAGTGCTACCTCTCCATGCTCGGAGCTGCTCTCAGTGCACTCTAAAGCTATCAGATGCTTTTTAGACACAATGGAGCCATTAGCTTTGATTACTGGACTCTATTTTTTTTCTAACGCAGGTCTCCCCTCTTTCTCGCTTTCTATCTCCAACTTCCTCCCTCCTGTACATACTCCCTAAACCCCGCCCTCCCCTTTTCACCCCTTGCTTAGGCACTTAGCTGCTTTGTTGCTTCTAGTCAAGTTGGCACCGCCACAGTAAGATTCAAACACCAAACACGGGGTCCCTGTTTCGCCTCTTTTTTTCTCTGCCTCTCTATTTGGCAATGCCCCTTTCCTGCTAATAGACTACTTATGAAAAGAAGGAGGGTAAGAAGGATGAGAAGAAGATGAAGCACGCTGTTGTTGTTGTTGTTAAAGGCTTTTCTTTTTTTTCCAGGGGAGGGTGCACTTCATTCATTAGTGTCTAGTGTTTGGCCGGAGGTACAGGTGCAGGCTGGAGCCCCTCCCTTTCCTGTGTGAGTCTCCACTGCCTTGGCCTTGCTCCTCTCTCTCTCTCTCTCTCTCTCTCTCTCTCTCTCTCTCTCTTTCTCATCACCCTGGCCTCAACTCTTTTGATCAAGTGCTGTTAATATAGAAGTCGTGCAACAAGCAGCAGCTTTGTGCCCTGCCTGAAGGGAGCGGTTTACTCCTTCTGCGCTCCACTCACAGCACTGTGTGGGAAGAGGCTAAGTGTGAAGTAAAGAGTTTCATATGAGTGTTTCTAACATAGTTCATAATCTATTTCCTTAAGAGTGCTATAATGTATGTATATATATGGATGGATATGTGCCCTTTCAGTGCGCAGAGAAATGGCTTGGAAAAAAAGGTACTAATGTAAGATGTAAGTGGCCAGAACAAAACTAGAAAAAGAGCCTCACTGTCTAACTTTGTCTTTTTCTTCCTCCTTCATTTTGATATTTTGAATCATCTGAAAAAGCCTCGCGGTAATTTATAGTCGTAATGCTACATGCTTATGAATTCAGAACTGACTGATAAGAGTGCTAATGAAGGTAAAAGTCAATGAATCAAATGCTAAAGTGGCTGAAAAAGATACAGAAATTATGATGCAGAAGCACTTGATACGAGTAAATGTAACCTGGGAGGGAAGGAAAGCAGTATATGTTTGTGGGAGAGAGACAAAAGTGTGCATGTGTGCTTGTGAATGATACTAAGGGGCGCGCTCCTCCTGCATGAAAAGACTGTATACTATTCTAATACTGCTGTACTTTTTCATCCTCCTTCCTTTGCCTCCTCCTTACATTGATAGTCATCAGATGAATCAAAACCTGGACTGAAAAGGGCCCCTATTGCTTTCATGTTTGCGTAACCATAGTTACACACATTTAAATAGGTAAGCACATCTGAGTTCTCCTCTTTTTCCTGTCCTTTTTCTCAATTCCAGCTCATTAAATTTGTATGAACACAAAGTCACAGTGAGTGAATCCAGATGCAGCGAGGTAGGCATTCACCTGATTTTCATAATCTCTTTCAAAGGGGCCTTTTTAATGTATGTTCAAAACTTGTCCTTTACCTTGTTGTCTTTTAATTCGGCTCCTTGAGTGATGTATGCGTGTGGACCTACACAGTGTATGCGTTATGCATAAGAAAAAAAAGAGAGACAGAAAGAAAAGAGGGGAAAATCTGAAGGAGTTTTGCGGTGAATGTGCGTGAAAGTATGTGTAAATTTAAGAGAGTGCATGCAGGCAAAGCCTTGTGTGTGCATAGCAGCACATGCCGGCGTGTACATCAAGGTTTAACTAGTGTGAAATGTGGTGTGGAATGCCAGCAGAGGAAGAAGAAAAAGAAGGAGGAGGAGGAAGA
>JAPQRQ010000026.1:20657258-20670854 GCA_037367365.1 Apogon talboti | reverse complement strand
CCCCCCCCCCCCCCCCCCGCTCTCTCTTTCTCTCTCTCTTCTCTATGTGACAAGTTAAAGCCAAACTAAAACTCAACATAACACAAACATCCCTATATGAAAGAATAAAAGGAAAAACAAGTTCCCTAACATGCCCCCCCCTTCAAAACACTATAAAGATCGCAGTCTGTACACAGTGACTAAGAAAGCATCTCTGTGGAGTCCACAAGACGAAGCCAACACAACATTACACACCAGAATGAGCTCATATTTTATAGATTTCACCCGCTGACAAGTTCTTGATGTTCCGCAAATGCATTATAGAGGTTATAGCTACTGTAATCCGTCACCCCCCACACATCCTGGAAAGTGGTACCGTCCAATAATTCATTCAGGGGACATTTTTTTTCCAGGACTGGGAATTGATGTAGTAGTTGTATGCAGAGTTAGTATATGCGCTGCGCACTGACAGGATCTGATAATTTCTCCATATGGAAAGACGGGTTTTAACGACATATATAGAGGCATGTCTCCGAGGGAGCTTTAGTAAAATTATTTATGCTCTGGGGAGGACAGAAGATGAAAGTGAAACAGAAACGTGATATCAATTTAAATTATCACTGGGAAAAAAAACATGGTGCTGAATAATTGTTTGGGGGAAAAACATATATATGTATCAGGGAGAAATCGTTCGCTGTTTTGACGCCACTCAGGTGTTTTAGGAAGATTGATCGCTGTCTAGAAAGTTAACGATAGTTTAGGAAACTCATTGGGTGAATAATACCAACTGTCAGAGCAGCACAAAACAACAAACAGTCAGTCTTAATAGTATAACTTGGAGTCACTCCCAAATGTTGCTCACACCGTGGTTTTGCTTTGCTGTTTTGAAACCATTAGTGGAAATGACAACCATTCATTACAAGCCATTTGAGAATAGTCCCCACAAATGCCATCCTTTATCTGCTGTCTCCACGCCGCGTACGCAGGGAATATTCAAAAAGCCCAACCTTCAGCTTTCAGAAATTCTATTAAATTCTTATCTCTTTGCAGCAGGCTCTTTTTGTGCAATCCCATTGTTATGCATTGGAGCTGAAATCAATCACCGGCCGTGCACGCCGCATCAGTATGATTTCAGTCTGTGGGTGCGGAGAGGATTCACACACAACAACAGCATCGACAATCGAATAAACAAAAGAGGGAAATATGAAAAATCCAAGGCGGAACCCGGGCGATGATCCAGGACGGGGACCATATGAAAAAGTTGAGCGTATGGGTCAGGTGCAGAGGTGAACCCAGAGGCCTGCGGGGAGCTCCGAGGCCCGAGTCCGACGTGTGTGTGTGAAAGGTGCAGATGTCCGAAAGAAAAGGCATCAAACAACAGAGGTGCGCTCACGGTACTTTTACTTTGACGTGAGTTCAGAACTACGGACAGCTCCAAAGTGCTGAGCCAGTGTTGTTGTGAGTGGTCAGGACCATGGACAGCTCAGCCGTGGATGGCCCGCTGAGGCTCGCGGGCCTGCACAATACCTTACGTAAGCTTATTGTGAAGGTAACAAAGCCTTTTGTCCGCATCGCGTTCTGCTCAACTATCTGCCTCATTAGGTGGAACATTGGACTGGGTTTAATTGCATTACACAAAACTATTCTTGAAACTAATTCTAAATTATTTATTTTTATTTTTAAAATTAATTACTTCATTGTCATCGTACCAAGTTGTTTTTAATAATTCCCAACTTTTCTCTTTTCATTTTGCAGGCTAAGATTCAGTTATCACACTGAAGGAACATAAGCAGAAAAAACTTTTCCCTCCGCTGTTCCAAAGTCTGGCTGCAGATGCAGATGGCACAGAGGCCTGCACAAATGAATGGCCACGTCACTCCAGACTCAGTTGTACGGTGGCTATATTGTGCATAGACGGGCCTGGGCCGCCAGTATAAATATTACATGGGGCAGCAGCTGACTGAGCGCTAGGTTGGGACCTGGGAGGCCCCTATAGTCCCTCGACAGATGGAACAAGCCGACAGACTAACACAACAAAAAAGTTTTTAATAAGCCCGCAGCTTGGCATTGTCCCCACGGTACCGGGGCCACACGGTCCCCTAGGGGACCAACTGTCCTTTGTGTGGCCAGGGGTCGAAGTTTTGCTTCAGTTATAGGCTGAGGAGAAGTTCACAAAGTTTATTTAGAAATGTTTCCGTCTCAAAACTTTGCTGTTCAGCCTGTTGTAGGAAGTCCACTGAAGTGAAGTTTCACAGTTACAGCTGGTGTGATGAGACTGAACTATAAGCCTCTTTTAATCCTGCACAGCGACGGGTACAATGTCCTCAAAACGGCTTATATTTTTAACATACCCTGCTGTCTCTAGTTTTTAAAAGCTCACTTTAAATACATTCCGGTATACGGCCGATATTAATATGCTGTATTACATTTCGCAAATGCTGCGACATAAAGTTATGAGACAAGTAGGTTACGCGCTTAGACAAAATAATCTACAGCGCAACTGTCAGAATGAAAACAGACCCCGAAAAAAGTCACACAGAGTTAAACTAACTTCTTTGTAATCAGTCAAAGTAAAATAATGATACGAACCTAGAAAAGTGCGACACAGCTTCATCTTTGCGGTCATCGTCTATTTCTCTCTTCAGTTCCGCAGCGACCGCCAAGTGCTGCTGCTAAGTTTACTTCTGCCGAACAAGTTGGACAAACTTTGGTTCAACTTCCCCGGCCGGGGTGAGGGGGGCCGCTGGGCGGGACGCACACCTGACCGACACTCCGGGAGAGCCTATGGCAGGGCGCCGTGACCTCCTGCTGCCGGGAGCTGGACCAATCCCAGCCTCCCAGTCTCAGCTTTCAACAACAATAGCCCGAACGACAACAAAGAGCATCTGCTGCGCCCGGCTGAGCAGGCAACTTCTCACACTCACTAAGCTCCTTCAGACATCTGACTTAGACAATGTAAAGGCCCAACTCTGTCACCTCATTTTATAATTTAATTTGTTCACTACTTTGAAAAATAAACTGTTTTACTTCATACTTGGCCAGATTTTAAGACGTTAAAACACACTGAAACATAACTTGTACCAAAGTTTGAAAATACAACAGAACTAAAGTTGATGAAAAGAGTCAAAAGTATGTCCACCATATTAGTTATCAGCGTTCTGCCAAAGGAAAAAGCATAAATCCTTTCCAAGTTCTCTGTCATTAACTTTTTCATCAAGTCGCTAATGTTTTCATTTTGTCACATCTCTGCTCATTTTCTCATTTTGTCACTTGCTGTTTGTCTTCAGGCCTGAAACACTCTCCTTGATCAAAAGCGACCAAATTTACCAGATGTACAGCTAATTTAGGTAACTTAGAGGAACATTTCCACTCTAACTCTGGGCCTATTCAGTGTGTCTGTGTCTGGGACAGACAGACAGTTCCTCCCTCCCTATAGCAGATGGTCTGCCAGATAATGAGCTCTCCCATTGCTTGCTCCCATTACCCCCATCCCCATCTCTCCAAGATGTAATGGGGGGTAAACCAACCTAAACACATTCTGCTGCTTCTCTCTGTTGAATTGTACGCTATGCACATTTCCTTTTGTTAGTTCATCATTAAAAAAATAAAAAAGATTTCCACAGAGACGTATTTAAAACAAGTATAGCCTAATTATAAATGTTTTACTCAAAAGTAAACTAAAATCAGCCATCCCCTGTTTATTATAACTTTAACTTAAACAAAACCACAAAATTAACTAAACTAAATCAAATTGTCAGATTATCTGAACTACATACAGGCTACACACAGAGGTGCAAAATTACAATGAATAATTTACAAGTTGATCAAATTACAAGAAAAATCAGTTCATACATTCAGTGATTTTTTAAAGTATGAAATTTCCATCTGTAATGTAATGCGCATTTATCTGCCTCTTTTTGTTAAAAGTCAGAATAAGTCTTTAGGTGAAAAATGATGTTCTTTTGGACAACACCAACTTGTGACATGTTTTGATTTTCCACCTTTTCTTCAAAGATTTTTTAATTCATAAACTAAATAATTGGGAAAATAATGCATGGAAAACAGTCATTACTTACAGCTTGAATAATTAAATAAAGTGAAACTAAACTCTCAAATAGAGTTGATAAAAAGTCATTTCAGCTGGCACACTGCAAGCACAAACTAAACTAAAACAAAGTAAACTCAGCTACAGTCTTGATGAGCCATGTGAACTGTGTGAAGTAACAGCAATGTAAAATAATCAAAAACACAATTATTTACGCTTTAAAGCGGTGTATGACTATCATCACCAATTTTCTTTAAATTATAAAACTTCACATGAAGAGTACTCCATCACAAACAGTGCATTTGTTTACATTCCATACAAAAATTTCACTCGGGCCTTTTTGGAAATTTTGTGGTGAAGTGCATTGTGGGAATGGGAATTCCACGCAGCCGCAGCAGAAACAAGCAACGAAACCCTGTCGGCGACCGGGTCAGAAGACATGGAAGGAGTCAGTGTAAGTCAGCTGTCATCTTATAATACGGGGTGTGTGATGGTGACAAACAATACTTAGACATCAGTTTCATGGCATTTTCGGAATATGTCATTGTGTAGGCTTCCCTATACAACTTTTGGCCTGAACTTTGACACTCAACTAAAATAACTGAATCCATTCTAACCCCAGATTACTGTAACTCACAGCTGTGATCAGTCATACATATCTAAATAAACCTAAACTTCCACTAAATTGATATAAAGGAAACTTATGAGCCTGGACTGTTTTTACTAAAGCAAACCGAACAGAACTGATCTTACTCCTAACTTGTAGTGACTCTGCTGTAATATTTTACTAAACACATTTAAAGTTCTGAATTGTAGCACTGTTTTCCAGCCTTTAAAGTGTGGGCTGTTATAGTAATCATCTAGTAACCTACAGTGTAGAAACATTAAGCTGTTATAATAGTGTTCCTACAGTACTGAATATATTTCTCAAGTAAATAAATCCCCTTTCTACATCCTTTCAATCCCCATCCCTGCTTCCTTGGCAAAAAAAAGCAAAAGAAACACACATATAATAAATTCACTGCTTATTAAATTGGCTTTTGGTGTACGTGGACAAAGAAGGTGTCGCTGTTAAGGAGGACTGCTGGGTCTCCGCTAATGCCACGGTAAGTTTTTATCTGAGGATGCCAGACAGCCTCTTGTATTCTTCCTGAGCACGGTGCTCTCATTAGCCTATTAACTTCACTATTCACCCCCACCCTTCTGTTCCACTACTCAGATAGGACCCAACACACACGCACACACACGTTTACGTACAACTCGTTCAAAGGAACATGCAGACCCACAGAAATGAATGCATACACAAAAATACAAGCACACACACATCCCCCTCCTCTTATTCTCTGCTCCGCATAACAAGCAGCTGAACTCTGACATAGCCTCCAGCTGTCCTGGAGACGATGGCGACAATAAAGTTTAAACAAATACGCACACACACATAAACACACACATACTGGAGAGCAGGAAACAGGACCTTGTTGAGAAAATGACCCGCGTGAGTTAATTAATGGAAATTTCACTCCATCTTTATCATCATCATTATTCAAAAGTCCTCTTAAATGTTCACTCCTACGCTTTCATTATCATTATTCAGCATCTCGAATAAAAAAGAACTTTCGACAGAGCTGGTGGAGAGACAAAAGGGTCACCACGCTGCTGGAAGGGAAAAGTTTTCCCTTTAATAAATGTGCAGATTTGTGTTTGAAGTAATAATAAAAGTGGAAGTCGTGTATAATTTTTGGAAACACTTAAGAACTTTGATCTCACAGGATGTGTATGTGTGTGTCTGTTGGATTTAGACACACTCATAAACACACACACGCACCCACACCCAGGGTTTGCGCACAGATGGACATTTGACATCAGAGTCCTGCTCTCAGTCTCGTGATAACAATCGGGTTCATAACACGATGGCTTTATTGCCCTCCCTCTCCTCACTCTCTCTCTCTCTCTCTTTCCCTCTCACTCTATTATGCCTCTCTCACTTTCACACCCCCAACCTCGCTCCTTCTTTCTCTCTAACATCCATGCAGCATGATCATACCCATATCTGTCAGCTCCCATTAGACACAGCCAAGTGCCTCACTCACTTATATACAGTATAAGGAAGAGATTTCTATATAAAAACCCCCTCTTCATTTAAACCTTCATCCAACATACCATGATTGTTAACATAATCAACTTTGGTGGTGTATAAAAATATACCCTGCACGGCTGCTTTTTAACATGATGAAGACACAAACTGCCTCTGGCTCTTCATTACTCACTTATTACACTTCTATTTCCTCTCTCTCTTTGTGGGAGTTATGAATTTTTAACAGGCATACGTACATACACTTGAAGTGAAAGGAAGTGTGTTAGGAAAGCCAAGAAACAGACAAAGTTTGGTCTGGATGCCACTTTGGATGACCGTCATCTCTACACACACCCTCCCCTCCCCTCTGTTTTTTTGGTTGTTTTTTTTCAACCCACCCCATCCACAGCTTGGGTATCCCCACTGGGGGGGTGGGGGGCTGTTCTGTGCAGGGGGTGTTCTGTGGAATGGGGTCAGCTCTGCCAAAAGGCATCACATCGCTGCACTCCTCCACGCGTCGTCTGCTTCTCTGTCTGTCCGCTGTACCTCTCCGTCACTTCACCTGTCACTTAGACAAATCTGGAGTTTTTTCCTTCCTCAAGCTTGATGTGAATCTCTTAATCTGCGCGGTGAAAGGCCTCAAGACACGCAGCATCTGAGGGAACAGTAAGTAAACCCACCCCCCCTTGTCCCACCACACACACGCACGCACACACCCCTCCTTTTCCACCCTGTCGTCCAGACTAGCATCATGGCCCCTCACACCCTCCTCCCCTACGTCCCCACACTCTCACCCTCCCATCCGTGATGCGGTCGACTCCCTGACCCCCCGCCACCCTTCCAAAGTCACTGAGTCACATTCTTTGAGGCTTCCCCTCTGCTGATTTCTTCTCTTTCTTGTGTCCGTCTGGAGTCTCTGCCTCTCTTCTCCACACTTGACCCTCTCCGTCTCTTTGTACCCCTTCCCCATCCCGTCACTCTCCCTCCGCTCACAAACACTGTTTTCTTCTTTTCTTCTTCTTCTTTCCTCTCACCTCTTCTCTTTTCTTTCCCCAGTCTTTCCCCATCTTTAGCCCTCTCCCTTTTTTCCCCCCTCTCTACCTCCTGTGCTCACCCGGCAGCAGCAGGCTGGGCAAATATGCACCCTGAGCAGCGGTAAATACAGGCAGCACTTCACAAACAAGGCCTGATTACAATGACAAAGGCTGCCACACTTTAGGGAGGAGCTTGGAGCAATTTGGAGGCTGCGGGGGCCATTGAGCGAGTGGCATACTTAATGGGCTTTGTGTGCCAGAAGAAAAGGGTCTGAGCTTCTGGGCCCAGCTGTCACTATGGAAAATATCAGACTGACACAGCACCCGACGCTCTTTGGCTTGCTCTCTTTTCTTCTTTCAACCCCCTCCTCCCTCCACACTTCTCTTTCCACTCTTTTTTCTCTAGTTAGTGAGCACAAAAAAGTGAAAGCTGTTGGAAAGAAAGAAAAAAACTAAATGAGAAGTCCCTCTCTTGATCTCTCTCTCTCTCTCACACACACACACACACACACACACACACACACACACACATACAGGGGGAGAAAAGCAAGTAAGCGGTCTTGGTCACACATGCACACACTCACATGCACAGACGCACTCACAAATATAATGCACAGTAGGCTGACACTGCACCAATTATTCAAACCTTAAACCCAGAGGGATAAATGACATTATTACATTTCACTACTTAATTATGTGTGTGGATAGTTACTAAGCGTTAGCCATCATGCATGCATAATGCAGCAAGATATAGTCACTTTGCTTCATAAAGCACCCTTTCATTGCCAAATGTACTGCAGAGGAAAAACAAATTAATAGATATGCAGTGTGAAAAAATGCATATACACATATTAACTGCAAATATATGAGGGTTAGGCCTAAGTCTGCAAAAATAGCTTGAACATTTAGTGGATTTCCAGCAGTGCCAAACGACAGTTTATTTTCTGGAAATGATTTTTCTCCAGTGATAATAGGTTTGGCTCGATAACAAAGAATAAAAGATCCTCTGAAGCAGCTCTCTGTTACGCTTTCTGAATCCATGTACGTAAAGAAGCGCTCACACTCCAGATCCAACTGTATTACACCAGCTCTGTGACTTATGGCACTGTAACACGGAGCATAATACACACACCCACGCACGTACACAAGTTTATGCACAAGCAAAGCGCGCACTTACAGCTAAACAGACACAAACACATGCACGCAGAGCCGCGGAGCGCTGCATTATTGAAACACAGCACAAAAGCCAGAGTTGGATGTTGTTTCACCTAATCTCTTTGATACCACTGTGGTGCTGCTAAGCTCCAGAAAATCAGCTTAGCAGATGTCCTAAAGTGTAGGTGGCTTGTTTCATGAGGCAAGAGAAGAAAACGCTACAAGAAGAAGAAGAAGTAGTAGTGAAAGAGGGTGGGTGGGGGCAGGGCCACAGATTTGGAACAGGGCCCTGACGAGTCCAACTCAATCCCCTTTTTGCTCGTGTCTGCCAGGCACAGTTGTTCCAGCAAAGTAGAAATCCTTTTTTTTTCTCAATTCACCCTTCATTCCATCTTTTCTTCCTCCCCCGACCCCTCACTTTTCACAGCGCTCACATTACTGTAGGTTATTTTTCCTTAATCTGCAAGCCAGAGAAGTTGTTGCAGCACTTGTGATAATGATCATAATGAGTGTTTCTTTCACAACGTTGCACATGCTGCTTTCCCTGCAAGCCCTAAACTGTGCTCAGATGTCAGCTGATTGCCGTCACAGCCTACACACATACACATGTACACACACACACACACACACACACACACACACACACACACACACACACACGCATGCATTATCAGCATGAGTGAGACATCTGTATGCAAATGTCATTATGTTGGATGGGAGGAGGCTTGGAGTGGGCAATGATGTTATGCTAGTGAAGGAGGGACTGAAGAAGGTCAGAGTCTAAAGTAGTGTATGTCAAGAGCTGGAGCACACGCACGCATGCAGACACACACACACACACACACACACACACACACACGTATATATACTGTATATATATATACATGGTATCCATAGTAACCAACTAACCCAACTCATGATGGCTCACTGAAGCTGTCATCTTTTATCTTTTTCTCCACCCTTATGCACAACCCTTGTGTCACCCTACTCACTGTGTGAAATTCACTAATTCACAGGGCTCATCATCTCATGACATTGATAATGCAGCACTAACACATGACTATGGTGCAGATTAATAAAATATCAAATCCCTCTTGAGATCCTCCACTTCCACGAGATGAAAAAAATGTAAATAATCCCAGGTGTTGTGCAGAGTGCTACATTTAGTTGCTTTTCATTTATCTGAAAAAATGTTCAAACACAGCTTGAGTGAATGACCATATGTGTGGCCGTTTTTGTGACGTACAGTATGTATTGAGCACTTCAGTATAAAACCATCTTATTCTAATGACAGCTTCTCATATACCACGATGAAGAATGATCAGTTGCACTCATGAGCACACAAGTAGATACTGCGTTCTTTTTAAGTTTTCTCTCAAACCCGTGCTCGGCATGTTCTCTGCAACCGATAGAATCCAGTTTCAGTAAGAATCTGTAAAACTGCAACAGTGTACTGTGTGAAAGACACAATGTTTTCAGTATTGACTGATGGAAGCTCAGCACTATTTGGATGAGAGTTTGAAGACTTGCCATGGAACATGTAAGACCGCATTAAGCCAAGACAACTTCACATGCCACGTTGTGTAGCCTCATGTTGTGGATTTATAAGGAGATGCACAAACCAGGGGAATAATTCTGCAGAAACATGTGCAACTAAGATTTGTGAGCATGTATCTTAATGAGACTGTGCGAAAATTGAATCAAAGGTATTATTGCATTTACCCAGGATTGCTGCTGTGGGTCCAATTAAATACAAAGATGAAGATCTAATGTAACAGGCAACTTACTGAAATGTGAGGAAACTCAAATCACCACAATACACTATTAGTTTAACTGTCAACAAAGGAGCTTTAAGTGTCTTTAATATTGTCCAGCCTTAAGGTATTAGCATAGATGTTTGGCTTTTTTAACCAAATGTAAACATTTAACAATATCAACCAGGAGGTAATGATCTGGAGCTGTAAATTCTGCTTTGATGTGATAACTGCCATTACTATTATGATTATTATTGCTGAAACTGTTATGTGGATCGATGATGTGCAGAAAAAAATGGGACTTTAGGGAGTTAGTTCCACCAACATCAGTACGGTCGTACACAGTTATTTCATGATGAAAATGAACTGTAAGTGATGTTTATCTTTAACTCCGCCATCAGAACAATGAGTGAAACTGGTGGTCATTGCTATCCCAGTTTGTGATGTAGATGCATAAATGTGGACATAAATGTCTTAACAGTGTGCATTCAGTGTAAGGCTGTGTAATGACACTCTTTAGACCACTATTTCTCATCATTTGGATTATACTTTGTATGCTTCTAAACAATGTAGATGTATGCAGGAAAAGTGCATGAAAACAACACAATTAGACACAGAGAGTGAACAGGGTATGGGTTGGAAAAATCTGAAATGCACCGGAAAACCACACTTGTGATTTTTAGACATTAATATTTTATGTTATATTACATGTTTAATTAAAGAAGGAACAAGTATCTTTTACATGACTGTATAATTCACAGTGTAGTAAGACACAGGGCTTTCCATGTGGTCATTTTAAACAAACTATATACACTGTTAGCCATGAAAGTAGAATAAATAATTTTCTACCTCATCTCATGAAGTGATTATTACAATGTGTTTTATTCTTGATAGATAAAGTGCAACTAGGACTCAGTATGTAACCATTGCCGCTGGTCTAAGGTGATGACTGATGTGAATAAATAGGAATAAAAAGAAGAATGTGTCTGAAAACAAATCATTCCAACTTCATGGACAGCAGTGAATGTTTTCAAGGTCCTGTGTACACATCGAGTTTACAGATTTTTAGTACTATTGTTTTAGCAAAAAAATGCGAGGAAATTATATTTCCTTGCAGATTTTAATACTGATTTTTAGACATTATGCAATAAAGTACACAAATTGGTTTACAGATTAAACATTTGACAGTTGATGTGACAATAACACACAAAGTGGTGATACCAAATTGTGACAATACTTCACTATAAGTATTGTATTTACCATAAATGTGCTCTATTGTGATACGTAACATTATGAATGAAATGAAGTGTATCAGATGTTAAGATTTTGGTCATATCATGTCTTCAACAGCCTTGTTAGAAGTCATCATTTCTAAATCAAACTGTGCTGAGTGTTAGACATTTTTCTGCGTGGCTTTTTGTGCTCCCTGGTTACACTAATTTGCTTCAAATAAACGTGCTGCTCCTCCTCGGAACATAACGCAATTTTATGTCATCATAACTTTCCCAGAGAAAATCCGACTGACATCAGGTAGGCCTTTCCTGCGTGTCAGAGCAACAATATAAAAGCCTGAGTGCGTCGACTGGTTGACTTGACCGAGTGAGTGTGAATATAAGAAGACGGAAGAGAGTTAGGGTTGGAGTTAGGTGCTTCATAGAGGATGCAGTGAAGTGTAGTTTTGCGTTTAAGTGCCTGTGAAATGGCAGATGAGAACACTCCAAAAAATGAGTGGAGATTTGGGAAATATCCGTACGCAGGGGATAAAATACATGAAAATAAGAAATCATCTTCTTCTGTCTACATCTACACATACTCTCTCTCTCTCTCTCTCTCTCTCTGTCAGGCTGATGGGTAATTGAGGCAGTCACAACACAGATCGGGACGGAGTGTCATGCTGTGCCCTGGCTCTGGCTCGCTGCCCCGGCCCTCTGGCAGCATGCTGCGACACGCTCTGGAGTACACACACACACACACACACACACACACACACACACACACACACACACACACACACACACACACACAAATGGTCTCTTCACACACGTATACACAAATAAAAACACATGCTCTCCACACGTATAAGAACACGTGCATGATTCACACAAATGGCTGTCTTAACACAAGTGTGTAAAGTCACACAGACGGACAAAAACAAAAGTACAGGCAAGTGTCTCTCCCTCTTAGACACACACATATGAACAAATCTCTTGTTGTCACACTTTGATCCTTTCTTTTGTCACATAGACTTCAGCATGCCCTGACAAGTCACTCCTCTTCCTCTCCCAAACTCTCCTCTGCTTCCTCCTCACTCCCTCCGCTCCTCTCCTCTTTTTCTTTCCTCCTCTCATTTGTCAGACCTGAGGCAAACAGGCTTGGCCCTAGGCAACGCTGAAGCCTCTTCTGCTCCTCTTTACTTTGCTCCCTCCCTCTCCATCCCTCTCCCTCTTTTCCTGGCGATCCTCCAGTTTAAACAGAAGGCTCTGCTGGGGAGAGAGAGAGAGAGAAAGGGAGAGTGGGACACAGAGAGAGAGAGAGAGAGAGAGAGAGAGAGAGAGAGAGAGAGAGAGAGAGGGCAGTGCTTGTGTGAGTGCTACATGATTCATGTTGCCCTGTAATGAAGCCAGTCCAGTCTTTTAAGTGTTTGGTGTGTAATGGAGTTTCAGGGACAGGCCTATCATTTTCTCCTAATAGCGCTTTCTCCGCCGCACGCCATGACCCCTCTCTCCACGCCCCCGCGCCATGCACCCCTACTGTGGTAACTGCACATTACCCGGCGCGCACACACACACACATAACGCATGCTGCGATTACCGACAGCTGCGGGAGTTTCTGAGCGGCAAAAGTGGCCAATTTTCTCTCCCTTCCATTTAAACAACAAACAGGGCGTCATGTTAAAATGGGCAAGGGGAAGAGAGAAGGGAAATTGGGCTGATAAGGGTTATTGTGAATCACGGAGAGAGTGGGTTAGCTCCTGGGAAGTAGCAGTGCGTGGCGAGCAGTGATTTTAATATTCTTCAGGGATACTTGTGAGAAAGACAGCACGCACAATGAGAGATGAAGAAATAATGTTCACTACTACAGGGCAGACAGATTTCAGATTCTTATGCAGACACTTTAGATAAAAATATAAAACCTCAGTGTGTGTTTCTGAAATACTTTGTGAAGTGAAGATATTTGTGTGAACTCCACTACTTCAAGGCCAAACTTGACTTTAAAAATTCCCATTCAAATGATTCACTGTGTAATTAATATGGTCAATGGCCGGTCCTCATAAGTATAGATCTAAAGTGCGTATGTCCATGTGTGTATGGGAGTGGGTGGGTTAGGCCAGTTTTACCGGAGCAGATTGTGGAGTGTGTGTACAGCCCAGACCTGAGATTACTGAACAGATTGCACAGCTGGCAAGCAGCCCTCTCTCCACACACAAACAGACTCACACACGCACACACCCTCTCTCTCACACACACACACACACACGCACACACACACACACACACACACACACACACACATACACACAAATGCAGAGCAAGAAAAACAAATATTGACAAAGTA
>JAPQRQ010000026.1:20644663-20657158 GCA_037367365.1 Apogon talboti | reverse complement strand
CACACACACACACACACACACACACACACACACATACACACAAATGCAGAGCAAGAAAAACAAATATTGACAAAGTATTGATCCTGGGTGTATTGGTCCATATTGACAAGGCGCTAATGCCAGAAATATCATTCTGGTCCACGTGCAAAGACACAAGTGGTCAAATTCCCTAATTAGCTGAGGCGTATTAGTAACAAAGCAAATTCCACAGATCACACATGCCCTGGTCAACTTTTTAGTAGCTGCAAGTTTTTGCAAGTTTGGGAGAAATGATAAATGTAGTATGTAGCCAATAATGTTGGTTTACATTAAAAAAGAAGCATAAAAAAAACCAACTTGGGAACAGTTAATACAAAAGTTTCGGTTGGCTGTACATGTGCATATGCAGCTGTACATAATTGCACACTTCATCCTGTCTGCAGCTGTGTAGTAGCCAATGGTTACACCTCTGCACTGACTCTACCTCTGTCTGTCAACATCAAGAATAGAAAAAATGGGAGGGAAGGGAGAGCGAGAGAGAGAGAGAGAGAGAGAGAGAGAGAGAGAGAGAGAGAGAGAGAAGAAAAGTTGGCTCCTAGTTTTCCCGTCCATGGAACACCTGCCATTCTGTGCCATGCCATCCCTGACATGTGTAGCTGGCTTTGTTGCTGCCAGGATGCAGGGGCAGTCCTGTCTTTGTGTGTCAGCTCCTTTGTTTCCCCCGAGGGCAAAAAGAGAGGGGACTTCTCTATGAGTTGAACAAATAAACAGCAGAGAGCAGGAAAGACAAAGCCAGGGAGGGAGCACCTGCCGAGGGCTTTGTGCCTCTTAATAAGGCACACTACTGTCTGCAAGTGCACAACCCCCCTCTGAACACACTCTGAGGAAAGAACCGCAGATATGTCTAAACACACGTAGAGACAAATATGAATGTGTGTGCAAATACACTAACTGCATGCACACGCACACACATTTCTTGTTTTATCTTGATTAGATTCTCTCCTTAAACGACACTAATAAAGTTGAAAATTCTTTTTCATGCATTAAAGAAGGGTTATTTGGCCTTAAAGAGCACTCATATGATGCAGACACAGACAGCTTCTCTATTTCCCCTTTGTCTTGTTCATGCTATTGTGAACTTTATTACATTCATTGTTTGTCAGATGCAGCCATAGTGAGTCACATGTTTGAAGCCAATAAGCAGCTTTTTGTGCATGCATGTAGGTTTCAGAGAGGCTGAGTAGCCTATGTGTGCGTTTTCACAGATATGAGGGCAGTATAGTTTTATGGTTGAATGGCACTGTCAGTCGTAAAAGTGTGGCAGCACTCACATGAGACATATAAATGGAGATGGTTTCCTTCTCTGACATGTTCTTTATAGCGCCCCTCAAGGGCCAAGGCCACACAGCAATGTGCTGTACCTGGAATGGAGCAAGATGAGCAAGGCTTTCTTCATCTGAATTCATCTGGAAGCAAAACAAAAGACGGGAATTAAGAGGACAGGGGAGAACCAAAAGAACAGGAAGAAAGAACTGAGGACAGACAGAACATTTTAAAACAGAAGAGGTGGAAAAAAGTATTGGACCTGATTTTGAATGAGCTTCAGCTGAGTTTGTGTGGATAAAAACCTCGACTCAAGCTCTTAACTCAACAAAGCTAACAAGGAGGTGATCAAAACACTGTAACCATAAAAACCACAGAAAATCTTTTTCAAAAGCAAAGAGCAAAGTTGCTCTCTACATATGTTTCACAGTGAATATTTAAGAGGAAACGAAGCAAAGACTTTAGTAAAGTGAACACTTCAACATAAACTATGAATCTTCACACCTGAGCTGCAAGTTTTCACACAACTCCTATATCCCTTCTGTCATGTGCAGATGAAAATCACATGTCATAAAGTGAGAAAACTTTATTCTGGGTACTTATTGTTCATGAACTGCTTTAACATAGCTATGTATGTGTATTTTAGACCGTATTTGCATTTCCTGTTTGGAATGAATTTGTGGTTTTTAGACTCATATTTATTCAAACTTTTTTTTCAGGATCATAAGTCATGATGTAGAAGTTGTTTTTTTGTGAAACTCATTAATAAGAAATATATGTATTCAAAACTGACCCTTACACTTGTGATCCTGCGTGCAACCATCATAACAAAAACTACAAAAACCATTGTGGAATTCCATTTGCATTTTAAGTAAACCTCCCTGTTTAGTTTCAGGGTGGCAGTGATTAGTGAGGTGCAACAGCACAAAAAATACTTTGCAGCTGCCTTTTCTAAATTTCAAATATAGCCCAAATGACTTCTGAGTTTTTCAGGTAATAACAATTTAACACATCTGAGGGGTATTTTAGTCACAAACGCCTGCACATATAGGTAACTGGTAAACTAAACAGCTTGTTTTAAAACAGCTTTGCAGGGGAAATGTGGAACTGTAACACCTAATGTGTGCTTACACTAGTTTCTCCGAATGCAGCGCACCTCTGGCTGTCTTCCCAAACGCTGAAACCCAGTGCCTCATAACTTGTCAAACCCTTTAGGCCCTCATTTCTGCGAGGCTGCAAAGTTGCAAAACTGTATGAATTCTTTACTGGAAAAGCCAAGCCAGAAGCCACAGATTAATAATGCAATTTTCTATCTAAATTCTTATTTATGTGAAGCAAAAAGTACCCCTGAGATTCTTGTATTATTCATAAGCATCAGAGAGGAGGAGGAAACAAATCATTTAGCACAATGTGTGCCTCTGTTTGTGTGGATGTGTTTAAACATCCACTACAGTAACATGTAAGCAGCTCTGTGTGTGTCCTCTACTGTAAGTATGTTCTTAAATATGTGCATTTTTTGTGTATCTATAAGAATGTCTGCTTTTGCCTCATGTTTGAATAGTTTATGTTTGTGATATCTGTATGCCTTTGTGAGATTGAAGGGGAATTTGCATCTGTTTATGTGTGAATGCATGTATGTTTGTGCATTCAAGCGATTATCTGAGAGGGGAGGTATGTGTGAGCATGAATGTTAATGTGTGTGTTTGTGAGTGACAAGGAGTTGGGTAATGGAATCAGGATGTATGTGCGCGTAAGTGTGTGATTGTACGCAAGTGGTTCCCTGCTTGTGGGCGATTCGAAAGTCCACGTGTGTGTGCACTCGTGTGTATGCATATACGTGGCTATACGTCGTGTGCTAATATGAACATGCAGAGCCACTTGGTATTCCGCACGGCTTGTCTCTTGTCTGTCAAGTATGCGCATGGGGATCGCAACTGGAGAGATTGAAAGTTTGAGGAGCTGAAAGGCCTGAATGCAAATGAGACAAATATACTTGCCTTCTCCTTCTAACCCCCCCAGCTTTTTCTTCATTGCCTGTACACCAATTTTCCCATAATTATTTTTTCTTTTCTTCTGCCCTTCCTCCTCTTCAACACTGTTTTCCTCGTGAGTAGGTCTCAGAGTGAAGCCCTAGCAAAGTAAAATTTAAAAAAAGAAAAAAAAGAGGACCACTGGAAAGAAAGCAGTGGCAGATTTCCTCAGCCATCAATAAAACTAGTTGTTCTGCCGCTCCTCTCTCGCTGGGAGTGGAATAAAAATGCTCATCAAAATCTAAAAGCATCTGCGGGGTGAGAGGACGATTTCCATCTGTGATCTAGTATTAATGGAAGTGTTAATAGGGGTGGCGGCTGCATGTGGAAGGACTGACAGAGAAACAGCCGGCAGCACTGGATCCTGATCTGAACCATCAACACGCTGGGAAGATAAACAACCATACAGAATACAGATACTGATCTACGCCTGCACATAAATGTATTTGCAAAATGCAACACATGTGCACGAAGAGACGGTTGTACATAAACACACAAAAACATTCACAACAAATAGACAGGCACACAAACATACACATGAATGATGAACCCTGTATAATTCACAGAATAATAAGAATTCTGAAAAACAACATAAATTGCAGACAAATTGCAGATAGAATGAGAAACACATGCAGCAAATGTGCACACATACATACAAAATAGCATTTACTCACATATGATCATATGCGCACAGACATACTCTCACACACACACACACCCTCACACACACACACACACACACCCCAGGGATGTACAGTGACAAATAAACAATATTACACTCAGAGCGCTTGTTAATGGAAGCAGCTTTCACACACAAAGTATACACAGATGTACATACAGTACCAACATGCACAAATACAGACATGTGAGAGAATCACTGAGAAACTGCACACTAAGAACACACGACATTGACATGTTTTTGCAATCTTGTGTGCGCATGCATCAAAAGCAAGCATAAAACTCAAACATAAGATACGTGCCAATATTTATACAACTGTACAGGGTGCAGCAGAGTGGGGTGTGAACACAAAGAAAAATGCTTTTGTGAGACAAATCGGTAGTGGAGAAAATTTGTGGCATGTTTATGTTGTGGCCAGGCTTGGACATTACTATATGTAGCTGGTTTATTGAAACAATCTGTGGCCTCGACGTCTCTGTATGAATCATCCAAAAGGAGGGTATAGGAAAACACAGAAAACAACAGTGTTTTTCCAAATACTGCCCTGCTTACCCTTCAGAATCACAGCCCTCCTCTACTTCCTGTGTACGTGTAGAATGATTGTCACATCACTTTGGTGCGACTGCTCAAACTAGATTAAGTGCCTTTTAAATGACTGAAAAGTACAAAACAATTAATTTTTTGTCCGACACCTGAATTGTGGGCACCCTTTCCTGTCTAATTTTGATCAGATCCATCTGTGTGTCTGCCAGTGTTTCCTTCATTCCAAAGCAGCACAGCGTACACATACAAAGTATATAAGGTTAGAATGTACAAAATCCTAACCCTAACCCTATAAAAAAAATAATAGCCCACAATAAGTAAAATACTTGACATTTTTGGATGGTTCCAGTGAATAAATCAAAGAAAAATGGTAATAAGTAGGAGTAGTGATCATCTTATTGGTGAACAGAATGGAGCGCTTTCTAAACAAAAAAAGTCCAAGGACATCAATGCTGCCGCTCTTACAGTGCTGCTGGACGAGTAGTTTCAGTCACAAACTGTATTAAGAGCTTTATGGCAAACATTACAGAAATTTACAGAAAAAGAAAGTATACACATTTAAAATCTTGGGGAAAAAAATCAATTAATCTATTTAAAATGTAGTTTTAAATACCAAGACTCATTTATTTAACTGCTGCTTTTTTCCAGACTTTTAATGGACTGTATCCATTTTCAGCAGCCAATTCAACTTCACGTTTATGAACCACTTTCAATTAGTGGATGTTGAATAATCATCTAAAAATCTCTCGCTGCTGAGGAGAACACTAAAAGTAGAAATCAGTTAAAAGACATCCAGTTGTGTGAAACATATGATATGTCACCTACAAATGATAACTTTATTCTGAAGTTATGTGGTTGTTCAACGTGAGTTTTTCTTTCTACTAATAATGGCTTTATTTGGACTGAAACGAAGTTGCACTGAGGTGTGGTATGTGTGAAAGGGAAAAGATATATAAGATTGCTTTTCACAGGATATTCACCTTCAAGATTTTCACTTCATATATAATTCAAACATTCAAAAACATCAGGCTTTGAGCAGTTGAGAAATGCTCGACACCAGCCAACACACTGCAGAGTAACCTGTTCACTAGCTGCAGGCTGATCGACATTTATTCACAGAATCTTCTCCGTGTTTTGCATTTGTTGCTCAGGAGATCACAAGAATATCATCAGCAGTTTGCATGTTGCAAAATGTCAGCCACGCTGAACGCTTTCATATCACATCACTGTGAAGTCAGAATTGAATGAAAAATTGACTGAATGAACTGACTGACAGGATGAAAGACAACACAAGCACAAGTGTGCCATGCATTCTCCGCTGCCTGCTGAGCTATGAAACCCTGAGTGTACGACCCAATCACTGTGCTCAGCCCTGAGCAACACAGAAAATGTTTAAAGACGCATTGATGTTTTCATACTCTCAGAGAAAAGAAAAACATCAAGTACTATCAGCAATTTGAACACTAATTGTGAAAAAAAGGGTAGCAGTAGTCCTAGGTTTGCCAACTTAGGTAAGAGTCAAATAGATTTACATTTATTTATTCCTCTGTGTTTTGGTAAACTGATAACTGATAAAACAACTTAAAACATCAACGTGTTAAAACAAGGAGAGATTTCTACCCAATAACAGTGACGCCCAGTTGTATGACTCCCCTGATTATTGATGGTGATGATCCCATTAATTCAGGCCTGACTTGGCGTGGTGTTTCTTAGTTAACTCAAGATCAACAGCAGATGCACCATTGAGGCAGCAGAACATGGCACTGTGATATGACATCACACCCCCGCTAAGAGTGTGGCACAAACACAACCGGTCCGCTGCCAAACAGAGGGAGAAACATGGCACTAACACAAACACAAAGTAATGAGTAATGAGTGTTCCTGGCGGTATCAGAGAGCCGAGAACAGGCAGATTCAGAATCTCTCTTTCGAGACGAGTCATTGTCTGTACAAATATTTAATTTCCTGATATTTATATTTGTGGTTTCTATGATTTAAATATGCAAACATGTGCGATTAAGCACAAAGACACCGGAACTAGCACATGCACACTAGTCACCTAATTAATTTTGTGTAATTTACTTTTGTAAAACTAATGTCAACTTAAAAAAGTCATATAAATATTGATGAAAGCAAACCAGCAAGGTCTCTGAGGGGGCACAGACAACACCTTCAACACCTAATCAACAGGAAAGGCCATGAAAAGAAGACTCAGACTCAAGAATTTCAAGGATTGCAGAAACTGTGGAGCACAATGTTCCACAGTGTTGTATTATGCTGTATACACACACAAACATACTGTATATCCACTATCAGTCAATTCCTCGACCTTTAAAATATACTCGTAGGATTTGAAGTTACTTGTGGTGGATGTCATTTCAGTGTTCTACTATTTTTGGAGTGAGTTTGAATGCACATTAAATATGGAAGATTTACAAATAAAAATACAGTGTGAGTAATGGATCGCCTTCCAGATCAGCTACAAATTGATCATGTTGATAGATATTGTCATAAAGCAGGTATGCAGGGGTTTTTTTCTTTTCAATTTCTGTCTTCATTTCAGAGAAAATGACAAAAATGTCAAAAGGTGCCCTATCTACCCATGCTGAAGATAAGGCTGTTATGGTTACAGCAGAATTGTACTATCATACCATTAAAAAGCCAAACACAGAGGATGGTAAGCTAATGTTCCAACCACTGTGGTCACCGTTGTTCTGTTTGTAATGAGGCTACACAACCACAACATTTCTTCATTTGTCATCTGCCTTTCAGAGGTGTCATACAGATTTTCTTAATCCATCAATATTTGGGTTAAATGGCTTGAGTATTGTGTAACTACGGTATTTTACTGGACATTCCACAGCACTACATCTTCAGTTGTTAGCATTAACATTATGCTGATGAGTTTATTTAGTTTATTTATGTTGGGTTAGTCCACAGCGTGAAGAAATAATGACAAACACCAGGACTGATGTCAGTGGAGTTAGCTGCTGGTCTGGCTTCTAAAGTCTAACCTGTAGTAAGTTTGATTTATTTCTGTTGAAGCAGTGGTGCAAGACACAACATTAGTGAAACAACCTTTTTTGGTTTGATTCTTTAGAGACTTTTAGCACTGCAAGTGTCCCTGAGGAAATAAATGAGATCAGATCATCTCAGAAATCTGCTGCTACTTTTACTAAAGAAATACACAAAACACATTACAGATCTGTAATATTACTGTGAGAGAAGTGTAAAAATATTTTCAGTTCATTATGAATGGTGGCACGTATTAGACTACTGCATGCCACTACATACACTGCACTAATACAGCACAATCACCACAGGGATTCTTTATAAAATTCCAGATAAGATTACGGTTAACCCACTTTATCATCCCTGTAGAGAGATTCAGGCATTTTACCCATCCTAAAACACTCACAGTACCTACTATTAGTGATTAGCATTAGCAATAAGCTGCCATTGAGGCATTCAGGGACCAAACCCAAATCTTCATGAGTCAAGGACACTGACAGGAGAATCCACCTAAATGCACCTGTTTTTAATGGTGGAAGTGAATGAAACCCACATGGTGAGGAGAGAACAGGTCAACTCAATACAGAAAGGCTCTGGTCTGACTAAGAGTTGAACCTGGAACCCGGAGGAAGGAGTGCAAAACCACAAGGCCGCTCGATTGCCTATTACTGTACTACCTACATTCAGACCCAGATTCAGATCGGGACCAGATTCAAGGAGAATGACATATGGTAAAGGCCAACCTTTGAAAATGTTGAGTTTGGTACAGACAGACCACACAGCAAAACCCTGGGAGCGAAGGCCAAGCATGACATGGATTTAGGGTCATATTTAAAATTTGACAACAAATGACTCCAGTGAATCATTTAAAATGAGAAAAAGTGTTTTCATCCTTTAGAGACTCGAGTAGTATGGTGTTGCATGATGGACAGTGAAGAGTTTTTGGAGAAAATCACAATGTCAGAGGTCACCTGACGTTTCCGATATTAATCTGGAAATATAACTGATATAATAAGTGATTATTTCAAGACTGTTATCCTGTTTCACATCCTGTGTCATAATTAACACATAAATTCTTGATTTATGGACAAAAATGTGTTTTGTTTGGTCACAGTGCTCTTTGACCACCAACCTCTAATCAGTTCATTCCACTGTACAAGTGAATGTTTGTACCAAAGTTGAAGAAATTCCACTGCGGCGTTCTTGAGATATCAGAGTCATAGGGATGAATGGACAGACAACCTAAAAATGTAATGTCTCCAGGCACAGCGATCCCTGAGACAAAGGCATAAAAACACACTCACATTGAGTTTCTGAGAGGATCTGCAGTACTAAGGGCTTTAATGGCAAAGACACTACCCTAATCCAAAATATCAGACCTGTCTAACATGAATGTTTTTTATTCTCACATATTCATAGTTAATTACAGTTATTTAAGACAGCATACTAATTAAAATTACATCACAAATATGCTAAATTATATTCAGCCCAGATCCCTTAGAATTATTTGAGTGAACTTAAGTTTAACCTTAACATCCACTGGTTGCTGGTGACCCACTGCATGGTTAGAGTTAACATAACAGAGTGAATGTGAAGAGGTGAAGGTGTAATGAGGACACTAACATGAGAACAAATAAGGCTGGACAAAATAATCAACTTAAACATCACATATTAAATTAACTATTAAAATATAAATGAAGCAAAGTCTATTAAGACTTTTAAGTTGTTTTTTTCTCGGAACATAATAAGTAAAAAATTAACCAAACCACAGAGATTTCACAGTCATTTTTCATGAAGTGGATTAAAGAATACGAGACAGCCGTCTGAATTCATGGCCTCAGTGTTTCCGATTGTTGCCTATGGCTCTGCAAAACAATAAACAAGTACAGAACTATGACTCCATCCAAAGCGGTTCTCTCACTGCTAAAGCAGCCCCCTGTGGAGACTCTGATGGCATGTACCTGTAGTCATGTAACTGCTTCTGAGTAGTGTGTGGTAAAGTAATAACATACCAACAGCAGTAGATCACACTACTTTAAAGCGCCTTTGTCCCCTGCCTCCACCCACACTCCCCCACGTCCAGGCCCATTATCCCGTGCAGCTGGTTTTGGGGGGCTGCTGGAGGCCGCCTGGCTTGAGAGGAAGCTGAGAGTGGAGGCTAATTCACTTATTGATTCCTGTCCTGTGTTGCGGGATACTTCACAGCTTTAATCAGTGGGTGGTTGTGGACTGAGGAGAGGGGGTGAAAAAAAAGGTACGAGGCCCCCCAGATGCAAGGTTTGTTCGCAGGCGGGTCAAAAAGAGTTTTCAAGTGACCACAATTGAACGGCAGTGAAAAGTGTGTGATGGAAATTAGAAAAGAAAGCGTGAGCTGAGAGTGAGCGTTACAACTGGAGGTCAGGAGGTGAAGCTGGTATTTGGTGGTGTTTGTGAGCGATGAAGAACAGGATGCTCAACATTCGGTGATGACATGTATTCGCACAAAGAACACTATAAATCACGGGCGCCAAACACACGGTCTGTGGGCTAAAACCGGCCCGCCAAAGGGTCCAAACCAGCCCCTGGGATACATTTGTGAAATGCAAACATTACACTGAAGATATTACAGTTGTTTTAATTCAATCTCAAGTGGGTCAGTCAGTAAAATACTATCATAATAACCTGTAAATACTGACAACTTATTCAGTGTGAAAAAAGTAAAATTACATAAAAATATTTATATTTACAAACTATCCTTTCACAAAAAATGTGAATAACCTGAGTAAATATGAAGAACATGAAATGTCTTAAGAGAACTACAATTTCAGCAATATTCTGCCTGTTTATAAATGTTTTGTGTATTTGTAAGTTATAATGCACATTTTTCTGAATAAGTTTCAGTTTGTTCATAGTTCTTTGTGTTATTCACATTTCTTAAAGGCTAATTTGTAGATGTAAACATTTTCATCATGTAATTTTGCTCTTTTCACTTTAAAACATAAAGAAAAGTTTGGACATTATTCATATATTATAATATTATTATGTTATTATTTTACTGGCCTGACCCACTTCAGATCGCGTTGGGCTGTATGTGGCCCCTGAACTAAAATGAGTTTGACACCCCTGCTGCAAATGAACCGCATTTTAAGATGAGTGACAAGGTTTTTACATTCACCTCAGACCCGGGCCTCAGTCCCCTGACACGGACAGCAACAGGAGACAGAAACCACAGATTACAAGTCAGCGCTGAATCATGTAAGCTATTTACTATTCACTCAATGCAGGGCTCATGCTCCCATTAATCTTCAATTACAATGCTGAAAAGATGACAGAAAAAAAAGGAGAGCAGGAAACAGAGAGGAACATGCTGTGCAGCTACTGGATAAGAGACACAGCTGGGGAAATCACCTGGGAACGTCGACACGACACCACCGTCTCATTTTTTGCGATGTCGCACTCCAGATTCAAAGGCTATGTGATGTGCTCTCTAATCGTAGCGGTGAGATGAGAAAGGAGCAAAAGCCCAAATCTCTGATATTTGTTTATATTTGATTTCAGGGTGATATATTCTGCAGGGCTCAGTAGCGCTAAAGCCTTTAAAATTAACAGATTAGGTTTATTAGCACAACATATACAAATAAACAGCAAAATTCACAGGAGATTCCTAACACCTCTATCATTTGTATTCATCAAAAAGAAGGGGGGAAAAAAAGCGCCTTCACCGGTCTGTCGCCACTGAGTTAAGTGTATTCCCATTTGGCATAATGTGTTATGAAAACAAATGCGATAAGGGAATATGCTCCCTTGCTGCCCTTATCGCTTTAAAAAACTTGATATACTTTATTTAACATGGATTTTATATTGCAAACTTGTGTTTTCTAGCTCTAGGGAGTCTCAGGATGTGCAGTATCATGTTTCCTCATTTGTCTATATGCAGTTACAGTCATAAATCTGTCCATCTATTCATGGATATTGATTGTGCTGCTAAGCGAAAAACAAAGGGGGGTTTATATAAAACTGTCACAACTCTAAGGCGACGTTGACGCTACCCGTCTTAGTGCTGAAATCAGATTTGTGACTCAGATCAGATTATTTTCCTTCAGTTTTAGGTTTTGTTTTTTTTTCAAAGTTGTACTGAAATAAACATGGAGAGAAGTGAATCAGCGTCTAAAGTATCTTTTATAAGTTGATGTGCTACAGAGGCTGGAAAATTCACAAGCAGGTGATATCAAGGATGGGGATGGAGATACTTGGAGATGCTTGCAAAAAAAATCACACAGAAGTGGTCCAAGATGGAAAGGTTTCTATGTAATTTGGGTTCTTCACACAGAAAAAAAGCATCTTGGAAGCACATATGAATAAAAAAAATCTGATTTAGGCCAGATTTGTCCCTGCAGTCGGAACGCAGACTTGAACACCCCACACAAGAACATACAAAGATGCCTTAAACAAAAAACATTTGAACTACTTTGACACTAAACTTAAACCTACAAGGATCATCCAATTAAATACTTTACTTCCAAACTCCAGTATAATCTCAGATTAAAGGGGCCCACACACTGCCCACCACCTGATGGCTCTTACGCTCTCTTTGTGGAGGCTTTGAATGAAGATACATCCAACAGGACCAGGTCATGGCTTGGACATTCAGTGCACCCACCCCCTGACCTCTGACCTTTCACCTTTCAACAGTCATTATTGATCAAGCACGTGCCGAATAGGCATATTAACAGGAATAAAATACAATAGAATGTTATGCCTGACGGGTATGCAATCCTCTGTGGGATTAAGAAAGGAAAATCAACAACAGAAGGAGAGGAGAAAAAAGAAGAGAATATAATGGGGAGACCAAGAAGAGATCGACAGAACAAAGAGAAGAAGAGGAAGAAGAAGAAGACGAGGAAGAGGAAGAAGAGGAAGAAGAAGAAGAAGAAGAAGAGGAAGATGAGG
>JAPQRQ010000026.1:20633853-20644563 GCA_037367365.1 Apogon talboti | reverse complement strand
AGAAGAAGAGGAAGAAGAAGAAGACGAGGAAGAGGAAGAAGAGGAAGAAGAAGAAGAAGAAGAAGAGGAAGATGAGGAAGAGGAAGAAGAAGAAGAAGAGGAAGAAGAAGAAGACGAGGAAGAGGAAGAAGAGGAAGAAGAAGAAGAAGAAGAAGAGGAAGATGAGGAAGAGGAAGAAGAAGAAGAAGAGGAAGAAGAAGAAGAAGAAGAGGAAGAAGATGAGGAAGAGGAAGAAGAAGAAGAAGAAGAAGAAGAAGAAGAGGAAGAAGAAGAAGAAGACGAGGAAGAGGAAGAAGAGGAAGAAGAAGAAGAAGAGGAAGAAGAAGAAGAGGAAGAAGATGAGGAAGAGGAAGAAGAGGAAGAGGAAGAAGAAGAAGAGGAAGAAAAAGAAGTAGAAGAGGAAGAAGAAGAAGAGGAAGAGGAAGAAGAAGAAGAGGAAGAAAAAGAAAAACAGCTGCAGCAACATGGGCCTGAGAAATGTGTTAAATATGTATATATAAATGTGTACACATCTGCTCTCACACACGCAGAAAAGTGCCACCTCTGTCATTCAGTATATTCGCATACATGAAATCATGATGCAAATCCTCCCCAGCCACTCAACAATTTCCTGTCCCTTCGCACCTCCCGCTTACTTTATTTTACAGCATGCAAAGTATTTTGACCGTAGCTCAATCTTCACACTTCTCTGACTGGCTCTCATTGATTTCCATGGTGTTAGATAGAGTGGCAGGGCCTGTGTGGGCCAATGAAAGGAAGGTGCACATGTGAAAGACTCGTTATGGCAAAGATTATCTCCGCATGACACATACAGAGGCCATCTGACCCAGCTGGAAAGCACCTATAATGGCACCTGAATCCATATGTGGACTCACATGCATTAAGACTCAAATGTACACCTGTTTTCTTTCTTGCTCACTGGCTGTTGTAGAGTGAGCTGTCACCTATGACACACATACACACAAGTATGCAATCAGAAAAATGCTAATCTGATTGTGTGAGAGCCAACAGCTATATGCAGGTGCACAAATACCATCAAATACTTGACAAACAGTAACACACACTTGCACTGAGACGCACTCCAACGCGACACACACCAGCTACTGAATTAACAGGTTATAGCTTGCCCCATGCATTTCAGCAAGTGTGTTATTTTATCGCCTCTTTTCATCCTCTCTCCTCCCATTCTGCTCAGTGACAGGGGGGATATGTGCACCCTACTTTGTTGCCATGGATACCACAAACACCCCACATAGAAAATTCTACACAGAATAATAAGTGGCCAATTGCGTCTGTTTGCTCTCCAACAAACCTCAGGATTAGAGGCATTTTCTTGTCAGAAGCATAAACTATTTTTATGTTTGCAGGGAAAGAGAAGGGGGGGAGGGGAAAGAAGGGGAAAAGAGGAAAAAAAAGAAGAGAGGCAAAAGGCACAGATATGAAAAGAGCATACTAATGCTGTGTGGTGACAGGTTTCTCCCTGCTTGGAGAGATGAGAGAGCTTGAGAACAGAGGACGGGAAAAAAGGAGGGGAAAAGAGATGCTCTTAAAAAGAAACTCAGGTGCTCAGGGCACCCTTAACAAATGAAGGAGAACATGACAGAGAGAGGGGAGAGAGCGAGGGGGGCAGATCATTTCAAGTCCAGTTAACTGGGAGCACTGACATTTGTAACAGCCTAGCAGGCAAGGTGAAACGCAGGTTGGCGTTTAGTGGGGCAAAGTGAAGCTAAGTGTTTTGAAAAGCTCTCTGGGTTTTTTTTTTATTTCTTTGTGTCTTTTAGATTAATTGACAAACACTCATCTGATGCCTCCTCCTAATTTCTTCCTCCTGCTCTGAGCCTCGCAGAACATAACCCCAGTGTGCAATGATGTCATTATGATACCATCTGTTTGCTGCAATGGCAGACGCAACATACACACACACATACACACATGCACAAAAAACCAGTGGATCAGATAACATGTCGAGAGATAGAACCTATGACATTTGCACAGTGCAGTGTATATCAGCCACACACACGTCAGACTCCTGCTGTATGTTTAATGCAAGCTTCTTGTAAAGAGTAAAGGTGATTGTTGAGACACTGCAGGCAGCTTTGTATCTCTGATCCAAGTGGAGAATGAGTCCAGGCTCCCACTGTCTCCCCGGTCAGAGGACACAGCAAAACAAGTTTCCTATTGGTGTTACAGCCTCGATGCTGTAAGTATGATACTAAAACACTGAGCTTGTCAAGGTCGGGAGGGAAGATGCTTGATGTGGAAGTCTGTCAATCCCATCCCCCATCTAGACAAGGACACTGCCTGCCCCTTAAAACATTTTTTTAACACCTTCATCATTAGTGTCGTGGCTAGCTTGGGCAACAGCCAATATAAGACCAGGGTGGGGGAGAACATAATTATATGTAACAGCGTCACATTACATTATAAAATAAATGTGATTGTAATCAGTTGCAGTTACAATTACTAAAATCAATGTAAGGATAGTACAGTAACCCAGACATTTGTCATATCTGCATAGTAGAGATTACATCCAAATATATGCTGTTAAACAGATGCTTATATGAACCAACCACACCGTCTCATCAAACAGTAACACCCTTTCAGGTTGTTGACCATTCCTCATGGTAAAAAAAACACTGTACGGTGTTCAGTGGTGAGAGCCAAACATGTTTTGATCCTGTTTGAATTATTCCAACATTTCGACGTATGATTTATGTCAGTTTAAAAGATCATTTTGCAAGAACGCTGGGCAGTCTTAGATCTTGATTGGTTTTAATCTGGCATATGATCTTGTTTTCAGAGGAATTGCACACATCATCATCATTAGTAACAGCGCTGCAATATAACAGTGGTCTCAAAACTTTCCTAGTCAGCTAATATTTGTTTTAAATGGCACATTTGTCAGTGTGATTACAATTTTACAGTAAATAATGCACACATACATTGCACTGACTTAATGTTGCTTGCATTGACTGCTAGGTTATTGAGTTTATTTCCATCTGTTTATAGCTATAATTGAGCATTTTCCTCCACTTCTGTTTTTGGTTTTAGTTCCTGTTAAGATGCAGAGTCTGTGTAACATGTTTTGTTGCTACTGTTGGAATAACTAAATGGCAACTTAAGACAGTGAAAAATTACTCCAAGACCAAACTCTGACATGCATGCAGTCTGATTTACACAGACACTTCAGCAGGTGAATCCATTTTTGATTCATCATATTACTCTGGAAAGACAGATTAGGTCACAATAGTCGAGATAATGAATGGAAACAATGCGTCTGTTACAGATGTATGAACAAGTAAATGTGGAGTTATTTTCATCTCATCTAGATATCAAAATATTGTAATGATGTAGTCCAAAATGATTTCAGTTTGTAATTAAATAAGAATAAGAAAAACACACCAAACGCCTCCATAACCCAGATAAAACTAGAGGGAAACTTGTGGTTTAGTTGTAACCAGCAATATTTTATGAGGAGAGAAAACTGTGATTCTGACCAAATGTGATTCTTTCTCAAAAGGCTGCCAGCCCTACAGCAAGTCAATAAAATAACACTACAATAAAACTGATGAAGTACAGTATGAGCCCCAGCACCCAGCAGTTGCAGTGATATCATCCTACCTTTGTTTTTTGACATCTTTTAATACTTTTTCACTTAGGATGTCATGTATGACATGAGACAAAGGATGCAGTTCACTGAGCCCCTTCACACAGTACTAAATGATACTGTACTATCTTTATGACAAATGATTTTTTTAAATGCTCAAACATCATATGTGTAGTTCAGTGAACAAAAAATCTCTCCACTGACTACTGCACATATTTTTCGGAATATCCCATGAGGCACGTTAGACACAGTGGACTTCACTGCTCTGTGTTTACGTTGTGAATCAGAAAAGGACTCGCTAATGTTACTGTCCAGTGTTGGTTTAAATGAATGTTTTGAAAACTTTTTAGTTTTTGTTATCAAAGTATCCAATGTAATGTACAAAAGTTACATTACTTTCATTGGGTAATTTAACTACATTACTTATTCTAAACATAATAAGTAATCTATAATCTACTGTATTACAAAAATAACCTTCCCAGCACACATGACAGAGGAAAATTAAAGCTAAAATGACTGAAACAGGATTAGTATAAAGGCATCAGTGTGGGACTGGGCCTCTGGCAGGATTACTACATACATAAACTTAAAAAAAAATAAAAAATACACTGAGCAATGTAAAGGAAATAAAAAAATAATCTTCTTTTGGATTTGAATAAGCTATAATAAGATCCAATTGTGATTTAACACCTGTATTTCTGTGTCAGACTAACTGTTTTGGCTTATGTATTAGATGTAGACTAACAGCGGGTACAAGTAAAGCCACATGGGCAGACTGGCGTGCGGCGCATGCATGAGCAGGCAGAACCGACGTAGCAAATGAATTTGGAGGGGCGTAATGAGAGACGGCGCTGGGCTCCGGCCCGATTTCACAGCCACATCATTAGGGCGAGGCGGCCCCGGCCCCTCAATGAACGCACACACAAACACACACACACGCCTCTCAGCACAGCGGCCCTAGGAAAGACGAACAAGGTCAGTCGCCGTGCCGCAGTCTAATGAGAGGTGACAGGTGAGAAGAGACGCTCCAGACTTTACCCATTAAACTTACATTTTTAGTGTTGGTGTGTTTTTGTGTATGTGTGAGCATGTGTTTCTGAATCATAACCAAATTGGTACATGGCAGACACTGTATCTACATAAACACACATGATACCCTCCCTGTGACCTTCATGTACTTCCTGGCAGGCAGGTGTTAAGGCTGTAGGGGCTGAATAGAGTGGCCAACTGGAGATGGCGCCGGGTTATTTATCAGCATGTCCACGCGTCATAAATGACTCTGTTCGCTGCAGGTAACTCAGCGCGCACACACAAACACACATGGACACACTGTTGCAGCTTTAGTTTGGTGTAAAAATAGTTGCAGTGTGCTTTGTTCAGTTATTTAAAGGTTTTAAGGGAATAGTTCAACATCAAGCTTATCATCTTTATCAAAGTGAGATGAGAAGGTTAGTATTAACGTCATGTCAGTGAAGTACAGAAGGGATGTGTTTACTTATGCTTATAGACAGAAATCTTGGTTGAAAAAGTCAAAAGGTTTTTACGTCTATTAGAGGATAGATAAATTAGATACAATGAGCTTATTTCTGAGCTTTACACGTAATGAAACTTTTAGACAGACCAGACTTGCTGTTTCCTCTACTCAGTGTTTATGTCCCATTTCAAACCAAGGGTAAAGGCTATGTTATTTAATGCTTGTCATGTCTTAACCCTTCCAATGACCCTTTTCATAATCCTAAGTTGCTGTGCCTAGCTGTGAGACTTTAATGGAATGTTTTAATGCAGTCAGCGGTATTTTGTACCAGTAAATTTCATGCGTATAGTGTATGTCATTTTGGGAATGATCGGTCCTTTAGGTATGAGGATGTGTTGGTTTAATTGTATGCTATATTAGAATAGTTAAGCTCTTTATATGCAGCCACACAGCGAACTGAGGACCTGATGTGCTCCTCAAAGCCACCAGACTGCCCTGATAAAAACAATACAGAACACAGAGGTTGCTCATTTGGTGCTGATCTGCTTTGTTTGTTTCTTAGTTTGGATTCAACAAACTAGTTGAACAGCCAAAGTCACACAACACAAGCCAACTGACAGGTTAAGGCCCAGTAGACCAGCAACTCCTGCATCCTGTGGGATAAAACTGTTCTTTTTGTCAGTTCTTTTGGTAGTAAGTGACATTACTGCAATAAAATTAGTACATTCATCCATCCATCCATGCCTCCATCCATGCCTCCATCCATCCATCCATGCCTCCATCCATGCCTCCATCCATGCCTCCATCCATGCCTCCATCCATCCATCCATGCCTCCATCCATCCATCCATGCCTCCATCCATCCATGCCTCCATCCATCCATCCATCCATCTTCCATTTATCTAGGTCTGGGTTGCAGTAGCCTACCTAATGGAGTACCACCTCCTCCAGCTCCTCAAGGAGGACACCCAGGTATTCCCAAGAAACACAAGAGATTGAATCCCTCCATCGAGTTCTGGGTCTACTCTGAGGTCTCCTCCCAGTTGAATATAGCCACAAAACCTCACCAGATATGAACCCAGGGAGCATCCTAAGCAGAGGGCTGCATCAGCTCAACTGGCTCCTCTTGATGTGGAGGAGTGGCAGTACTCATAGGGGCTCCTGGATGGCCATGTTTCTCACCCTAATTCTGAGGGGGAGCCCAGCCACCCTGTGGAGAAAATTCATTTCTGCCAGTTGTATCTGTAATTCTTAAACTCACATACACTGTAACTTAATTTTTTTTTAGGTTTGCCTTTTTTTCGGTGGTTACAATACATGTTGGTGCTGCTCGTGCCCACAGTGGTAAACTGCTACAAACCACTTCAAATCTGAACTAACACTTTAATAAAGATATCAATCTTTTTATTATGTAGTTAATTTATTAATGAATCGTTTTACCTGCTAAATAGCTGACTATATTACTTCAGTTATATGACACGCACTGTGAACAGTAATTAACATAAATGTTTAATATGGATTATAAAACACTTGAAGTAAGTCCAACTTTTAGATGCACATGTTGGATGTTTTAGGGATGCCACCGTTGTCATTTCCAAAAGTTACACTAAACACATTTCACTGAAATGATGCTCGCCTGTCAGTTGAGCTAGCTGGTCATATATAGTTGTAATAGTAAGCTGTCTCACACACACATTTGGGCACAGAGCGGCAAAATGACTTGGTCTGTGTCCAGATGGCTAACCTTAAAGAGAGCACTCCACAGCTGTCCTCTCTGCCGTAACTGTCTTGATGACTAGTAACATGGGACGCATCTGACATTTCTAGTGACAGCCCCGAGCTTGACGAAGAAGCAGGGACGGCTGATAATCGCCGCGGTGACACCATTAAGACGACGTTTAGGGACCTCCCTCAGACATAGATCTGACGATGAAAGAGATGAGTGAAAACCCACATCATCGTTTCATCTCAGCAGCTAACTGTCATTGTAAAGGCAGCTCTTTTTGTGGTCACTGGCAATGTGTTGGTTACAGCAGCATCTATATCTTCCCAAACAAGATCTTGACTCACACTTACGACTGGCACTGTGCTATTGCTTTCTCGATAAAAACACTCCTGAATGACTTCATCTCTCTTTTACTCATATCTTACTCACTTAAGATGCTTCTCTTCACTCACAAAGAATCATCCCGGAATAGACTTATTAAGATGCATACTTCATAGGTCTCTCAAGAGCTTTTGTTATGTGGCACTCTCTCTCATGTTCACCAGTATGGAAAAAAGTTGTGTCCTAGAATAATGATACAACACACAGTGTCCTTGATGCTCAGTGGGGCTATGTGTGCTCTTGAGTTGAAAAACCCTACTCAAAACCTTTTTCCTTTTTTATTTTTTCATCATTCTGTTTTCCACATTTATAGGCAGTCTAGTAAAGCAGAAGTGCCATAAAAATAACCTTTTAAAAAAAATAATGAGAAATTGTACAGAGGCTTTTTAAAAGGGAAGAGTGAGCCAATAATATAACTCATTTTTTTGTCAGAGGTGCCCCTTTGTGACTTTCTTATCCTGTTAGTCACTGTTGTAACATCATGTTCCCTTGCTAAATGAAATTAAATCAATCACAACATGATCATCAGTTGCCTTAGTGTTTTCAGCCATCCACTTTTCTATTTCCAACTGACTCCCAAACTATATTAATAACTTATTAAATCGCATAATTACATTATGGGCATGCGTGCATTTATATATGTGAGCACATCATCTTCTCTCCGATGGATTTGCCCTGCAAATCAAGTTAATCACAGCATTGAAAGCAATAATGAGTGTGGCATGCTACTCAACAAACTAACAAACCCATTAGCTAGTCCGCCTGTCTCCAAATCCAAAACCTTACATTCATTAGATAGTAATTCAGAGCAGAAAATGAGATTGAGATCCTTGATGCAACAGAAAAACACATCCCCCCCAAAAAAACAACACTGCAATGGCCAAGACAAGATAGAAAAACAAATTTCTAATTCTGTCCATGAAGTGAAATAGGAGTTGATAATTAGTCTGGGATAAGAGGGAGATGTTACAGACACACAGCAGAATCGGTTTTCAATCCATTTCTCTATCCGTCCAATTTAACGCAACTGCTGGAGTCTATAGTGCTGTGCAGTACTGTAAGTGCTTATGTAACTCCAGGAAGCATGGGTGTGAAAAATGGTGTCATGAATCCATTTTGCAGGTTTCTACACTTTGCTTTGGGGATTCAGGGCTCTCCTCAAGAATAGTACATCATGATGATCCAATTCATGTCGGTTCCTCCATTTCCTGTGACAAAAAAGGCCATCTGAAAGCGGCAACGGTGTCAAGTCTCTTGATAAGTCTTTCTATACATATTGTTTGGAAAGACTAACTATTTGACATGTGATGTAGTAACTTGTCTCCTCTTTACTCATCTTCCTCCTTAGTACAGCACAGTATATTCCTCTTCCTCCTCTTCTCTGTTGGCGACTAGCGGTGCTCCATAAATCCCCGGAAATCAACAACAAACTCATCTCACCACTCCATCACTCCCGACTCCGCATCCAACCCCCTACCAATATCTCCTCCATCTCCCACTCTGTCATTTCAGCTGTCAATCCCTCGCTCCATCAGCCGACTTCTCTTTATCTCCATCAGTCTGTATCTCTGTTGGTAAACCTTTCAAACCACCTTGCTGTTCATGTACTACAGTTCCACATCTTTCTACTGCATTTCTGTTATCTACACTTCTGCTTTGCTTTTAACAGGCCAATATGGGCGATGTCAGAGTCTGGAGAAAAGGAGGAAAGCAGGTGGGGAGGAAAGGGGTAAAAGAGGATTGGGTATAGATTAATGTGACACTGGGCTGGGAGTGGATTTAATCCTCCTACCTCTCTGAGGGCCATTTTACCAAACTGTAATAACTGTAATGGCCACGGGGTTATGGTAATTTTTCAATTAATCCAAATTAAATGCTAGTATTATTATAGGAGCTGTGTAGGCTTGTGTGACAAGGATCTATGATAGATCACTGGACTTAAAGGAAATTAAATAAAAGAAATAAATAACACTAATGGTAATAATCATTGGCATTAACATCAACGTAATGAGCACCATCCTCATCACCATCACATTATCCCCAGTTCTGAGGGGTTTTTTCTTTTACTGTAAAGCTGGAAGGTCAGCCAGTTGAATCGTTTTTCAACCACTGCACACTTTTTATTCCAGTACCTAACACCTCTGTCTTTTTATATATAAGTGTGCATGTAACTAAACAGAGCAGCAGCACCATCTCTACTTCCTGATGCCTGTACTTTTTTTTTTTCTTCTTTCTTTCTCTGGCAGGCTCGCTGGTCAGAAGATGCTCCATCTTTATTGTACATTCACACCCTGCCATCACTCTGACATTCTGCTTGACATTCAGGTAGCATAGCAACATGACAACATGCCTCTACAGCCTGGTGTGAGAATATAGATGCTTTTTGAAAAGGTTGACAAGAGAGAGAGAGAGAGAGAGAGGAAGCGAGAGAGAGAAAGAGAGAGAATGATGGAGAGAAGGGAAGGAGGAGGGGAAGTGGAGTAAAGCCCTCTACAGATTTGCTTCTTCTCCTTTTCAACCCCACTCTAGAATCCCATTTGAAATTTAAAGCACCTTTTTTGTGTCTGAAAATACCTTTACACGCGCTGCCATAAATACTGCCCAAAGGGAGAAGGCTTCAGTTCCCCCTGCTGACTTGCATGATTCAACAGGGATGAACAACTGTAATGGAAGGTACACATGTGCATACACAGTGTATGTACACACTTAGTATACTAAACCATACATAAATTACAAAAAGAATATGATACTATGCTGTATATAAATACACAGATGTACTGTATGCATGTATGCAGCCTATATACTTTTATATATTCCTGAATATATGAATAACCATAATTCTCTATAAAACCAAATGTCCACTCATGTAAATTAATGCCTGAAAAATGATTTCTGTTGTAAAATCGGGTGAATAGAGAGAGAGAAAAGAAACGGAGCACACATAAAACATGAAACACTGGTCAGAGGGGTTATGTAAATGCATTTTTTTTTGCCGACCACGGAGTTCAATTCATAATTCATAAAGATTAAAGATGAATTTCATATGAGGCTGTGCCCTGTTCAATTGGCCCTTCTCTCCATTAGAAATGCTATAGCCCAAAGAGCTTCTCCTTCCTCACTGATTAGAGGGAGACCCGATCCTGTCCCCCCTGACCAAATCAATACATCTCCTGATTTGATCCTGCCTGTTAGCCTCCAGTTGCTCAGAGGAAAATCAGCTCAGGATGAAATATCAGCATCTCCAGCACCACTCAACCTCACGACTCACTTGGTACAGTCAGTGAGAACCTCTACTACTTATGGCAACCACCCCTCTAATAATACTACTTCTTTTTATTGTAGAAAGGCAGAACTTTAGATTAAATTTTCATTCAAATTCATGTAAAACCACTGTCATCACGTTATAACACACTCAAGTCAGACACAGGGTTCTTTCTCTATTCTCTTTAACCCTTGGTTGGTCACGTGGCCTATTCAAACATGAATGGTCATGTCATATAAGCTATATTTAGAACTTCAAAAT
>JAPQRQ010000026.1:20620061-20630822 GCA_037367365.1 Apogon talboti | reverse complement strand
CCCCCCCCCCCCCCCCCCCCCCCCCCCCCCCCGAAGCATGAATAGTGCTTTGGTTAAGGTGAGGAACAGACTGTATACAAGTCCTAACCCCAACCATAACACCATTACATATGAACATAATTTGAAAAGGGACACAAGCGGTGCATCATGGTGATACGTACAATGTAGATATGAAACAGATTTTTGCTTCACAATCATCAAGATTTGTGGTTTAATGAGACAATTTTATTCTGTAGACTGGCTTCCTAAATATCAGCTTATGATTTGTCTGCTTTTTAATTTTTGAAATAAAAGAAACATTCCCTAAATCCACCTTCAGTGACATTTTCTCTAAAAGTGACCAGTAGCACAAGATCAGATCTAATTACAGAAGTCAATCTCAGTGCTATCAGCAGGAGGAGGCTCAGATTAGGCTTGGACCATATGGCTTGTTGGAGCAACTGTGGCTTACACATATCACTGTGGGTGAAGTTAATGTATAACACACACACACACACACACACACACACACACACACACACACACACACACACACACACACAGAAGTGAACTGAACTAATCTACACAGTCAATCCAAGATTCATTTAAACTAATACACTAAATTCATGTTGTTCTACAGAGGGAACATGGGTAATTTTAACATAAATAATCCTAAAACATAACCTGTTGAACACCAACGCATAAAATCTGAAATTTTTTTAATAAATACCCATCTGCTCCATTTTGAACAGATGCCTGAGAGTCAGTGACTTGTATGTTTACAAGTACCTAAACCCTTTAGAATAAGACTACTCAGCCTTGAATGTATCCTGGCAAATATTTTTCCCCAGGGTCAAAGTGTTGTTGATTGTGTTTACACCTGGACTAGTGCACAACAAGAGTTTGCTCTTTTAAACCCACAACCCAACTGATAATTCATCTCCTTCGGCAAAAAGATATGGCAAGGCAGAAACATTGTTTTGAGGGAAAGTTAGTGGCATAAATAATGAGTAAACCCCGGCTATGTCTGTTTGGCCCTGCAGTTGCAACAAGGCTAATTAGTCCTTAAGGGAGAAAAACACATTTTGAGAAGAAAATGAATGATCCTGCACTAATACAATGTGTGATAAGAGAATGAAAAAAATAGAGTGAAATGATCTAAACAACAAAAGACTGATGCAACAGAGTGCAGTAGCTAATGCACTTTAAAGGGGAAAAAAAGAAAGACTGCAGTTATTTACAGTAAATGGCAGTCTTTCTCATTCGCTAGATGTACGTTATTGACGGGCAGCATTTACGTCAAAGAGAAAACAGACGCAAAGAAAAGCAGAGACAAGATATGGAATCGAGATCAATAATAGGACGGGGGTCACTGACTCCAACACACATATACACACACATGCTTGTGCACACAAACACACACATGTAGTCCCATTAATAATGTCTTTTAGGCTTAGAGGAGAAATACTACATCATGCTGCGGTCTGCTGCTGACAGCAGGACTTGACTGTTCAAACACGAGCAAGCACATTAGTGAAAACTGTCACACAAACTTATGCAAACACATTCACTTCTGTCTGTGTGTGTGGAAGAAGGCTCTTGAAACATTGGGATCAGTTTGGAGAGAAGGCCAATGTAACATCACTGTCACAATGAGAGCCTCAGGCCTGGATGCACGCACACACACACACACACACACACACACAGACTGAAATGGATAAACACCATGCGACAGATCTTGTACAAACACAGATGAAACACACAGCACAGATTAGCATTTAAACAAACACATGCCAGCACTGCACACAAAAAAGACGAGCAAACTAAAACTTTGTACAACCACACAAGACTTGCAAAATTTTTCGTTGTGACATATTGGTTTATTTGGCTTATTGAGGTCTCTATGTATAAAGCCAGTGCTCTAAGCCTTTCCGATATACAGTATGTGATAATGGGATTCATTGCTTCCCCTCCCTTTTCCCCCTTTTTTTCTCCTACCCCCCCTTCTGTCCTCCATGCCATCCATTTGAAAAGGAAGGCACTGCATTTAAATTACACAGGCAGTTTACTGTAAGAGTCCGCCAGGGAAATCGAAGAAGAGACAGAAAAAGAACAGAGGAGGGGGGGGGGTGTAAAACAGAGTTATGGGAAACAGCTAAGGATGGAAGGCAAAGTATGCAGAAAGATGGGGAAGACACGAAAAAGATGGGGGGGGGGGGTGAGTGATCGAGTGAGTGACTCAGAGACGGAGTGAACGGGTGTGGGTGTGAGTGAATGAGTGAGTGAGGGATGTAAACTAATAATAGAGCGAGTCAAGAGGAGGGAAAGAAAAATGAAGTCAGGTAAAGAAGGGCAAAGGGTCAAGGGAAAAAATTACAAGGTGAATTAAGCAGTGTGAGAAAGACAGAGAGATAAAGACGGAATGAGACAGACAAAGAGAGGTGTATAAACAGAAACCAGGGAGGAAAAGTGAATGCACTGTCTCTGCTCCATCCTTGATCTTTGTTCTGTTGTTAAAGATGGAGAACCTATTTGCCGACGCACTCCTACGCCTTCTCACTCTTCACTCTCTGTCCATTCTTTCTCTCATGTTTCCTTTCACCACGCTGACCGCTATCCTCCTCTTCTCTCCACTGATAGATGACAAACAAGCCCAGGCAATCCCAGAATGCTCTTTGTCATCCCTGCTGCAGAGGACTGGTGTGTTTGGCTATTTACATGCAAATGGAGGCTCCCCGTCCTACACACACACACACACACACACACACACACACACACACGCTTATAGACACCTTCCATCACCCCCCCTTACCAGCACTACCCCCATCCTTATTCATTTTGTCCAGCACTGTATGCACTTTATTTCAGAGTCGTACTCACAGTGTGTATGTGTGCATTAAAGAATCGGCCACAACCACCACCACTGTATTATTATACTAACCAATGAGGCAAATCAGAGTCACTATTCTGTATCATAGGTGTATTATCATAGATACATAGACAATTGTGTATTTTTGCAGTTTGTCCAAAGGGGGGGGGGTCTACACTGTTGCGGTGTAGTTACAGTATTTACCTGTTGCACCTGAACTGTACTGTATTTGCAACAGTTGATCACATGTCATACATACAATTAATGGAACTTAGCACTGGGTCAATGTTTTAGTAAACAATCAGGGTAGAAAATTTGTAATTTGAAGCTAGAGCCTTGGTTAGCATAAAGGCTGAAAGGAGTGGAAAAGCTGACCTGGCTACTGCTACATCTAAAATAACATAATTAATATATTTTGTAACAGGGTTACAGGGCGCCACCATCCATAGACATGCACGTAATAGGTTAATGGATGGATGGATGGATGGATGGATGGATGGATGGATGGATGGACTGGAGCTAGAAATTACCATATTTGTACAAAATGATAAAGCTAGGGAAGTGTAAGGAATGACAGGTAAGATAATGATAAATGTTAGCTTATTGACGTGGTAAGACAGTAGACTTTTGCATAATAAAATCATTTGGTCTTGTTAGTGTTATGATTGAGATGTCTGTCAGAAGAAAAAAAAAATTACTATTTAGAAAGAAGAAGAACCAAAAGTCCAACTCAGCAGGCAATCGAGCTGTCAATCACACCTGTCAGTCAAAGTCCAACACTAAAAGACATCAAATATGGTCTAGTATTTTTAGAAAGTTCAGTGGTTCTTTTGGAGCCAGGGGTAGATAGTTGAATTTCAAGGCTACAGTTGCTGCCACTGGTCTGAACTAGGTGTGACATTTTTTTCCTTTTCACCTCTGGACAGGGACACAGTCCAACAAACTGAGCTCCCACTTTATTCAAGACAGTTCATTTCACCTTCTGGCTCTATTACTTCAACAAAGAACTATGAGCGGCAAGAAACTTCTGTCTAGACTCTCAACAAGAAATATCAATCCAAAACAATTCCTTTAACTTTGAGAAGAAAGAAACGCCTGCTTATTGTAGTCAATAACCTGGGGTTAGATCTCAGTCATTATGGAGAAAAAGTAGAATACGTTTGTCTCTTGTGACCAACACTGGTTGATGTTGATGTCAGTACGAGCAAGTCTGAGGAAGGAGGACGGCAGAGGGCTACATGTGTGCAGATCATAAATGATTCACAGATAGGTGTTCATTTATCCTTCAACAGCACAGCCTTACATGAAACAAACTCACACACATTATGAATCAAGTGTATATGTGGAACAGCTATATTTTTTAAACATTAGTCTCACTGAGGTTAGTTATTTTTTCCACTGTTTGCACATTTTCAGCCCTAAAGGTACATTCAAAGGCCTGAAACACCTATGGTCCAAAAACACAGGTGTTTTTACTACCTTTTGTGTAAAGATTGTGCTTGGCTGACGTTTTTGACTGTCCAGCAGTTTACTTCTGTCATATTTGTAACCATGGGGCTTCCACGGGTTCTACATGTGGTAGTTTTTATGCTGTTGTGTATTCGTGCATGCTGTACCGCATTAGTCCAGCAGTCATCACCAAAGCATTCTGGACATAGCAATGTGATTGTAAGGCTATTGTATTCCAAAATTACTAATATCTCCCAAAATATTGGTCCTATCAACTTGCCATTTTCGCTACTGTGTTTCTTGACCAAAAATACATAAGTAGACCAAACTGCAGCAGTCAACGCTTTCTGGATTTTGTGTGAATCCCCGGACACACACACACGCATGCACACAGAGGCTACTTGGCTTTTAATATATAGATGAAGTTTAGTGCCCTCGGGTGACTCCAGCAGTTCTCCTCACAACTGCCCGTATAATCAGACGGATTATCTAGAACACTTGTGCATACAAAGCCTCAAAAACTTACAGTATATAAAACACAAAGCCGTTTCTTCTACCCAGGCTTCTTGTACTATAGGTATCTGGCTATAGGTGATCTACCATGAAGCTGCAAACCACAGTAGTAAATAAAGTGGAAGAAACCCACTGGACATAGAAATGGAGCCAGGAATCATACTATGCACTCACAAAAAAATGTAGTTTTATCTACTTTTGGGAAGAAATAAACTTGTTTTCCAAGAATAAACAAAAACTAAAAGATCAGTTTTCCTTCTTGAATATTAATTAGATTACACTGAATTAACTGTTTAATGAAAGTGCTGCTTTATCAGATTAACTTGTTGTGCATGTGCATATTTTTACATATGTTTGTGCTGGAAGTAGGTTTCAGATATATTCAATGTATCATGGATTGTTCTACAGGGAATGTATTAAATGACCATAGCATCATCATCAAACACAATTTGTTTAAGATGATTTTCTTTTCTTTCACTCCTCCTGTGTATTTTAAAACAGCACTGGATCATGTGTTTGAGTATTAATGAGTATCATTCACATTTGATTTTTACATACATTTTCAGAACAATTAGACCTACTATTTTTACTACTACTACTACTGTTAAATTTACATTAGTTTCCTAACTTTAGGGATGTTAGTAAAAGCCCCATCTGTCACCATCATTTGTCACTTAAACCTTTATTTTCATACTGTCCAATGTAAAAGCCCACAGCCAACATTAGGTTTGTTGTTTTAGTAAAGGTCTAATGACCACACATGTGCATTTCTTAGTCTCTGTATTAAGATACAACCTGTATATATGTGTAGTATGTACAGCAGTAAAAACTAAAGTTTTAGGGAAAAAGCAACTTCTATAAATCAATGAGGTAGTATTTAGTGTGACCTCCTTTTGTATTTAATATGTTTATATCCTTTTTGTTCAGACAATATGAGATTTACTGCATTCATTTTCTGATGTTTTATACCAGGTTTGAGTCAATACACATCAGATGTTTGTAATTGTTTGTGCTGCTTCTTGTCATGGGGTCAGGGGTCACACTCCATAGTCACTTTAACCTTTACAGCCGATTTCATCCAGTTTTTGTGTGTCTTTTAAGGCTGTGCACATATGTCCTCTATTTTTTGAAGAAAAGAGAAATATGTAATATGTATGTAAATATGTATGCTAAAGCTAAAGGTGCTCTAGGACTTATTATTGGAAATGTTTTAACCACAAAATATACTGCAATATGAGTTTTTGTACGAGGTTTTGTATCGTATCCAAGCTGGAAGCAAATATAACATTCGCTGACTTCATTTCTCTGCTAAGATTGTCTTCTTCCTGCATCCATAACAGCCCAAATAAACTCAATCACTGATGACTCAGAATCAGAGTTTCCAGAAAGTCCTTATATTCACTCCTGAGTTCATCAAAACCCCACTTTTATGACTACATTGCTGTGTAACAATGGATGGGAAAACTACCAACTCCCAGCACAACAAAGATTTCAACACAAACCTTCCATAAGTACACAAGCATCTGCACATTGTCCATATTGAACCTAGTCCAGATCCCCAGAAGTAAAACCTTTATTTTTTTTAAATTTCACTTTAAAAGCAGTTAGTCCTCGATAGCAGGGCATGACAATATGGCCATGTCACTTTTTCCAGCGCCATGGACAATTGGCAGCTTTATTCAACTATTTTCTGGCCACATGAAAAGTCAAAAATGATGCAAAATTGTTATCTTAAAAAAACTGTACACATATATATGCACTAACAATAAAAACAACAACAAATAAGCAGCACCTGTAAAGGCTCCTGCATTATTTAATAATAATAATAATAATAATTTGAAGTAAAATGCAGCCACACTGACAGTCAATGACTGCAGAAACATGTTCAAAATGAATATATTACAACAAATAGACAGGTTGTTTTTTGAATTTCCGTTGAGCAAGACAGATCGCCAGAGGAAGCAATAATCTTGATTTAGCAATTTAGACATTATTCACGATTTCAATGATCTAGTGAATAAAAAAACCAAAAATACATAGATCTAAAAATCAGTAGTCAAGAGGTTTTTCTTCACTTGGGACCTCTTTGACTGCATCTCCTTCTCCTCTGGTTCCCTTCATACCATTACTGGGGCACAAACAGGCCATTATGCCAGAGTTCAGACAGGCAGACATGATTTTTCCCTCTCTATCTTTCTCTCCGTCTCCCTCTCTCTTATACAAACACAGTGCACACAGACCCACATGCTTCCTCTCCCTGTGAATGAAAGAGGAAGTGCAGAGGAGACTGAAGTGTAAAGAGTCCTCTGTCTCCTCCGTCTCTCTCAGACAGGAGTGACACCACAGCCGACAACAACAACAACAACAACGACAGTGACAAGCGGCGCTGCAGAATTATTCATGAGGGCTGAAAAACGCAACCGCAAAAGAGCTCAGTGTCTACAAAACTCACTCACTCAGCAGCCTATGTTTTTCAAAGCTGTCCCGTTCATGAGTTACAACCCGAGAAACTTACACCCTCCAAGAAGAGATTTCCCTCTCAATGGCGCCCACCTGGTCGCAGAAAGGAAAGCGCCAAACTGGAGATTTAAGTATCAAAGTGCTTATTCTCTAACTTGGTTGAAAAGTTTGCCGCCCGTCACAAGCGAGGCTCTGTTGCAAAACAAGACAACTTTGTGTGACACCTGAGCTCATACATAGAGGCTGTTGAAAAATAGTGTGCTGGTGGGTGATGTGTTTCACATCCATAATGAGGAGATAAACAAACTTTGTCTCAAGTCACTTTTGACTCAGCGTAACTTTGAGGAAGTTTGGAAACAATACTTTCTCCCACAGAAAGAGCCTTTCATAAAGGCAAGACGAGACTCTGTGCAACATTTCTTCAACAAAAACACCCATTATCTGTCTTTTTTTAAAAGACAGCAGTGAACTCCTTATGGTAAAAACGCATTTAAATGACCTGTTATTGTTCTCATTAGTCTTTAGTGGTTTATTTGTGTGTTGAAGAAAGATTTCTGTGTTCTGCTTACTGGGCCTTAAAACTCTACGGGCCTCAGTGGAGCCAGCAGGGCAAGCTTTTTATTGCTGGTGTGTTGGGAAAATACATTTGTTTTGCTCATTTTGTTTTGCATCATATTAATTAAAAAAAAACACTTGTATTACTCTCCCTCCTCAAGCATTCTGTCTCAATTCACTATAACTATCTAATAAAGCTAGAAATTCCATAGTAATCTTTATTCTCACAGTCTTCAAGTGCAAAACACACCTGGATGGTCAAGTACAGTACTGGTACTCGTGTGTAAATGTAAACCAGTAAGTCACTCAAACTCTAATTAATTCCCACAATGTCTAAAGATGACCCACTGAACATTCACAATCTACAAGGCTCTTTAAGCCAAACCATGTGACCTGGGACTTAACACTTCTTGCCATCCCATGCTAATAATCACATAAAGCCACTGATTTGGGATTTCTCTGAAATCTGAATTAGAAGACAGATGTTCAGTCTACCTGTCTGTCAGTGGAAGTCTGCTAAATATGATTCATTTCCTGACAGGTCAAACTGAAGCCATTTCAGTACTTTATTCAGAACCACCAGTTCCCATAGGTGCAACAATTTTGCCTCATAAAGCTGCTTCCTTGATCGCTTAAGTTCTCACTGTGAATCCAAAATACTGTAAACCACTTAAATCACACAACCCAATGTGCAGAGTTGTTCTTTTTGCCAAGGAACTCCAGTAGACTTGAAGAGCACTTCAGCTCTTCAGCATCCAGTGGAAAACGACTGCATGACAACAAGGAAAAGTGACAAAATATTCTAAATATGGCATAGACTTAAGCTACTGTGAATTACAAAAACCCAAAGCCTTTCAGACCCTATTTTGGTTCTGCTGGGGTGCGTGAGGATATCCCCTGAACAACTACTGTCTCACATAATGCATACTAATCCGAGTCCAATTATTTATATATTCTCAAACTGCAATTTAAACATCCTTTAAAAATGTGAAATGAGTCAAATAAATGTTGCAGTTTCTTACTGAAAAATGAGAAAAATGAAACCTGTGTACCTGAAAAATGCAGGTAGACTGGAGTCACTGTCACTGCCACTTGTCTCAACATTAACCTCTACAATAATAATATTTTTTTATGAAATAATAAAATTTCTACTATAATGTAAACAGGTATATAGAGAATAGTTTTTTACTTGCTATTGTTATTATTTATATTGTTTGTCTTTTGCAGTATCTTTATGCATGCACATTTTTTTCTTGCACTTGCATAGTATTCTGTTGCTGAAGAAGTAGAAGAAGAAGAAGAAGAAGAAGAAGAAGTAGAAGTAGAAGAAAAAGAAGAAGAAGAAGAAGAATCACAACGATAATATGATATTAGACCTGAAACCAGCAGGACGGATGGTCCTGTCTCTCTGGAATGGATGGAGGCTCCAGGGTTCAAGAGCTGCATATCTCAGAGTCAAGGCCCTGCCATGAAGCTCCATGCTGGGGGTGCGAGTCCCCTGGAGTTCTCCGGAGGCCCCATGGGGTTGGATCTGATGAATATGGGTCACAGGGAGCTCCCTGTCTGTGTGTACTTGAGCATGTGTGTGTGTGTGTGTGTGTGTTTGTCTGAGAGAGTCCACACTCAGACAGCCTTTGGGGTAATAATGAGGAATGGACCCATTTCTCAAAGCAGGCAGTGGAGCATAAAGAGGACACATACAAACACATGAAACATGAACACTCAACCACACACGTCTATATGAAAAAAAGCAATCACACATGCACCGGCACATGTGTACCCACAGTCTATAAAGACGCCTCCACACACAAAAAGAGTAAATCACAATGAGAGTTCTCAAATATATCAAAATGATTTACTCTTTGGGAATGGAAGCTGTTCCACTTCACAGATCAGGCAGCAAACACAAAAACACACAGCGGATCTACGCTGCATATTGTGTAACACTAACAGTACCCCGCTGAGCTGCTCACAGCGCACTTCCACCGTGTTTGCCGTTTCTACCATCCTGCCTCACAGATCCCCGTGACTGAGCCATGAATACTGCATGGCTTTCCTGAAAGCACCGGGCCCTGTGGAACTAGCAAGCAAAGTGTACGGGTTCCTCTGCAGGTCACTGTGCCAGAGTGTCTCCGCTCTATATTTACTCTACTCGAACCTGCCTGTGTGTATGTGTGTGGGTTTGTGTGGGTGGATGGGTGGGCCGGGATGACAGAGAGACAGCGAAAGAGCATTTATGTTTGCATACAGGTAGGTGATGTTTGTGTATGTGCATATTTATTTGAACCTGGGTGTGTGTACGCGGAGGGGGAGGAGGAACAGAGCTGTAGAGCATGTTTGTGTTTGTATGCATATAAAGAAAGTGCGCTTGTTTGCACACATGTACTTATAGGGTTGTTTTACGAATGTGGGGATTCATGTGCATATGTGTGCATCTTTAGCAGAGGTGTAACAATACTCCGTTCCTGGTGTCACATGTTTGCCTGCATGGACCAATGCTCAGGCTGCTTGGAGAATGTATTCAGTGTACCAGAAGAATCATGATGTCTCACACTGGGCAGGGGTGGGGGAAGGGTGTGTGTATGTGTGTGTACATGTGAGGGAGACAAAGATGACCAAACACTAGCTACAGACAATATGTGCGCCACATTTCCCATTTCCCTGTTGTTAAGGGGGGGCTGCAGCTCTTTCAGTGATAATAGCAGCGAATGCAGACAATGGCGAAGGTGATTCAATAAACAACCCAGATGCTTCATTCTGAAACAGAAAACACACACACATATGCATGTACACACACACTCTATATAGGTGCACAATGAAAACCTTCTTTGCAGAACTTGACATATGGTGCACACAATTTCCCTCTCAATTTCAGATCCAACTCCCACAGACGTCCTCGCACGCCGGCAAATTGCCACACCCCCCCACCACCCCCT
>JAPQRQ010000026.1:20586402-20619765 GCA_037367365.1 Apogon talboti | reverse complement strand
CATAGCAAATTTGTTTCGGGCAAGGGCTACCGAGGGAAGAGAGAGAGCAAGAGAGCATGAGGGAGAGATGGTGGGTGAAAGCAAGTCCCTTATGCTTTGTAGAGTGGAAGCAGAAACAGGGGAGTGGGGGGGTGAACCAAAGAGAAAGGGGCGGAGGGTATATGTAAGGGGGGATGGAGGAAAGAAGAGAGGTGGGGGGCGCATCTGCACAGTGACCTTTTTCTGATCCAATCTCACTGATGAATCCTAATGAAGGATTTAATAAAATCACAGTTTACAATCTGTCTCTGCATCAAAGCGTGCAATCCAATTCAAAACACAGGCCCATCTACATTTCCAATATTGTTGCAAACCCATCAACCCCACCACCAAGCCCTTTCCTGAAAAATAAGTGGGCACGCGTATGTGTATGTGTGTGTGTGTGCGAGAGAGAAAGGGGAAAAAAATGGGAGAGAAATTGGCCAGGCTGAATTGCGAGCGGCTGGCGCATTTGTTCCAGCTGTAGCCTAATGTCACAACTCGTCATATTCATTTGGCCTTCTAATGAGGCTAAAGTCAACAAGGTGCAGCATACATGAGTGGAACTGCTGCTGCAGCTCACTGCTAAATGAACAGTGAGAAGTAGACAAGAGACTAAGGGACACAGAGGACATGATACTGAGAGAACAGAAAATGGGAAATCATTTCAAACTTGATAACATACAGAATTGGAATGAGTTCACCAAAGCACACTGCTCAAACTCACAGTTTCGAGATAGTGCTGACATTTCTCTGAAATCAAAAGGGCATACCTGTTATACTGTCAGTGAGCTCTAAGTCTGGAGAGTAAACAAGACAGATGGGTGGATCGATGCAACTGTTAGGAAGTCTTTAAGATGATGCAGCAAAGCAAAGAGGAGAGGGTCCACTGCCATCAAGTACAACACTGACACTGGAAGTCTGTCAACTCCAAACCCCTTAGACCTTACCAAATACTTTGTAACAGTGACATCTGCTGGTGAAAGATGAAGATGACAATAGTTCACAATGGCCCTGAGCAAGAACATGCCAACAAATAATATATGTTAGATAAAAATAAATAACTTCAAATGCAAAATAAATTCAAACTTCTGCCATAAAAACATAACAGGATTAATTCCAGCTCAAAACAAGAACAAAAGCCCAAAGGTCAAAGGGAAGTTGGACGCTTAATAATAATGGACAAAATTTAAGAGGAACCCCTTCAGTTCAAGTGTTTCACACATCACAGCTGCCCTCCATGTAATAAAAAAAAAACACTTTAACATTCTCCAAAAATAAAACAATCCAAAAATATTATTACTCAGTGTGTTTTCTATGAAAGTAAAACTGAAACACATCATTCATTCAGGCATTGTCGCAATTTCAAAGCACAAAAGACTTCACTGCAGTGACATATTATTGATCCATACAGTGAAATTTTTTTTTTTCCATTTGCCCCCTACAATGGGGTGAAAGCTGATCGCAACTGTCACCAAACGGCACCTCAGCAGAGGCTGTGCTGGGTAAAATCTTGTTTAAAACTTGGTGCTTTTAGTTGAAGGGCGATCCACCTGCGCTACCTTACCATCCCAACTGCAACCCCTCTGCTGCATCTGCACAGTGTTATTAAAGAATAACATGACTCCATCTGCACTGTAGTCACTAGTTTGGGATCAAAGCTGCCCTACCAACTCCATGTTTATATGTGGTTTCTCTGAGGAATAGGTGCATTGATTAGATATGAGATCTAATGTGTGACCGCTGCCTGCATCAGAACAGCTGTAATTTCTCTCTGATTAGGCCTCAGATTGCAATTACTTTCTGTATCGACAACACATGTTAATGAGACTGTTTGTGCCAGAATCCCAATCTACATGGCTCTCACTGTGAGCATGTATGGTTTAATGTGGATGTTTAGGAGTTGGGTATGTGCTGAATATTTGAAAAATCTGTATGTGTGTGTGTGTGTGTGTGTGTGTGTGGGTGTGTGTGTATGTGAACGCGGGTGATGATGTGTGTGTCTCCAGAAGGCCCGAGTTGATCAGAGTGTGGAGCGACAGCTGTGCTACAAATCAGAGCCCATTTACTGGTGACAGAGTCATTAAAGCCTGCTCATCTCATAAAACACAATGCACATGGTCAAATACCATTCACTCCATTCACGCTCATAACTCAGTCTGCTGGGCACACAAGCTAACACACACAGAAGTGGAAGCACACACACACTCACAGATGCACATACAAATTCACACAATCTCTCACAAAGCTAAACCGAGTGTGTCAATTGGAACGGGTATAAGGGACGGTTTCCTTTATGTGTGTGAGTGTGTGTTGTCAGAGCATCCATAATAAGTAAGGTGATAATGACACTGAGGTAAAGACGGGTATTTGCTAAAAGCGTGGCAGCAATAAACACCAGCGCACTTTGTGTAAGGGTAGTTTTATGATAAGTGCATGCACACTATACCCCCTCTTCAATTGCTTTCCTGTTGCCGGGAAAAAAAAAAGATTCACTGAAAATTATTGTGTTTATAAAATAGATATGAACAAACTATTGGTCTTCTTCCTCCTTCACAGAGATAACCAGTATACATATTTTCATATCCTATAGTTTTTCATGTAACATCAGTTCTGCACAAATTTAATCTATGAAAACCGCACAACAATGTAGACACTTTAAGAGGAAAAATATGTTCCTTCGACATAAAGCTAAATTTAAAAAGCAACTTTTTTGTTTTTTTTTTTTTACTTACTAATTTCAGTATCTGCAAATAATGTATTTGTCTGATGCATTAAACCTGCTATAAAAGTAACATAAAGAAAAGAAAAGCTTCTTCTCGTCCAAAGTGAGAGACAATTTTGTTGTCGCGAATGCTGATGGTGAAGACTGAGAACCACCTGGTTTTGAAGGAGAGTGTGGGTCAGCCTCTGCCTCCAGATTTATATACCACGGTAGAGCATGCTATCTGAGGATTAATGTGCCATAAGTAGGCAGCGGGGTGTAAAATGCCACTAACCTCAATCTAAACTGGGGTCAGCAGCTCCACACCCAGAAGGTCGTTCTGCAACACCTGGGCCGAGTCAGAGAGCACTATGGGCACTGTGATCACCAACTATTAGGGTTTTTATAGAGGATTTAAACATGGATGGAGTCACGTGCAGGCAGAATCAGTTGCGTAAGTGTTAACCTCAAAAGATCTTCACCTGTTCCATAGCTGGATCTTATCTGTAAAATACAATCATACATTCTCTGTCACTGTATAATTTGTTTCATTGCTGTTGAAATGGGAAAAAGTGGTAATGACTACGGCTGCATATTCATGGCATTTTCATGTGACACATGACGGGATCATATAGCTCTACCACATGGTGCGGTCTAAAAGAAGAAGAGGGGACAATAAGCACTGTATGATGACATGAGAACTAAAAATGAACCAATACACAGCCATTCACACACACACACACACACACACACACACACACACACACACACACACACACACGCCAACTCAATCACAGTGAAGCAGCTCTCTTACCTTTCTCGGACAATAAACAATTCCTCATGGCCAGGTCACAGTCAGAGCATGTAAGTAAAGTTATCGATGACCCGTTGACCTTTAGATGAAGAATTTGGCTATACATCACCATGTGCCTGAAAAAAAACACTCAGGAGAATGAGTTTGTTTCTTGTCCTTACATAAAGATTAGATGTAAAAAAAAAAAAAATACTACACATTTATCTTATGTAAAGTTTACATAAATGACATAGTGGGAAAACTTACCCCCTCTGACAAAAGTTTTATGAAACTCCCACTAAAAGGACTTCTTTTTGAATACTTTCAACTCTAACTCCACGTTTTACTCTGTAACGTCCTTGAACAACTGCAGGACTGAACTCCCAACACGATGACAGGACAACAAAAAAAGTTCCTCTTTTCTGAAAGAATGCTGTCTGAGTGGTTTTGTTGCACTGAGACAGTCAGGAAGTGAAAAAGTCACAATGCTGCCCTTTCAGGGGTGAGAGGGAGTGCAATACAAGGGGGTCACACAAACCAAAATATAGCTGGAGGTGAAAACATATGCAACAGAAAAAGCACATATATTTTGAAAAAAACAATTGACTTCAGCGCATTTAAATGAACAAATATAGAATTAAAATGAAGAATTAAAGGTAGGTTGAGCTTAAGGCATATTTAAAAAACACATTTGCATAGTAAAAAAAACATATAAGTAGCCACTGTGGTCTGAGGGGGAAAAAGTTCAAAGTGAATGTAGATTGTTGTTAAGAAAACCGTTGTGCCCCAGGCAGCTCCAGTAGTTTCACACACAGTTCACCATTGTCCTGTCTTATGACTTTGTTAGTATCTTCTCAGCATACAGCTTTCACACCAATGTTTTCTTCAGTGAAGTGGCCACACCAAAAGCAGCATAGCATCAAAAAAGTCACAAGACCCGCTGAAGCAAGGTTTTTTGTTTGTTTTTTTTTACTTATTCCAATGGATAATCCCAGAAAAACTGTAAATGGAGCAATTCTTCCCTCATAATGATGACAGATTCTCTAAATGTATATGTTCACAGCCCATGGAGGAAAGGAACTACAGATCACCCAGAAAGCCAAATAAAAGACTCACCTGGATGTTGTCAGTTGAAGTTCGTTGGACATTTGAAGGAATGAACACAGGTGGGGAGCTGCAGTGATTTCCCTAAACAAACAGAAAGAGGAGAGCACCTGCAATTCAAACCGGCATGGAAAACCAAACTGAGTCATGCTTACAAAACCTCCATTTGCCTTAATTTGAATAGGACACAAAATGTTCTCCCTGTAAGCCACTGGTGCTCTTGAAATAAATAAGCTTTACTGAAGCAGAAAACACAATGAAGTAATTCATCAACGAAGCCTGCTAATTTAATATCCTTAACTACAAAAGATTAAAATAAAAATACATTCATATTTGCATACATCTTGTGGAGTCAGCTCTCTATTGTTGATTAGCACCATAAATGAAAAGCTCTCTTTTCCAAACATTTACAGTAAATAGAAAGTGGCTGAACTGGTTTCATTTTAACTTTTATATGCCACAGGTGCAGAGAAAGCCTGCCCTCATGTGGACAAACACAGACGTAACATCTAGGAAATGCGCCCTGCTGCTGAGAGCTGACTCTGATGCAAAGGTCAGAATGAAGAGGAAGTATTTTGATTTATATGTCGCTTGTAATAACCAATAACAGATAGACACACAGCACGTGCCAAGAGGTCAGATCCCTTCTATGAATCACATCTATGAAAAAATATTTTTTCATTCTCCTCTCTGAGCAGGTTAGAGCCATTCAACGCTACTTTAAGACAAAGACTGTTCATTTTTAGGAAATTCAGAAATTACTCAAATTAGCAATGTTTCTATTCATTGTTTTACTTCATATTTCTTGTGTTGTTTATTTGCTGTATTTTTGTGTTTTTTCATACTAATTCTATAGTAAATTTACTTTTTGTTTCTGTTATTATGTAGCTGTAGCCATTGGGAATCCGAATAAACAAAAACCAAAAACTGCAACTACACCTATGATTAAAGCCTTTGAGTATCAATTTTAGAATGAAACAGATGGAAGAAAAGCACCATCCCAGCCACCTGCAGCTTAGTTATTGCAGTGGTGGAAAATGTATTGAGATGATTTACGTAAATACTAGAATGAATAAAAAAACAGACTCCATTTGTAAATTAATAGTAAAGTATCAGTGTTGTGGGAATATGTGGTGAGGACTCATCACATACTTAATGGGAGAGGAAAGAAATCTGATACACTAATGTGTCTTTTTCTTTAATGTTGCATTTTTGTTCACATATTACATAAGTCAACATAAGTTGAAGAGAAAAATCTATGTTTGATGGTGCTGTCAACTGCACATATTCATCTAAAATGTAACTAAGGCCCAGACACAGCTGCTTTCATTTTTGTGTTGTATTTTAATAGATTGTTATATAATCCACAGTGTAAATCTTCATCCATAACCCTTACAGAGCTTGGACATATGTCTTATTGCATAGTGAAATTGGTGTTGAAGTATGGAATGGTAGCCAAGGCGTATACACTGACCTGTATCAATTCTGAACTATCAAATTAATGTTTACTACTTCAGTCTTGGTCTATACTATAGATACCTTACCCATGTATATAGTATATAGATACCCATGTATAGTATGTAGTATATAGGTTAAATACCCTATAGACTCTATAGTGTATTTCACCTACATGTACAGTTTATTATGAGTTGAAAGTAACTGGTTACTTTTAAGTTGATAATACATGTCTAAAAGCAAAATGCCTCCTGGATAAAAGTAGTGAAACGTTATGAAATTTGAGTCACTAATAAAGAAAAAAATGAGTCAAAAATGTTGGTTGGCTGTAGTTTTAGAATTAATAAGAGAATGGGTTTGACTCAAAGGGAGTGCTTGTCCCAGAGCCACCAGACCTGCTTCAAAACTCTGTCTGCACCTTACAATACATTCCCTTTTCAGGTTCTTCCCTGTGAAAGATTTATGAGCCCATTGTATAAATGTACATACACAAATATACAATATGTGTAATGACGCTTTATCATATAGGCCTACATTGAAAACATATAATCAATAGACCAGAGTAAATGTAGCAGAGTATAAAGTAGTCTGAGAAGTTGAGTCTGTGAAGTTACATAAAAAGGAAATAATCAGATGTTCTTGTACATTGTACCAGTAGTTTTTACACTAAGTTTAAGACATACAGTACTGTCAGAACAGTTAACACTTTTATAACTTTGCCAACTTTTGTTAATAGCTTGTAGGCTTACAATTGTTCCTTAGAATATGTTTTAAGAGCATACAGTTTAGTCTGTTCTAAACTAGTAACGATTTTTAGAATTACACAGAACATAGTCTCACATTTCTGATATTAGTGACATGATGAAGGCTAATGCTAACGGTTAACAGAATCATCTTAACACCTGTCTCCTGTTGGACGTTACTTGTGTCGAAGCCAACTTGAGCTACCTGCAGGTGTGGACATGTTTGGAGCTACAGGTGCCTGAAGTGTACTTTCGACAACAAAAAACTTTCCCCTACCAGCGGTAAGTTTATACAACTCAACCCTCCTGTCGCCGTGTGTGCGCGTCTGATCAGAGAGCATCCCTTCCCGTCATCCCACCGCCATCTCCTATTGGTCACTTCCACTGCACCTGTTCCACCCGTCCGCCAATCACACGCCGCAGTCGGTGTGCTCCAAGATGGCGGCTCACAGAGTTTCACATCACACATCATCGCATTCGAAAGCAAAATAACGTTATCTGCGGGCGGTTTAAACTCGTGAGGAGGCTGACCAGAGGGGGCCGAGCGGGGCTGAGCGGTCGCCAGTGAAACGCGGAAGCAGTTTCTCCATGGTTAGGTCGTGCGAGGAGCCGGGGTCGGCGTCGGTCTGAACGGGCTTGTGATATCCGAGTATGGCCACCGAGAACAGGATCAATTTTTGGAGGAGAAACGCAAAGGTTCCCGGAAGGTGGGTTTTGGCACTTACTCTTATGAATATAACCATGTATTACCTGTTTGTTTGGTAGGTCTAGGTAGGTGCTGCTCACATATTGTCGTAGACAGTGAAATAAACGCCCTTTGCGGGATTGAGGAGTCTTAAATGTACTCTTAATGATACACTCGAATTAATAACTGACTCTGACAACTGAGCTGTTCCGCTGGCTGATTTACTATCAGTGAAAGAGTCATGAGTTCATCTGGTGCTGGCTGCCGGTTTTAATTCATATACCTCAGCACTTCTGGGCCCTTTGTTCCGTCTGGGTTCACTGCGTGTCTTTATAATAGCCCCCAGCTAAGAGTGACAGACCATCCATCTATTTCCTCTGCGGTTTCCAACGCTCAGAGTGGAGGTGTCAGCTGTCACAGTCCGAGCATCGCCCGCCATATGTTTTCCTAGTCTGTGCTGAGAGATGGAGAAGAAGAAGAAAAAAAAAAGATGACTAACAAAGAAGACTGTCACTACATTGTCTTGATGACTGTAGCAATCTGAAGTCTTACCCACCAACATGAGTCATGAGAGTCAAGTTCACTTAAGTACATCCTCTTTGTAGCAGGTTCTTAATGGCCAACATAATGCACTGTTTGCCCACAACAACGGGTTGGTCAGGTTATGTAGTTCCTTCAAGATTCACTCTGCAGACCTTCTTTAAGTCCATAACATGTGAGGAAATTTTAAGTGTAATGGTCCAGGTGAGGGAGAGAGCAGACAGATTCTTTCTTTCTTAACTGAAGTTTTCAAGCCAGTCTTGTTGTAGCCTGTAGAGATTGCTCAATTGGCGTCATGGTATTGGTGTTGACGGCTTCCAGGTTCTCTTAGGTTATTGTGTTTGCTTGTTTTATTGTCCTCAGCCTCATGCTGTGATGATTATTACAAAAAATCTCTGATAAGACATGATTTTTTTTTTATATTTTATTTTTGATTTTTTTTCAAGAACAAAGGTACAGTTACAAACTGACAAGATGAAGTCAAATCATGGACTCACAGTGACAGGACAAAAGAAAGTGGAAAAATAAATAAATAGAAAAAAATAAAAACAAACAGACAAACAAAAAATAATAATAGTAATAAATGAATAAATAGAATACATTATGCAATAATCGAAGCTACAGAGAGAGAGACAACGGGCAGCATCACTACTCATAGATCATGCCAAGTCCAGCTCTAATATCGGGAAATTAATCAACCTGGTGTGCTGGTGGATTTTCCATATAAGTTAAAAATGGTTGCCATATCTTGTAGAAAGTCTTACTGCTTTTTTGCATCCAATAAGTTATTTTCTCTAGGGGCACACAGCTATTGATTTCACAGAGCCACATTTTGATTAGAAGGGGGGTGTCTGATTTCCACTTTATTGTAATACGTTTCTTAGCATAATTTGTCTCAAGATTGGAATTAGTGAAATCCCCTAGTAAGCAAATTTCAGGGTCCAGTGGAAATGTAACCCTGTGAATGCTCGATAGAATTTCACATGCCCCCTGCCAAAACCCCTGCAGTTTAGAACACTGCCAGGTAGAATGAAGGAATGTTCCTTCCTCCGTGCCACATCTAAAACAAAGGTGATTTATTGGAGTTGTATTTCTGTAATTTATGTGGGGTAATATAAAGCTGATGCAGGAAGTTGAATTGTATTAGTAAGGCATGATTTTTATGGTAATGTTTTTTTATCTTTATTGGCCTGCATGTCGTAATGGCTCTGAGAGGTTCAAGTGGGTGTTCTGTGTGGTCTCAAAGCAAATGTTTGGCAGGATAGGAGCAAAAAATGGCTAGTCAGTCTGGGTAATCTGAGTAGAGAGGATCTCTAAGGAGAGGGCGTTGTTGCCCTGTTGTCACACACGCTGATCTTTCTTGAACTGTGGTGGGTGGAAGGCTGGAAACCCAAACACAAACATATGTTTGAACAGGAAAGCAAGCAGCTAGTGCCTGTCCTTGAGCCACTCCTGATAAAACAAGACGGAGGCTGGTAAACAAGAGACTCTGGCACTACCTAATAATCAGCAGGCCTAGTTGTCAGCCACTAGGATTACTGTCAGTTTATTCAGGCAAATGATGGAAATTATACTGGCATCTTATAGCCTGGGGCATGCATGAGAAGCAGGTTGGTAAAATTCATGTAAGGATTATATTTGTTGCTTTGTGATATTCATACAAAAGCCTTTCAGCATCTTAGAAAACAGTAGTTATCATGAGTTATTGACAGCCTTTTGGAAAATGGTAATTTTATATTCAGCTGTAGACCACCAATTTGTCAAAAGTAAACAATAGTCTCTAGAAATTCATTTGTTTCCACTCAGTACAACAGGAATCTTATCAAAGAATGCATTTTAAAAAGAAAGATTTCTGGCAACACACAATTTTGCAGTACCTTTTTCCCAAGAGTGGTGGTGTGGTGATAAACAATAGACGATGCAAGGCAAGGATGTGCAGCCTCAATTACCATCCTATGTTAACTGCCTGCGAGCATGCATCACTTAATCCTGTCAGCAGATTCCTTTAGAGAAGTCTGAATCGGTTGATGAAGTCGCCAGGGGAAGCCACAGCTTCTAGATTTCTCTGAAGGAGAAGAGCCTACGACAGTTGTTGGCAGGATGACCTCTGTGCCAGTGCAGCCTGTCTCTGGCCCTGATCCCGTCCTCTGACTTTTGACTGTGCCAGCTTTGGGTCATCAGAGAGGTGGAAAGAGGCTGGCTGAGCATTAAGAAGTTAGCATCCGCTGAACATAATGCAAACCACAGGGTGGTGGAGAGGGCTGTAGCTGTGCAAGCTGTCCTTTAGTTCTGTTCACAGTAAGAATTTGTAATCTACAGAAAGAATGACTGTGTATTTAAAATTGGGGGGGGGGGGAAGCTGTCAATGCCAGCTTAATGCAGAGTATAAGGGTATCTGTAGTAATATTGTTTGTCTGGGTCCATGCTTCGTTTTTTAAAGTCATTTAAGAGATGTGATACTGAAATATTGAATGTGTTTGGGCTGAAGCTAATATAGAGAATAAAACATTTTGATACATTTGCCGAAATGGTTAACACATGCATGAACAATATGGAAATATAATTTTGAAGACAGGATAATTAAGGTTCCATGATTTAAGGTAAAAAAAAAATCATACTGCCGTTATTGTGGGTAATATTGGGATTATTTGATTGTGATCTTAATCTACTTGCTGTGTTAATAAGGAGACTGTGCAGGTATGTCATTCATTTTGAAATGTGTTTTTTTTAATAGTTTGAACATACAAACTTAAACTAGTACAAGAAATCCATAACTTTAAAAAAAATCATTTAGTTTGCATTTTTTACATAGTGCTGTAGCCTCTTCTGTTCAGTACCACTCCATTCAATTGTGTAATTGCACTGGCTGACATTGATTAATTGTGTAACTCTTTATGACAAAGCACAACAGAAATATATAACTGAATATAAATGAATGAAAGAATTGTTACAATATTGATGTGCAGTGATTGGATAAAAGTCTGCTGACTTTATGCGCTGGCTGGGTCAGATGTAGTGAGGCTGCCTGCATTTTCCATACAGAGGTAACTACATTTTATAGTATGTACCATCTTCTGCAGTGTACAACCTGTATACGGAGCACAGCATCCACCTCTCGACCCACGATTACGACGCGCGTAAGTGCTGATCAGAGTCAGGTTGCATGATGCCGTGTCATCCACACAGATGTGGTTTTTATTGGTTTCACTTGGGCTGCTCTTCAGTTGATTGTTTTTATGTGTAGATTGAATATGTGAGTTGCATGTCACAGTGATGGCATCATGTCCTTCCCTTTCAGTCTTTGAGAGAGTTTCTGTGTTTCACTGCCTTATAATTTCCTGCATCTGCATTGTGGTCTGTATTCATGATGTTCATGAGGCCTTTCTGTTACATTTTTTATCAAGCCTGCCAGCTTCTTAAATAATATTTTCTATCTGAACTGTCAACGTTGATATAAGTATGACTGTTGACTTCAGTATCTCACTGTCTCTGGATCTGTCTTCTGCAGGTACCACAAAGACACAAAGCCTAATTTTAACAATCTCAAGACTAAAAAGGCCTCCAGTTTCCATGAATTTGCTCGCAGCACCAATGATGCTTGGGACATTGATGATGAGGAGGAGGATGATTTCCTCGGGACACCTGCACCTACTTTGTCTCTACACCCAACATCCACTCATAACCAGGTGCCTGCGGAGTCTGAGCATTGAAGCATGGGGTTTTGTCCTTGTAACTACTGTAGTATTTATTTGTAATTATGCAGATAATGGTAGTTATTTATTTATTTAGTTATATTATCTATTTAAAAGTCTGTTCTTTTGGTGTGAGTGAATTAAACCATGACCTTTTAAAGATGTGCAAGTGTTTGTGAAGTCATGATGACACTAAATCTGAAATGAAAAAACAGATTGTGATCTGTGTTCTCCTTTGCCTTCAGTGCACTCAGCAGCAGCAGCAGAATCTGGCCGATGATACAGACACAGGGATGATGCATCCCCCACCAAAAGGTCAACACCTTCAGGATGTGCAGGAAGAGGACGGAGACTGCGAACACCTAAATGGCAAGTTTGTCAAGTCCAGTAGTGAGGCTGACCTCAACATGTCCTCAGGTAAGTGGATGATATGCCGCGGCAGTTAATTCTACTTTAATAACTTCTGAGCAGCTTAGGTGTTGATTCACAGTGGAGCTAATTTCAGACTTTGTCAAGGGAGGACCTCAGTGGCAGGAAGGGCTTGTGGATTATGTCAGACTTACAGCCCACAGAACATTTTGCAATTACTAATGACTGTGTGTTGTTTTAAAGATAGAGAAGAGGGTTTTTTTAGTTTTACATTAACATGGTTCATTGGGTCCGATAAGTTTGAGCTGTTTTTGAGGTGCAGCAGTTGTGTGCATAAAATATTTCTATCCATCATTTGAGTATTTTTATAAGGCAAAATATAAATGTTATGTTGGTCCAGTGTGTTGTTTGGTCAGGTCCTCAGACAGGATTTCTGACCAGCTGTCACTAGGACTTTGTTATTCAGATAGAACCTGTATTCTATGTATGTGGGAAACTAGCTCCAACACCAACTGAAATGTGTTTAACCTCCTAGGACCCTCTGTCCACGTATGAGGACAAGAAGTTTATACAAAAAAAAAGAACATCTGTCCACCGCAAATGACATTCCATAAAAATTTTTAAGAATGCATCTGAAAAAACTGTTGCATCATGATGTTTCCAATATAAGCAATTATTGAATTAAAAAAAGACAAAACTCATAAACGTGTCTCTTTCCTGGGTCTGAGGAGGATAATGACCTCTCGTTTGTTACAGATGCCATTTTTGTGCTTTGTTACTGTTTTTGTTGTCATTTAAAAGCGCTTGCATAGAATTTTTATTTCTATATTAAATGATCTCCTCATTTTTCATTCCTGCCCCTCTCTCACAGTTCGCTCCTCACTACAAAAGCAGCAGTCTCTTCCGGTTCGTCCCATCATCCCGCTGGTAGCTCGTATCTCCGATCAGAATGCCTCAGGGGCACCGCCGATGACTGTGCGGGAGAAGAGCCGGCTGGACAAATTTAAACAACTACTGGCTAGTCCTAACACGGACTTAGGTAGGAGAGAAAAACATAACACTGCCAGGACAGGGCTTTGACGTATGACCAAAACCTCATATGTAGATCGTCAAAATGTAGTACACTTTATGGACATTTATTTATATCAAATGACCAAATGGAAAGGGTTGTTTCATATTGCTTTATTAATATACATTCAACACACAAAAGGTTGACTCTTCTACTTTTAATAAGATCCTTTGTGCAAATGTTCAACTTTTCCAAAAAGAAAATCTGAAATCATGTGTTAAATTCCCACAAGGTAAATACAAAACACTTTTCAATGATAGTTCCTAACAAAGTTCAGTTGAATGTTGGTTTTGTTGGAATTGAGACAAACTGTGGTTCTGTTCTGGTCTTCGTCAAACCACATCCCCAGCCCCAGGTTTAGACATCAGCTCCTCATCCTGTCATTTGTCTTAGTCTGTTTTCCCAGACACATTTCTTGACTATATCTCTGCAGGAATGCAAAACGTGTTAATAATTACAAAACATTTCGCTGCAAAGAGTGTTGTGTGATCCAATGAACCAAGCGATTATATAAAATAACAGATGCTTTGGTCATGTGATCATCATATGACACAGCACTATGTCAGGCACTTTTCATTTTCTGAACATGTGGAGTAGCTGTGACGCTCCACTGTGGGTTGGTGTGGGGCGTCTGTTCCCTTGGTGAACTAGGGTTGTGTGTTTATATCTTGCTCTGTGTTGTGTTCTGCAGAAGAACTCCGGAAGCACAGCTGGTCAGGCATCCCAAGAGAAGTTCGACCAATCACATGGAGACTTCTCTCTGTGAGTAATTTTTTCCCCTTCTATCTTTGCTAGCAAAATGATGTCTCAAACTTTTTCAGCGTCTGTGTAACTTGCATTCCTCTCTAGATAATACTTACATGATTTCAACAACTTGTCCTTACAGAGAACCTTATCTGCTCTTTTTTTTGTCTCTTATCTCACATTGCTGGCCTGCTCTGTTTCTCTGAAACTGTCACGTAATCAAAAAAAGTTTCTCCTCACTCTCTTTTCCACATTTTCTCTGCTATTTTTCCTCCCCACCGTCTCTGACAGGGCTACCTGCCGGCAAACAAGGAGCGCAGAGAGCTGGTGCTAAAAAGGAAGCGTGAAGAGTACTTTGGCTTCATAGAACAGTATTACCACTCCAGGACAGATGAGCATTATAAGGACACATACAGACAGGTAACGCTTTAGAAACCGCTCGGTAAGAAACATGCACGTGTTGTCCTGAGTTGGACTTCGAAACAGCTCTGTGATCTTTGATCCCGTTAGATTCACATCGACATTCCAAGGACCAACCCTCTGATTCCCTTGTTCCAGCAGCCGGCAGTACAAGAGGTAAGCTGTGATGTGCTGAACACAGCATCAGTTAAAAAATTAGAATGAACAGTGCATTCAGAGTGCATATAGGTATTTCATTTTTATGTCACGCTTTTTTACCACGTTGGACATTTCCTCATTGTGTATTTGTGTCGTACTGGATGGATATTGGGTTTGGTTCGACTATAACTATCAAAAAACGTACACGTTTCGCTCAAACACATATGGGTTTCTCTACAGTCTTGAGAGGGTGAGTGAATTTTTCTGCACCGCATTTCACAGGGTTCACAGTTTTCCCTCATGTTGAAGCTCAAGTCGCTTTTATCTGCAGTGCCCTAAACACATCTCAAAAAATGCAAGTGCCTCATTAGATGATTAGATGAGTCAGGAAATGAATACACTGAACTGTACAGTATCGTGCCACAGAGGAAGCGTTTGTGATAACCACACCAGTACAGAGGAACTGAGCTATGAAAAGGAACTACACTGACAGAAGCTACTTCCTCAAATGTGGTGATTTTGTGGGCTATCAAAATATCAGATAATTGTCGTCAGATTTATCAGCAACCGGTAATAGACGAGCAACTGCAGATTTAAAGCCCTTTAGTGATAATTCAGAATATTGGCTTTCATCTGACTTGTACTATGATTAATTCAGTTACTAGAGATAAGTGCCTGTGAAGACCTGTTGTTTACTTGTTATATATTCATTGTGCATAAATTTCTGCAGTCATTGTCTTCCAGTGGTATTTTATAATAACATATAAACATGTTTCAACAAATGATGACACTTTTGCTGTGTTACTTTGTGCTATTGTTGATAGATTAGATTAGATTAGACTTTATTGATCCCACAAAAGGGAAATTCAACGGTTAAGGCAGCAACAGAATAAAGTACAAGAAAAATGTGCATGCATAAAGATAGTGCAAACAATAAAAAATAATAATAGTAGTAAAAACTATACAGACTACATACATATTTACAACACAGTGGAATTGCAGAAATATTTGTAGATATTTGTTGATTTAGCAATATAGAAAATATGTAGATTTATTAAAGGAAATTACTTGTGAGTCATGTTTTTTCCTGAACGCATATAGATCAAAAAAATTCTGACTTGTCCAGAGCATTGAAAAAAATCAAGAAGAAATCCAAATATGGTCATATTGTGTTAATGTATTGTGTGTTCTGTTAACCACTAACTGTAATTATATATGAACAAGGTCAGTTTTGCTTTGCATTTTATTAGTGTGTTGTTTTTGCAGAATGAGAAAATATTTTGATGTCTCTCCTCAGGTGTTTGAGCGAATCCTCTTTATCTGGGCCATCCGTCATCCCGCTAGCGGTTACGTTCAAGGAATTAATGACCTGGTCACACCCTTCTTTGTCGTCTTCCTGTCTGAGTTTGTCAGTAAGTGGCTTGTTGTAAAATTCCACCACAGAGCACCTTTTCATGCACATTAAACCAGTTTTACTTTGTGGTTGGAGTTTGTGGTCTCTGACCCGTAAATGTTTTCTGCATCCACATCTACTTTACTGTGTTAGAACACATCCAAGTTTCTTAGCCAACCTTAAAACATAGAACAATGTTAGTTGGAGTCATCTGTGTGGATCTTCATTCAGTGTTATTTACTCTAACAGCGGAAGATATGGAGAATTTTGAGGTGGCAGCCCTCCCTTTGGAAACCCAGAGGAACATTGAAGCTGATAGCTTCTGGTGTATGAGCAAACTGCTGGATGGAATACAGGTGTGTTACAGACATGAACACATGTGACTGGACAGAAAACCAAAAAGTGTGGTTTACTGAGTTTAACATCCTTTCAGGACAACTACACTTTCGCTCAGCCGGGAATCCAGAACAAAGTGAAAGCTTTGGAGGAGCTCGTGAGTAGGATTGATGGTAGGTACAGAGTGCCGACACGGACCTGTGAGCTGTGTCGGCTCCAGCTGACATACTGTGACCAGCCACGCCTCTTCATTTTCAGCCTGCTGACTATGAGTTATACATGTTGAGAATGATAGGCTGCACCGTGGATATGATAGAAGCTATAAACAGGAAATGCACAAGTAGAACAACATTTGCATGTGGGTCTTTCTCCAGAGGACGTTCACAATCATTTCAAGAAGTATGAGGTGGAGTACCTGCAGTTTGCTTTCCGCTGGATGAACAATCTGCTGATGAGGGAGCTACCACTGCGGTGCACCATCCGCCTCTGGGACACCTATCAGGTAGACGTGTCACGAATAAACCTTCAAAACAAAATGAGTCCAGTACAACAGTAGATAGAAAAAAAAACTACTCAATTCACGCTACAAACATAGTATGTGAAGAAGAAAAAGTTCAAGTGTTGGGACATGTCTGTGGTCTTTTGCCATGTTTGACAGTTTACACTGTGTTGTAACTGTTGTGTTTTTTGCAGGCTGAAGCAGAGGGTTTCTCCCACTTCCACTTGTACGTTTGTGCAGCTTTCCTCATAGAGTGGCGCAAAGAAATTCTCTCCATGGTCGACTTTCAGGTACTATTATTGTATCACCACTAACTGGGCGAACATGATCTGCAACACAACTATCCAGGGAGTTTGATTAACTTTTTTCTGCCTCCTGTAGCTTTTACTACACAACATAGTAAAAAAAATAGTTTTTTGGACATAAATCAAGCAATAATAGGCCAACTGAGATAAAATTTGGTTCATATTGATGGTCTCACATATGTCCATTTTCTGGCTACTGTCCAGAGTTCACATGGGGTCATTTTCATTCTCTAGGTGGAGTTTTGTGGGGAAACATGGGTTCTCCAACCGTTATTCTGCCACTGTCAGGTCGATGTAGCTCAATTCACTTAATATTGATTGTCTAACAATTATTGTGGATAGATTTATATATAGCAGAGGACTGGGGGGATTTCAGGGATGTGCCCTTGCCGTCAGCCCCCGACAGCGTAAACCTCATTGAACTATGACTAAACTACTGTCGTTCACTACTCATCAACACTGGAGACGAGGTGTTCCAGACAACTTGCACTACACACAGATGTATACACATTTCAGTCTACCATCTGGAGAGCTTGTATAAATTTGATCAAGTCTCCCTCACTGTTTAATCCCTGCTTTGCAAATCATTTTTGATATGTAAAATCTGTGTTATTTTGCTTTTAGGGCCTTCTCATGCTACTGCAGAACCTTCCTACAATCCACTGGGGCAATGAAGAAGTGGGTCTCCTTCTGGCTGAAGCTTATAGACTCAAATATACGTTTGCGGACGCACCCAGCCACTACAAGAGATAGGCCTGGGGCTTCCACAACACGAGCACAACGAGGACTTTAGCATCGAACTAGACTGTCTTTTCACAGACCCGCAGTATTTCAGATACCCCACACATGCGATGACTCGTGAGACAACCTTGAAGAGGCCGACACATGTGACCTGTGCTGTAAAGTCGACCAGCGAAGGAGGTCAAAGGTGAAGGCCAACCCCTCAGTTTTATTTTACCTCTACAGATGTGTCTGTAGCTTGTGGCTGGCTGTGTTGTGCTTGAATCTCAGAGCCTCATGAGAAATCAGCAAAAATGATCCTGTGAACATAAATTCCGGTGAATTTCACTCTGGATATGGGTTAATGGTGCATTCTTACAGCTCAGTGATTATGGGAGTATTTTGCAGTCAATGCGCTGCACAGTATCAACGGACTGTTACAGTATAAACAGCCATAGCTATGTGACTTTGGTTTATTTATACAGTTTTATGGTCATGCAACAATGATTGTCTCTCCAGGTAAATGTATATTTAAAAAAAAAACAACTGTAATTTAAATGGATAATGAATGTGTGTGAAATCATCCATTTACTTAAAGATGGTATCTATAGATTCTATTTTTTTGCGGATTTGTTTTACCAATCATTTTATGAGGGAAGAAGTCTAAACCAGACAGCTGCATTATTTTGATCATTTTGTCTTTTACAGCCTATTTTAGTTTAGTCTGACACTGTTTGAGATGTTTGGGGACAAAATGAACTGTAGTCCCCCCTCCACCCTGTCTGAAATAAGAGAGTTATTTTGTGAGAAGACTTTAGTTTTTTAGGGTTAGTGTTACCAAATCTGCATCGTACAATCAACTAATCATTTGGACCTTAATCATTTAGTTTAGTTATATGTGCCAGTGCAGTTCTAGAGTAAATCCCATAAATTGAAACAGATAAGCTCTTAATGAAGGGCTGAATAGGCTTTTCAAAAGTATTCCTAAAATTGGTCTTTTAGGTGGTATTTAGGCACACAGGTTAAGAGTACTGACGGTGGTTTGGACTGGAAATTGACAAACTGGTGTTCGTATGTAATTAGCACAACTATGAAGCCTAGAGGTACAGGAATAACATAATAAATGTAAAATTTTAGTTGTATTGCCTGCAAAGACCCTTCTGTTTAATGCAGCCTTTAAAACCTCCATCCATACTGTATGTTTGCACATTAGCAGATCTAAGGTCATGGTGGTACATGACTCCCTACTTTATTCCTTTTTAGACAGTTTAATATAATTTTAATACAATATTGTGGCACACGCAAACACTCCTCTTGACCGGTACAAAATGGTATCATACAATTTGACAATGTGTGTTCCTTTATGCTTAACAACAGTGGTCTTAAGGATAGTCTTTGTAGTATATAACTAGATACCTTTGGTCACTGTAAAGAAATCTGCATATGCATAACTAGTTTAAAATAGTCAATGTTAAAACTGTAATGACTTTTAAATAGTTTGAATAATTGTTTATGGGGATAAAGATTTAGTAGTGACTCTTAATGCTGTAGGACATGTAGTCACACAAACCTACTTGAGACAGTCCTGTGGGCACAGTGCAGCTCAGAATATATTATGATGCCTTTGTTAAAACATGTGTAATGTATTCCTGTCTTTTCCTGTGTAACATGGTTCTATATTCTGTTCTCATTTTTGCTTATGTGTTGTTTTTACTTTAGATTTGGTATGTGACACAACTCCGAAACCTGTCACTTTTATTTGTACTTGGGGGAAATGTGAATATGTGTGTGTGTTCCTTCTCATTGACCTTTATTACCAGTGATACTCAAAGTGTATGTTTAGAAGAAAAGACAATCATTAGACTGTGGTACTTTGTTTTCCAGAAACATGTTGAAAATAATGCCTTCATCTGTTGGATTTCTGACTATTCTGAAGCAAAGTTTATTGTCATACTTGCTAAGGTTCAGTAGAACTGTGGAGTGCAGTAGATACTTGGATTGTATCCTGAACACCATCCACTCATACACTATTAAAACAAAGTCATCTGTAAAACTTTTTGCTTAGTATAAGTCTTAAATTATATTGAAATTGTAATCTGATGAAGAACTACTGAGGATATTGTGGCACACAGTCAGTATAACTCTTTATTACTATTATTATTGTTACTCATTTGTTTGGTCATTTTCATTAATCCCATCTTGGACATCGTTAACATTTTGAGTATTAACAATTGCCTTTATTCATCTGTTCCTCCAATGTCTGTGTCACAATAGGTTGTAACTTTCTCAGTCATACCTACCATGATGGTATTCATGCTGTTAACCAACAACTAAAGGCTTAAAAAAAATGAATACTTGTTTTTTATTTGTTTGTTGTCAGCTGTTAGAAGTGCTCATGCTGTTTCCTTGTTTCCCATTAATATGCCAAATCTCCAATGGGCCAATACAGTCTAAGAACACTTCAGTAGTTAATGCTGGCTTCAGCCTTAAGGGAAGAATTATTCATTTCTTACAGTAACCTGCTGTATATCAACGTTTTGTTTATATTAAACGATAATTCATCATTTTCATGCATTTCCTCTTTGTGTGTTTATATATATCATACTTTAGACATAGATTTTTTGCATCAGGACAAATAGGTAAAGAGGATATATGCATACTGTGGTGGGCAAAATTATTAGAACACCTGATAGATCTGAAAATATTGACTTTTTTTTGCCTCCAAAATGTATTTTCATAATATTCATGAAACATGAAGATGGAATCTCTGAACACAGCAAATATCAGATGAAGTGAGTCCTACTGTTTTTATCCACTTTTAACTTTCCTATTTACTTGATAGACCTTGTACATTCAACAAAATCACACAGGTGTGTCCTAACACTCACCATTAATTTAACCACAATCACACCTGACAATGATATTGTCATGAGATAGATAGATAGATAGATAGATAGATAGATAGATAGATAGATAGATAGATAGATTTAATAGTATGATTACTTTTACACATCATAGCATTGATTGACTCAAAAAGTAACTAAACGCATACAATGATAAAATACAACAAAGTTCGATATAAAAAAAAAGAAGTAGCCTAAAAAAAACCAGGGGGTAAGTGACGCGCCGGAAGTACCCCTGACAGCTCAATCATGTAGCCGCCTCAAACTTCACTTTCAGCCATGAGATCGGGGTTCATAGAAACAAAAACAAATGATGATGATACCTTCTGCCTGAATTTACCCAGCTGGTATCATACCTGTCGAATCGACGTTGTCTGAGAGTCACGGTAAGGTGATAATTCTCGTGTGGACGTATGTATATTTTCAATGTTAGCACAGCGCAGCTAGCATCGAGCTAATTTTAGCAAACATGAAGCCAATCTGAACCGAGGATTGCTAATACCTTTATTTAACCAGCTCGGGTTGTTTGGTTATTATCTATTGTGTGTATTTACGTGTTGTGAAATGAAATTAGCAAGTGAAAATGGATAACATTTACCAAGATACAAGTCAGGCTAGCTAATAAGTAGAGAATTTCCCCTTTTTCTTTCCTCTTTTTCTCTCCGTCATCAGTTAGCTAAGTGCTAGTATCGGTATTAGGCTTGTATTATTATTATTTTTGTTATTGTTGTGCTCGAGCTAAGTTAAACACGAACTGTCTTTACTTAAACAGCAGTGGAGCTCTGGTGAAGTATGGATGGAGTCAGCTGGGGCACCACAAGGGCCCAGGAGTCGTTCAGCCGCCCTAAAACCGCAGCAGAAACCCTGTCCCGGCTCGCCAGCTTCATTGCACGGGCTGATACAAAGCAACATCTACGCAATCGGAATCAGCCAGCATTCCCATATGGTTGTCAGGAGTGTGGAAAAGGCTTCCCGTTTGCAGCTGAACTGTTGCACCATCAGGAAGTACAACACACATTACCCAAGCCTCACCGGTGTCCCTCATGTGGGAAGGAGTTCTCTCTGAGGTCATCCTTACAGCTACATAAATGTGGTCATGACTCCTCCCCTTGTGAACTTTGTCACGGAGAGACACGGGTTGGTACTCTATGCTCATGTATGACTCGAACTTCAGATCCTGATAGAACGCAGGACAAGTCACCTCACCGACAGCCACACGTCCTGGACAGAAGCCCGTATGCATGTGCACCGTGTGGGAAAGGCTTTAACCAAAAGCAGGCTCTGCTGCACCACCAGCAGGCTGGTTGTAGTGAACCACCACATTCACCAGGTATGGCTAATGCTAGTAGCCTTCCAGTTGACTCTCTACCTGTCTCTGAAGAAGAGTCATCTCCTTCAGACTCTTCAGACGTCGCAGGGCCCAGCAGCAAAACTATAAATCTTTGCCAGTTCTGTTCCAGAATCTTTCGCACAGAGGCTGCTCTACAACGCCACAAACAGACAACCCATGCAGATGAGAGGCTGGTTGCTCCTTCCAGTCAGCACACCAAAGATGAAAGTGTGGCTAGAGAAGGAAAAAAAGAAGCAAGTAAAAAGTCTAAATCCAAAAAGAAGTTACTGAGCTGCCGCTCATGTGACTTGGTGTTTAAGAACACTGCTAAGCTGTACATACATAGGAAGGAGAAGCACAGCAGAGAGACAAATTCAAGGCGAGAAACAAGACCGCCTGTCACCAAGCGCAGGAGAATATTCACATATACATGTCAAATTTGCAGCAAAGTGTTCTTTCATCATATATCACTTTTGGCTCATGTTAGAAAGCATGCAGCTTCAGGCTTTACTGCTATTGAAAATAAAAACCAGTCAGCAGAAGGTGCCACCAAAGACTCTAGGTTATTAGAAAATAGACCAACAGGCAGGCCAAGAAAAGTGCCCAGAGTGAAGAGGGTTTGCAAACCAGAGAAATGTGAAGAAGTGCCTGAAGTGGAAGAGGAGGATGGAAAAGAGGAGGAGGAAGAAGAAAAAGAGGAAGAAGAGGAGACAGAGAGAGAGTTCCCATGCCCGTCCTGTGTGGAGGTTTTTTCGTTGCAGTCGCAGCTGAGGGAGCACGTAGAGCTTCATCAGTCAGCTGTGAAGAGGAGGCAGTGCAGCGTGTGCATGAACGAGATGGACACCTGTAAATGGCCTGGGTCAAAGAGGCACAGGCTCTACCACTGTGTGCCCTGCCAACAGGGTTTCTCATCACTGGACTCTTTCTTAGAACACTGTCAGGACCACCTGAGGGTCAAGGTGGAGGAAGACTGCATCACAGAGGGCTACACACAACAGGCCAGCAAAGCCTGAGTGTTTGAGTTTGAATGTAATCAGCCATTGCCTTTTTGCCTTGGAGGCCCAGAGAGTGATGGAAGGATGTGAAATTCGTGTTGATTTCCCAAGTTCATTGCTTTAGCACTCAGGCCACTTTTATGTTACTCACACTCTGAGTCAACCTGAAAATTATGTGCCCATGAACCAAACTATGGTGTTCTCTATGGTTTAGCACTCTTTTTCGACAAAACAAACAGATAACTTCTTAACTGAGTAGGTCTTTTCAGATATTAATTCTACTTCACTTTCAGAATTTCCGTGTAAAATTCCAGTTAACTGAGCTTCGTCTCATTTGCATTTCTTTTCAGATCACAAATGTTAAAGTTGTCCCTTCTTTCTCATGTAATGTCCTTACAATCAAGAATCACAAAAGATAAAGAATCAACCTAAGTTACTACATCTGTTGGAATTGATGGTCCACAAGCTCTGGGGCGAGTTCATTTTCATGTATAAATTAATTCAAACCCGTTGCACCGTATATAGGAGGTGGAAACACCAGTTTTCTTCATTAACAGTGTTTAAAATGCTCTCTGCTCACCATTTTGGCACATACTGGCCCAAGCACTGGCTGATATCTTGTTTACTGGAATCTGTTTTTTACACAAGACATCTAGGATGATCCTAAGTGATTATTCTCATAAATTTGGCAATAATTATTCATTTGAGTCCTCAGTTAATGTCACTGACTGGATTGGCATTTTCTATTGGATCCAGGTATTTGTTGTGTTTGTAGCAGTGCCTAGAGCATCAAATGTTCAGTGTGTTGGTCAGCATCACTCAGTATTTGGAAGTTCTGAACAAGATCTGATTGAAGTCAACAAAGTGGTAGAAATTGGCAGATGTAATTACTCTAAAGAGTGGTCATTTACATTTTTGTGAGTAGTTCCTTTTACCCAGTGAAACACACTGGAGATACCAGACCTATGCAAACAGACTGTCAGTGGCTCTGCTGTACTTCTGTGATGCTTTTGGAAGTGCTGTAGTGAATGAAACAGGTTCGACAGTTTGTTTTCGTTTGTTTTTTTGTCTAAAGGACCCTCAGCTACTGTTTTTTGAAAAGCTACTGTGAAAATGTAGAAAATCATTAATCAGATTTTGAAGCTTCCACTTTTTCAAGGTCTTTTGTATATTAGGTTATGGCTCTTTCTAGAAAACATCATTAAACTTAACAATCTAATAAGACATCTGTGTTTGTGATCTTTTTAATCAGTGCAAAGCTTTTCATAGTGGTGAATTGAATAGTAATTTACTACAAGAATAAGATGTATTCTCTGGAAAGTGCGCAGTCTGAACATTGGTAACAAATTAATAGTTGTGACAGAACAGATTTAATAAAAACAAAGTGTTCTGGTTTCTTATCAACATCACAGCAAATGCAATGTACTTTACAAACATGACAACCGTTTTTATACATGTATAAATTCTGATATACGTTGTTCGGGTATAAAACAACTCAATAGTTGTTTACAGTTATTTCTCCCGACCGCATGGTGGCGGTATGTTGACGCAAATTGGCGGAAGTCCGTGGACCAACTTCCGGTTATTCGACGCACGTTTTCCTTCCGCGGTCTCTGAAACGAAAATTGTACGAGCGAGTGTGTCTGCGTATAGATAAATAAAGACAAAATGAGCAAAGCACATCCGCCAGAGCTCAAGAAGTAAGAAGTCTTTTATTGAAGTGCATAATATGTATTTTGATTCTTTGTATTTTAACTGGTTTAAATGCTCAGCATACTTCTGCTCGGCTTCATTGTTTGCGAATGAATTAAGCTAACGTTAGCATTAGCTTGTTTAAAAAAAATACCAGTCTATCTTCTCTAAACCTTTATCTTGTTTTTCTTTTTCAGATTTATGGACAAGAAGCTTTCGTGTGAGTATAGCTATGTAATAGCAGCTTAACTTCAAAAAGATACGTTTTTAGTATGTCTGAGATAGGATTTCGGATAACAGTCAGACAATCAACTTACGCCGTGACAATTTGACGTAAAAGAACCGGAAAATAAACGGGCAACATAGTCTTACTTTTATGTTTTCAGTCTTGAATCCTTGCGTTTATATCAAACTTGTGTACATTGTAATTGGAGTTGTTACTTTGTTGCGTTTACACAAGGGAACATTGAGAACTTGCACAAATTTGTAGAAGTGGTTTGATCTGCAACAAAATTGACTCGACGATTTGCAAACGTGGGGCAATGGAGAACGTCTTCTTAGTGATAATCTTGATGTACTGTATGGTGTGATTAAAAAAGTAACGTAGCACTTCTAATTCACATGATTTTGGACGAAATCTGCAGACCGTATCTTTTGCAGAAATCTAGTACTGTATGTTAGTGTAATATAATGCATGACACCATAAAATATGGTTCTTTGAAATATCTAGGTAATGGATTTTAAATAAGTGTTTTTGAAATGAAAAAAAGGGAACTTAAACATATAGCATTTGTCTCACTGTCTTTTTGTTGGTTTGTCCTTCAGTGAAGTTGAATGGAGGGAGACATGTGCAGGGAATTCTGCGAGGTTTTGACCCCTTCATGAACCTAGTGGTGGATGACTGTCTAGAGATGGGCCCTGGGGGACAGCAAAACACTATTGGCATGGTGGTCAGTACTTTTATATCCTCATTTAGTCTGTATTGTATGTGGTCTTTTTTCTTGCCCACTGTGCAAAGACAGAGGATCTGCCCTGAAATGGTGTCAAACTGTCAAATCCAACCTGACCAATGAATGTTGCTGTCAGACCTGAATTTGGTTTTACCAGGGCATTTAAGAGCAACACTTTCTTATAAATACTGATAGTACAGAGCCAAAGTCCTGCTCTCTCTGGTTGTGCCCCATGGGAATTTATTTTAGAAAATATTGCATTGCAGTCAATGGCCAGAGACAAGTTATTCTTTGAACCTGCTTGTATCAGCAATTGTTTACATATATGTTGTTTGTGAGTTTAAAGCTAAGAAAGTCTCAGTTGGTGGTAAACTAATGAACTGTGAAAATATGTAAATATAAAGACTACACATCATAAATTAACAGTGGTGACATCATACATGTCCCCATGATCAGTTCAGAGCTGTTGAGAATGTTTCAGCTTCAGTATGACCGGACTGTAGCAATTTTTAATACTTTTTCACCAAGACAGCACCTGTTTTGGTGTTGATTTCTGATACATGCAGCAAAAGATGCAATGCTATTGACCTGTATAACACAAAAACAAAATGCTTTGCCATCTTTGCCACAAACCAGAATTTCTTGGTACATAAATTGTCTATTAGCAAATGTCATTTGTGGTGACATAATTCAAACAGGATCAAAAAATTATTTGACTCCATTGACTGCCATTCAATTTTTTTTCTGAAGTTGGGTCCTATGGGGCACAGCAGAAGGGGTGGGACTTCAGCTCTCTATACTAAATGTTGGTCTGAAATGTAGCATGTGGCTTTTTGTTTTACAGGTCATCAGGGGTAACAGCATCATCATGTTGGAGGCCTTGGAGAGAGTATGAGAGAAGACGGAGTGACAAATGGAGAAGATTACCATCCACACCTTACTTTGTGTTATCCATTAGTTTGTTTAAAGCAGGCAATAGGAGTTATCCTTAAATCCAAGATGTCTATCTGATTTATATCAACTGGTGTGTTTTTTGAAGTGTTTTGAATTGTTATCTTGTGAATAAATCTTTTTCTTTGTACTTGGTTATGTTGATTTAATCCTTTATTATGTTATTGCTAAATTTGGCAAGGCTTTATACTTTTTTGTTGTACTTTGTGGGATTTTAAGACTGGAAATCACCACGCTGAGATGAGGTGTTTGAAGAAGAAATTACTTAGTTTATTTCAAGATCTTATTTTTGCACAAACAGTATAAAAGCTCACATGTCACTCAAGGTCAAGGTGTGAGGCGAGGTCTCTGCCGATCATCCAAAAGGAAAACACTTCTATTCTCAAAGGTTGCTATTTCAGGCACTTACTACATGAATTAGACACATGACAAGCCAACAATAACTGCTCACACACCAGATGACAGGATGACATCTTAAGATGAAAATATTTTTTTAATACAAAGATCAGGTCACACTTCAGGATATACGAAGATCGTAAGAAATTAGGACATTTACATAAGACGACTCAGTAATAAGAACACCAGAAATTTTTCAACTTACATGGCATTACTTGTTTGTGTAACATGAATTAATGCATTTTACCAAAAGTAAATTACAATTTCACCTTTACCAAACTATTGCACTTAATGTCAGGGTCCAAGAACAACATGTTATTGTGGAAGAGCTGAAACTGTAACCCCTTTGCTCCCATTATATATGATATGCAAGACGTGTCTAAGTAACTGCAGTTCTTAACTCCTTGTATTCATCATTTCAGAAATGGTGTGAGAGGTCAGTCATGTCAGAAAATTAAGAATGAATAATATGGGGAATTTTAATTAATGTTACATTTAAGCATATTGTCAATCATATGCCATGGCATAAAATATATATTTTTAAACGTTACAAACATAAGTAAGACATTCAAAAAGGGGCCAAAAAAAAGGAATTGACTACTAATCTCTGAGCAAAAGTTACTTAAGAAAAAACATGGTACAAAACATTTTATCACTGGATATTTTCAGAGTGAGACAGTTTGATTTACAATCCAAAGAAAGAATTCTAAGCGACTTTAGTATTAAGTATTGAGTTAAAATAATTCTTATTTATATATATAAAAAAGACTTGTTTAAAGTATGAGTGTAAAACCAAACGGGAAACATGCCAAAAAAAAGTTTGTATTGAGTGACATCCAGTGTGTGTATAACCAGATAAAAACCAGTGTTCCAAGGTTCCATCTGACATTTTACAGAAAGTACAAGGGTTCCGTCATAATATAAAACCACACAGGGTGAAAGTACATGAATTGTAGAGGTCGCTGTCTGATTTCCGGTTCCTTCTTTTTCGTGCGTGCTTTTATTTTGAAAGCTGATTGTCGTCATCACACACACGTTTCTCTACGTCCAGTGTCGTAGACGTTTGACGGTATGTGGAAAGTAGCAATGTCGGAGGAGGTTGGGAAGGCGCTACAGTCGGTAGTGGAGCGGGTGAACCAGGCGGCGGCACGGCGGCCCAAGGTAACTGCAGCCCGGGAGGCTCCGCTCCGGAGCGCCGCTGCTGTGGCTCCAGTGTCAGAGTTTCGGAAAGTCGTGCCGCTGCAGCACGACTCGTTATGTAAGGCTGCCAAACACCTCAACCTTTGGATGGGAGACAGGGGGGCTTGTGGCAGCACTTCCATAACATGCATGCTTTTTCAGTGGCAGCTGAATAAATACGCGTGAGCACGAGATCAGGTGCTAAATGCAGCATATGCGTGCGCTTTGCTGAATACAGATCTGATGCCTTGAAGCTACTTTTGGCACTGTTGACATTTGGCATGATTGTAGGTTATTCACTGAAACGGCCATGCTTCAGTCCAACCTCCTCCCACTGCTACTTCATCAGAGCTTGTGGAAGGATGTTCACTAGTGAGAATGTCATTTTCATCAATTGGCCCTAAAAATAACATCAAGGTTGATATCTAGGTCAAAGCATGAGAAGTATTCCTGTTTATCATTCACATCTTCTTATTAATAACCTTAGTCTGTAGTAGGGCGGACGGACTGATGTGTCATGCTTCGAACCGTACAGCAGGCAGAAGTTCCATCCTTGTTTTGCAGGATCCTGGCAGGGCTGACTCACTCCTTCTGCTCCAACCGTCAGAGCTCAGCCACCACACTGCCTCCTCAGATACACTCATTGATACAGATGACAAATGAGACTGCTTTGTCCTTCCTCAGACGCTACCGGCTGTGCCGCCCCGCCTCGTAGCTGTCAGCAAGACTAAACCCCCAGAGATGGTGGTGGAGGCCTACAGGCAAGGGCAGCGGAACTTTGGGGAAAACTATGTGAGTCAGAGATGCTGCTGCTGATCTGCACGCTGTAGACGTTCCAAGGATCTGTGGTTTATAAGATGAAGACAAGACGGTGTGGAAGCTCATTCTGTCCTCCTGTCTTTTCCAGGTCAATGAACTTGTGGACAAAGCTTCAGATCCTCTGGTGGGTTTGAGTGTTTGCACAGAAATACGTCTTTTCATCCTGTGTTGCAGTGCCGTTTTTTTTTTTTTTTTTTTCACAGTGTTTATTTCCACTTAATTTAGATTTTAGAAGCATGTCCAGAAATCAAATGGCACTTCATCGGCCATTTACAGAAAAATAATGTCAACAAACTTTTGGGTGAGTGTCAGTCATTGGTTCTTTTGCCGTGGGTCCACAGTGGGTCAGCTCCGCGCTCTAACTGCTGCCTCCGTCGTTCTCAGGTGTTCCAAACCTGTTCCTGGTGGAGACGGTGGATTCTGTGAAACTGGCTGACAAGGTCAACAGCTCGTGGCAGCGTCTCAGAGGAGCCAGCACACAAAGGTTAAAGGTCATGGTGCAGATCAACACCAGCGGAGAGCAGAGTAAGTTTGGCTGTTGTTGTTCTGGATGTTGTCATTTTGACAGACACGCTCAGTCATGTGTCTGCCGTAGGTAAACACGGCCTTCCACCAGAGGAAACGGTGAACACGGTCAAACACATTGTGTCCCAGTGCAACGCCCTGCACTTCTCAGGACTCATGACCATCGGGCACTACGGCTACGACCTCAGCCTGGGGCCTAATCCGGACTTTCAGGTACGGACGTCACATCACCTCATGTTTTCATTAATACTGCATGAGCTGTGTATTCAAAAGAACTAATGTCTGTAGAATCTAAAAAGGGTTCAATTACAACTAAAATAATATTCGATTTAAAATGTCTACAATAGAATAGAATAGACTTTGTCCCTCAAGGGAAATTAGTCTTGGACAACAGTACATGTTGCTACATGACCATAAGGAGAAAAAAAATACAAATGAAAAAACACTGTCAGTCTATTGTTACAGTGCAAAATAACAGAACAAAAACTGTTACAGAATCAGATGTGGAATAAATCAATCCCTGATAAAAGCAATGAGAATAAAAACAATAATAATAATGTTACGACCAATGAAAACACAGGTGAGAAAACCGGTACGTACACAAAGATAACGATAATAATTCTATGTGAAGAGCCATAAGAATGGGCCTGCTGTCTTATTTAGAAGTGCTACTTTTGGATTTGCCTGCTTTTAAAGGTTTACAACTTAGATTCCAAATAAAGGATATGGGATGGGTCAGTTCTTGGAGCCTGATGGACAACTGCACTGTCACATGTAAAAGGGCCACGCCCAACCCTTCACTCCTCCTATGCTTTTATTAACCTCCGTTAAAATAATGGGCTCTTCCTTTACTCAGAGTTTTGATATTTGACCCTTTCTATTATTCTTTGTATATTCTTCAATCCATACCAGTTTTTGTATTTTGTTCTGGATTGAATTAAAATGCACTGAACATCCAAGACACATTAAGAATCATGTCCAACTTGTAGGTGTTGAATAGTTGTTGTTGGCCTTTTTACCCATTTAAAAAAAAAAATTTATTTTTCCAAAGTGAATATCTCCACTAGTTTTCACTTTCTTGTGAGCAAAACCTGATTCTGTGTGTGGTCTTACAGTTATGTGGTCCAATTAGTGCCTCAGATACTGGAGTTTAGAGCTGAACAGACACTTTTTATGACATTTGGACTGTGTGGTTTTTTTAATGGGATATTTGAATGCACTTCAAACTTTTATGGGATGTATAAAAAAAAGTGAGGATTTTAGTTATTTGGATAAAATAATCATTTAGTTAAATTTATTTGATTAAACATTCATTCATTTACAAGAATGCACACTGAATTGTCCATAGGGTTTCCTCTGGTTGAATTCAGTGAAAAATGAGCAGATCTGTAAAGTCCATGTACAGAGAATGACACAACCAATGAAAAGGGACAAACCAGTGTGAGTCAGGGACACGAGTGGTGAGGGACAAAACAACATGAGAGAAACAAACAAAACACTTTAGTGTGCAGCCACATTGCATCCTGAACCTCCTCAGACCCAGGAAGGCCACAGGTTTTTGAGTTTTGGCTTTTTTTAATTCAATAATTGCTTATATTGGAAACATACAACCGTTTTTTTCAGATGCATTCTTAAAAATTTGATGGAATGTCATTTGCGGTGGACAGTTGTTTTTTTTTTTTTTGTATAAAGCTGTGAATTTCTTGTCCTCATACGTGGACAGAGGGTCCTAGGAGGATAAAATAATCTAAGAATATTATTTATTAGTGGAACTTCTAAAGAATCTCCTGCAGGAAAAAACCTGGAACTTTAAACAAATGCTGTTTCTGCTCTTTTCTACTGTGTGTAGATGCTGCTGAGTCGGCGGCAGGAGGTGTGTGACAGTCTGAAGCTGCCTGTGGAGGAGGTGGAGCTCAGTATGGGCATGTCCACAGACTTTGAACATGCGGTGAGTATCACACACACACACACACTCTGCTGTTGTATCAGAAGTGTTCGGTACCATCCTGTCCGCTGCGGTGTTAGAACGGCGTCTTCTGCGCTCTCTCCCTTTTGCAGATCGAGGTGGGTTCCACCAATGTGCGAGTGGGTAGCATTATATTCGGTAACAGGGAATACCCCAACAGCGCAGCCAACACTCCAACCCCGAGTCCAGAGAAAACATCCAAGGTGGTGTCAGAAGAGGCCGCCAAGAAGATGCAGCACCTCACTGTGTCTGAACACTAAGAACACTCTGCTCTGAAATACCTTTAAGAAAAATGGGAAAAAAATACACTGAGAGCAACGAAATGGATTATTTTTTCCACTTAGTCTTGTGGAGTTAGGGTCGCAAAATTCTTGCCTAATTTGAAAGTGTATTTGCCTAATCCTCCTCACTTTCTCGTGTGCCCTTCTTGCTCTTTTAAGCATCGGTACAGAACTAGTCAACACCTTTTTTTAAGAGTAGTCTTTACCAGGTGTTATTAACCCTTAGTGCTCTGACTTCCTGCTCGTGGAAATCTCTCCTCCAGGGTTACCGGATACAACACTAACAATGTGACCCGTTGATCATGTGTCATAAAAAATGGTGACTTGAATTCATTGAAATTAACGCTAAGTGTCAAATAGTGACAGTTAGTTTGGGTTTGTGGTGATGGTGTGAGATTTTCTACCTGACACACTTCCAATCCAACATGTGACAGTGCTGAAATGTGCTTGCCTGTGTACAGTGTCTGAGATCAGGAATTCCACGCAGCACAACATACCAGTTTTTGTTTTTTGTTTTTGTTGTACAGACAAAAATAACAACTTGACTTAATAAATCACTGATCCCTTTATAATGACACATAGTATTGTGAGTTTGATATTGTTTTTCGTATGGTGTGTGGTCAGATCTTTATTCTTGATATTAACAAATACGAATCCAAGGAACGCCAGTGTTTTGTTTTCCGTGTAACACGTCTTGTGTAATAAGTGCTATGGTGTGGCTCTGTGGGTGCATCGTTGAAGGTCAGAGGGTTCAACCTATGCAAAGTGGTGACTTTGGTTCAGACTGGGCAGTAGATTGTTACATTGCAGCTACGACAGTGTCACAGTGGTTTCTTCAACGTCTTTAAGATGTCACGAGGTAGTGTGTTTTTTCTGTCTCCATGAACAGTGATTTTTCATTGTCAAGTGATAAAAGATTGATCAACTTGTGGTTCGACATGTGGTTGCTGTCTTTACAAGGCGTTTCAGCATTGTTTGGTTCAGAATCTGGCTCTGAGAGAAGCCAAAACCAAGCAATAAATTTTACTGTTGAAAATATTTGACGTGCTGATTTTTTTTTTTGGGCACAAAAACACCACATATTAGCTAAAGTTTCTTTATTGGGTACATGGAGGTGACATCCAGAACAGAATAAAAGTTAAAAACAGTGAATAAAACGTATTCAATTTCAATAATTCGACTGAATGTTAAAAACAATGGCTCTGATTCAGGTGTTCTCTGATGATGGTCAGTTCTACCCCATCCATAATTTTAGGTGTTTTAAATGGATGGATGTGGTCCAAATAGATAATGGCATTAAAATACATTTGGTTCAAAAGTGAAACATGGGTTACAGCTGTTCAATAAATAAATACATGTAAACCCTGTAGACAGAAGTGGAAAGAATCTTAGCCCCAAGACGTGAACCTCTGAATTAGTGAAAAAGGCATTAGAAATTGAACAGGACAGTCACTGAACTATACCTGTTATTTACAACATAGGGTCCGTTTATTAACATAAGAGTATCACAAACTGTATCTACAGATCTAATTGGTCAAATATACAGGAAATCAGAATTTAGCTAGAAACTATATACAGCTGAAGTAAGTAAATGAGGCCGGTATATTATGTGCATGTGACCAGTGGACAGAGCACAGCTGAAAGCAGAC
>JAPQRQ010000026.1:20567821-20586302 GCA_037367365.1 Apogon talboti | reverse complement strand
GGTAGGACTGACACGTCTATGTGTGACCAGTGGACAGAGCACAGCTGAAAGCAGACAGGTAGGACTGACACGTCTATGTGTGACCAGTGGACAGAGCACAGCTGAAAGCAGACAGGTAGGACTGACACGTCTATGTGTGACCAGTGGACAGAGCACAGCTGAAAGCAGACAGGTAGGACTGACACGTCTATGTGCAACACGAACAATAACAAACACCACTCAGATGTGAAGCAGATGTTCACACTCTGAATTCTCCGTCAACTACTTGGTTATAACCTGTAACAGCTTCAACATTCACACATATCTTTTGCGGTGGTCGTCCCTTTGTGCAAGAACACAAAGAATCGGTTCAGTTCATTAATGTCGTCTCTGGACTTGTCCCAGCAAAATAAAAAAAAAAGAAAAAGAAGGGATCCAGTGTTTTTAAGAAAACACAAACAAAAATGCAGTTGGAATGGTGCGCTCCTGTGTTGGTAATGTAAAAATCAAAGCGTGGACAGCTGCTTCTGAATGCGTCGGTACCATTATCCGCTGTCATGGAGACCACGTCTTGATCTGGTTCTGTTTCAGTCTGTTCACATTTCTGCCGTCTCCTGATGCCGCCGTCATTACACCAGCTTCTTGGCCTCAAAGAAGCTCTTGAGGTGCTTCATCTGCCAAATGCCGGTGACGATGAGGATGAGTGTCTGAGCGATGGACCACCACAGGACGCGCTGGTTGGTGCTCTCGCTCGTCATGCGGAAGCGCTCCTCCCGATACTGCAGAGGACAGCATATGAGGACGTCAGCTCCGTCTTATCAAAGTGTTGATGTAGTTAGTGCTGATTGATTTAGCACAGCTCTTGATTTACTTGGATTTTTACTCACCCTCTGGTAGTTTTGCTCCTTCTGGATTTGTTCAACTTGGTCCAGGAGTTGTCGGACTCGTAGCTGCAGTTCAGTCAGTTTGTCCTTTGCTGCGATCTCTGGGTAGTTGTTGGTATGTTCTCCGACCTGAATATCTAGATGCACCCTCTGCAACAACATAACGTTCATTCGCCGATATATTTAGGTAATAGTAAGAAAGGAAGGATGCAAATGGAGAGAAAATACTCTCAGAATGATCAGATGTGTATTTCATAATCATACAATGGGATAATATTAGATTATTAGATAGGATTATGATGTTTTGTCCTGTATCAGTTGTCTTTCTTGTCGTCTGCCCAGGGACTCCAGATGGAAATTAGCACTGTTGCTACCATCTGGCATATTTACACCTGCAGTTGATGTAGATGTTCATTAATATGCACTGTCCCTAATAAATAAATAATAACACGCAGTAGTAGGGCTGGGTATCGGTCAAAAACATTTGATACCGGTACAGTCTGGCTTCAACCTGAAATAAACCTTTAAAACCTGTCCATGTGTGCTTCTTCAGTATTGTAATCTGGAACCAACCATCACTAAATGATTCCAGGCATTTTTTGACTCTCAAAAATATTGTCTAAGCAATTTATTGGTGCTACAGAAGTACTGAAATTTGACACCTTATTTACAACGTGTCTAAAGGATCAGTGAGTTAATTTGTGATGTTGATACAAGTGTGTTCAAATCCAACCAATTTCAAAGGTTGAAAGAAGTTTTACAAAGAGACTTATCGCAACCTCAATAAATGTTATTATTTTACGTACAGATCTGATCATTTCTGCTTTCATAAAGCTGTCTGCGCTTACATATGTCTAAAAATATTTGACATTCTTTTATAGATGCACAGGTTATTAATTGTGTGTGTACAGATTTCACACATAAATAAGATTTCATGTATGCGTTTAGAGCCTTTTAACAGTGTTTCAGTGATAGTTGAAAAATGGGACATTAGGCTTTCATTGGATTCATGATCAGTGGAAAAGATGGGGTTTTTTCCTACAATGATTAGCTCAAACATTAGTTGCAGCACCAACTCTTAACAACAGATTTTATACATTTGCTTATTGGTGTAAATATATGATGTAAACAAGATATGACCAGGAGGATAAGCTCAAACACAAGAGTAAATCTTGCCCAGACATCCTAGTCATCCATGCTCCAAAGTGAGTAGAAACTGAATGATCTGTTTTAACAAAACATCACACAACTTATATTTCGGTTAATTGCGTTAACTGTGTACACTAATAAACATTTGTGACTATTCTGAGACAGTTTTGTCTCCACCGATGCCTGATAATGTACTCTGAAAAATGAAAACCAGCCACATTCCTAATGCATGTATGTTCGTACCAGTTTTCCTCCAGCAAACAGAGCCATCTTGGTGGAGTTGGAGTGCAGACAGATCTGATGTTCTCCAGGAGTGTGGGAGGTGAAGGTGAACCGCCCATCTGACCCATACTGACGAGAGAGGATAATCTGGGAGAGTGGGAGGATAGATGTGAAAAATGCTTTATTTGTTGGTGTTTCCTGTACATGTGTAGCTTGGTCCTGTTTTCTAGAATGCAAAAATCTGCCCTTACCTTTGTATCTGGATCCTTGATCTCAACGTGCATCCCAAGCCCTGGGGTGGATGGGAGAAAGGAACTCGTCTGCTTGTCCCACAACTGAGTCCTGTACTTTCCTGTCAAACAGGAAACTCAACATTGAACTCAACAGTCCTAGTCAGGAGGCTTTGAGCATACAGCTCTAACTTGGTCATTTCTCCTCTGTTTGGTTCATTACACCTGCCACCTTCTCAACGATGAGAGCTGAAATCATAACAGAACACTCTTTACACATACAAGTAATGAAGATGATAGTAGTTGCATCGTGAAGGCTGTGTCAGGGTGTGAATGAGAGCAGGTGCCACATATATCACCGCCAATAAGCAGAAAACAAAAAAACAATACAATAAATGTAAAACTAAGGAAAACGTAAAGCGCCTGATGAGTAGGTGACAATAGAGAGCTTGTAAGAAAAGCCTAAAATCTAAAAAGAAAACTGAAATCTAAATGGCCGAGGTTAAAGACAAACTATAACACGCTATAACAGAGTGTTAGCTCTTTGTATGAGTGCCGTGCTGTGAATGCAGCATCTTTCCCGGACACAGCTGGTAGGTTAGTTCATGTACATGCTAGCTAGCTAGGTAAAGCTAACGACCGAACAACTGCATACCAATGACCATGGTTTCGTCTGGAATTTCTTCAATGAAACATTTCTTCTCCGTCTCTCCTATGTGGAAGTAGAGACCGTAACTTGGATAAATTAAAGTTAATATGAAAATAACTGCAGGTGCAGAGACAGAGAGCATCATGTTGCCTGTTTCACTTTCCGCACACCAGCAAAGGAAGCTCTGATGCTGCAGTCAGTAGCGTCATTATCCACCGCGGAAGAAGGAAGGGGATTTCCATACGTTTGGGAACTGTTCACCCGGGCTGAAGGCTGTCAGGCTCATAGACATGTACATATGTCTATGGTCAGGCTACCCAGACACTGCTCCTCTGCACTGATCTGCTTCTGCTCAAGTCCTTTAAATGGAGTTGCAGCAGACATTGTATATAACTATTATTTTAAGTGCCAAGTTGCAATTTTAGGTATATGTGAAAATTAAAGATATCCATTTCAGATTGAGAATAACTTTACTGATCCTTAGGAAAATACATTTGCCCTTCACTTCAAGAAAAGAAAGCAGATAAAATTTAAATACAATCCACACAAGTAATCAGTTAATTATACAGAAAATTCATCATCATGAGTAAAAATAAGTCACATTAAATTAGTTACCCAATTTCAGTGTTGACCAAGGTGATAGCCATGGAGAATGTAACTATATGTCCTGCAAAACAGTGACACGAGTCATCCACCGCTTCTCTCATTGGTCAAAACATGGTGAAGAGAATGATCTGAACTGTGCATGCTGTTGTCCTCCTTATTCAGAGTGGATCTCCACCTTACGTCAGTGTGCTGCTGCAGCAGAACTTTCCCACCACCACCTGGTAAAACATGTGCAGTATTTCAGGAGGTTCCTCAGGACAAATATCTAACCCTGTCCTTGTTGATACAATGCATCACACATAAGGAGGTCAAGGACCATTCTATGTTATACAGATGCACAATGAGATACTGGAAGTTGGTACCACGTGAGTGTCCAACCCACAAATGCTGACAAGCTAAAGAGGAAGCTTAGGTCTTTGAAAATGCACCATTTCTTTAGGAGGTGTTTAGTCGGAGGCTTTGGTCAGACCCCTGTACTTCTCTTCCTGTCCATTCCTGACACACACCATAATGGTAGTCACATCAGCGTATTCATGGATGTGGTAGGATCCACCTAATATCCACTGTATACAATGTGAACAGGAAAGGAGCCAAAACATTCCTCTGTGAGCCCCAACCTGATCAACGGTGCTCATCTGTGACCCAGGAAACAAAGGAAGGGCCCAAAACTATCCTTTGGAGCTTGTATGGAGAGTTGGATGATATTTCTGTTTCTCATACCACAACTTAGAAATCACAAATGTAATGTTTTGGGTTTTTTTTACCAGAATTATTGTAGTAGTCAATAATCAGAGTAGCAGAAGTAAAAAAGAATATTGCACCTATAATGACTTTCATCAAAACAATGTGAATAGCTTTACTCGTATCTGATATAGTTTATGTAAACAATCTACAATGCAATCGTCACCCTGAAAAGTTATATAAATTAAATTTTGTTTGAAAGCCAGCGTGGCATAAAATATTACGATTTGCGTTCTGGAAGCTGAGGTCGCCTAATAGTGAGGAAGCACTGCCTGACAGTCAGTACTCAGGGCAACGTTGTGTAAATTGTTTCCTGAGCTAACAACAGTCGCTTTGGCTGTGACAGATAATCTCAAGACAATTTAATCGTACAAATACTTCATTAAGATAGTATTAGAACTTTTGGCAAAATGCCTTACGACAAGCACTTAGTCAGTTAATGTAGATGGGTGTTTATGTCAGTCAACAGGTGCCCGAGAGTAACCGGTTTTACTACATTGTCGTAGCTAGCATATAAACAACATTGCTAGCTCTTGTACTTGCTAGCTTGGTGTCGTTGGCTAAAAAGCTACGTTAACAAGTTGTACTGAAGTGGCAATCTGGCTGTTTTTTATTCCGGACCACAGCTGAACTAGAGGTAAAGGTAAGATAGGTTTCGTACTTTTAATCTGTAAGTAATTCAGCCCCTAAATTGTTGGAGTGTCTAGCTCGTGAAGACAGGTAGATTATGACGTTATTGGACTCAATGCGGGAAACGGACAGGATCATTGTAACATTAGCTTTGATATGGATTAATCGGTAAGGAGCTTTTAATAATAGTCCCAGTTAGATTTATAAGGTAATGTTTAGTGCTGCCTCATCTTGTGTAGTACACAGGTATAAAACAAGTTGTATTTTCAGTTTTTCCCCTCATGATATTGGGATGACGTAATGTTTTCCTCTCATTCATCGATACCTGTAAGTGTTATGGGTTTATAACGACGAGAGGAGTGTTGATACTTCAGCTGTACGTCATAAAACCAAAGCCCATCTGCAAGCCAGGTGGCCTCCACAGACATCAGATGAAGCAGCATTTTGACGAGGGATTGAATTGAAAGTGAAAGTGCCTGAGGCCGCTTGACGGCGCGGTAAACCATGTGTCAGTGTGTGATGATGAATGCGGCCATTGTGTGTTATGCATTGATAATACACACCAGTAATGGCTTAATGAGTTTTGTGTATGCCTAATCGTGTGATTGTAGGAATGGTGCAGCCACAGCCTGAGGGCCCTATGCAGTGGGACATGTCAGGAGAGGACAGTGGAGGGGCCTTGAGGGTCCCACCTGAGCTGGCTGCCAATGAAGTGGTGACCCGGTTGTTGGGTGACAATCAGCAGCTAAGAGGTAACATCACAGTTAAACCCATATATAAGATTAGAACGACATGAAAGTCATTTGATACAGTAATTTAGGTGTTTTCCTACCATTGCAGGACTTGGGAGCAATGTGCGCTTTCACTGCATCTGAGTTTTCTAAAAAAAATGCTCTTTGAAAATGGGTCTGTCTGTTTTTTGCAAAGTTTTCTGTTCATTTGATCATTTAATTCATTAACTTTATCCACTTTTTGTGTTTCTTTTAGCCACTTTCAAAATATTATAAATATTCCAAAAATGCATGATTTTTAGTGAAGTAAAAAAGGAAGACCCTCTCCCTTCTTAATTTCCACTTTGCACATTTAGTGTACATCCTCACCTCGACTCATATCTCAGTCCATCTAACCCCAGATGTGAGTGGAGGAGGAGAGAGGATCTGAATCAACAGAAATGTGATTAAATGAGATATTCTTGCCTTGGAACAGTCATTTTATTATTAATGCTGGTTTGATATGATATGTGGGACAGGTGCATTATCTGTCCATTATTCTGTTACAGTGCACCGCTGTAGTTTATGATCAGTTAACTTAACAACATTCCATACTGTCAGTAGGCAATATAGGGATGTCATGTCATTTCATTAATTAAAACATACAAGTTTGATTATGCATTAGATCATTTTAAATAATTTAGAAAAATGAATAAAAAAAAATTCATTTTTAAAGTGCCAGTCCTACCACAGTTAGAATAATAAACGTGTGTTTATACACCTCTCTAATATGTCACAGATATGGTCAAAAAGACCTTTATAGAAGATTCACTTATGTATCCTCAGTCATACCTTCAGCAAGACCTTTGTAATGGACATTTTAGGGATTTAGATATCCAGGATGGAATGCCATGGTAAAAAATAGGAAAATAAGAACAGGCTCTTGTTGTTCACTTGAAAATAACATTTTTAGAAAGAATATTTTGTATGTGAATTTCTGAGCAGTACATGGATGCATTCCTTGTTCTCCACACCATAGTGTCTGTACAATTACAGAAAATAAGAAAGGGCCTAAACTCAGTCTGAAGTAACATTTTCAGGTTCTAATGTTTGGTCCACCAGTTTGTACCCCATTGTTATTATTTACATAATCCTCTTTTTTCCTTTAATGTCCTTTAAATCTCTCTGTTTACCAGAGGCCTTGCGCCGCAGCAACCTAGCTTTGCGTCAGCGCTGCGAAGAGATGGAGGGATGGCAGCGAAAGACAAAAGAGGAAAGAGAGTTTCTAAGCTGTCGTTTCCAGGAGGCCAGGGCGCTGGTGGAGAGACTAGCTCAGGAGAACCACTCCTTACAGGGTCTGGTGAATGGACCAGGTTCCTCCTCCAGCCACTGTTGTAGTAACTCCAGCCAGACTGAGGAGCAGCAGGGTCGCCCGTCAAGGAATGGACCTCTGGACGGCCCACAGGTTAGCTGTCACACATTTCTAGTCTCATTTACAGTATATATGAATGCAGAGAACATCAATTAGATTAGATTAACCTTTATTTCAGGGAAATTCACTGGTCAAGGCAGCAACAGAATAAAGTGCAAGAAAAATGTGCATGCATACAGATACTGCAAAAACCAACAATACAGAAAATTCTAATAATACTAGTAATAAATCTCTATAGGCCATATACATATGAAGCATAACTGCAACATGTCAGACAGTACAGATGGGAGACAAACACAGAAGAGCTACACATTGGACAACCTATGTTGTTGCTTAGGTTTTTTGTTCTTTGAAGTTAATTTTTTTTCAAAGGGACAGTGCATGTTAATAAACACAATATGTGCCAAGGCTAATTTCCATCTTTGATTTAGACTCTGGATCAGCGGGAGAGGAAGAGGGTGGAGGAGATGGATCAGCACACACAGACTACACCACCTCGAAGCCTGGTAAGATGAGTGTGTGTGAGGTCTTAGACACTGATGATCCCATGTTATATGTGGTCACACACACAAATGAGATATATGTCATTTAATTCCAGTTTATTCTGTGTTTATTTTTAATCTAATGGATATATTTGTGTGTCTAGGGTGATGCAAGTGTGCATAGTTCCTTGAATAGCACCCTGCCAACTCCCTCCGCCTCACTTTCAGTAGAATGGGGGGGGGTGTTAGGCAGGGAAAATGATCAGGTGAGCCTGCTCACTCCATTCTGGTTCCACCAATCAGATCCCTTGGCACTTGCGTACTGCGCCCCGCCGCAGTTTAAATCCTCACCATGCCTCACATTTGATTTGCCTCAAGCCAGATTTCCTACTCAGAAGAGACGGTCATTTAAGATGTTATAATCTGCAGCTGTAAAATGTCCTAAAAAAAAAGAGCCACATGCAGTGAATGACACTGCTGTTTGAAAAGGTTTGAACTGTGAACTCGGTCAGCTGCAGAAGAGTTAGTGAAAAAGTAAAGTAAATCATGAAATCCTCCATATTTGTACCCGCGATGTCTGAGCAGGAAGACTGGATTAAATGAAGGCTGGCAAATGATATTTCTCTGCACTTGACTGAATGAAGCACAGCTTTACCTTACAGCTATTTGCACTTTTGGCTCAATTTTATTTCCTTTTTAAAAAAATGTTTTAGTACAAATAAATTTTAGTTTTCCCGTTTTCCTCTCTCGTCTTGGGTGTATTTGCGTGTGTCCTCCAGGCTGGGGTGAACATGGTTAGTTGGACAGTTCTCTTCCATGCGTCCATTCACTTCTGTTTCTTTCACCACCTTTGTGCTCTGCAGCCTGTAGAAGGAGCAAATGATTTTCTCCAGTTGCTGAAGAGCCACAAAGAAACACTGGAGGAGGGTATGAGAGACCTGAGGAGGAAGAACGAAGAGCTGGAGAGGGAGAGGGAGGAGGGAGAGAAGGACAGGGAGAGAATGCGTCGTTTCATCGACCAGCTTCGAGGCAAACTGGCCCTGGCGCAGGTAACACTGGGATCAAGATGAATATGAGCTTTACTCTGCCACTAGTCAGGACAGGGATATGAACAGCACTACAGAGGCACATGATCAGAGTATACCTGCACTATCTGGGTATCATCCGATGGATTCATGTTTTGCAGACAAGTAACGTTACCGAAGAGTCAGTACAACATCGCTCAGAGGCACAGCACTCATCTGACTGGTAAGACAAAACACAGATTAATACTGGCTTGTTTTTAGTCGTTAACTATCGGGCTTCAGTTTCCGTGCAATAATTAATCTCAACTAAACAGGATGTGTGCACACTGTAGTTGTCCTCTGTGGAGTACTGGAGCATGCTTCTTGGATCGCTGTGTTTTTAACTGAAGTAAAAGCTCAGTTTCAGATGTGTCCCCTTCTTCTTGGCTCTCTTTCTGTTTCCTTTTCCAGCTCTAGCCTGGCTAAACTCACAGAGCAGCTTCAGGCCACACAGGGCAGGTGAGCCCAGGGCTCTGTGTGGCTTTCTTTGTCTCACTGAGTGCATGCCTCTGCTTTGTACACTCCTGTCCTTTCACCCATGGACATGTCTTATCTGCAGCTACTACCTGCCTGTCGAATATCTGTCCATTTATTGTGTTGATTCATGTGTGGTCTTATTACTTTTCTTGCATATCAGCCATTTTTACGTTTTCTCCAATTTTCTCTACATTGTTTTTTCATGATCTACTGTCACTACAGTGTTTGTTATATGGTTAGATTTGAACTCTACATTATCTGGTGTACTTTTTACATTTTAGGAATATATTTAGAATTGAGCACTTACCTCTTAATATCATAGCACTTACTTCATAACAACAGAAAAGTATGTATTATATAAGACAAAATTTAACATCCTCTTTTTTTGTAGGTATCGGGAGTTGGAGGAGAAGCTTGATTACTTGCAGAAGAGTTCAGCTCAGCGAGACAAAACTGAAGCTCTGCTCAAACAGAAGGACAAGGACTGTGCCCAGGTATGAGTTAGAAACAATGTAGAAAGGAAGAACTCTGAGTCAGAGTCTCTGACCATAACTACACAGAGTATCCAACCTTAAAATATAAGCATTAATTCAGGTAACTTTGTATTTTTGCAGCTGGCGAAGGACTGTGAAGCTCTGAAAGCTCAAGCCACATCTCTATTAGGAGAACTGAATGAGAGACAGAGCTGCTTGGATAAGAGCGAACACGAACGCAAAGTACTGGAAGAAAAGTAAGATGCCACTGCTTTATGGATGTTTAGATATTGTATTTTTGTTTGCAAGCGTACATGTATTCGTCTCTCCTTGTGTAGGCTGTGCAGTAAGATGAAGGCCCTGCAGATCGCAGAGCGGGAGCTGGAGCAGCAAAGGAAGCAGCATCATGTGGCCATGGACCAGTTACTGCTGCAGACCCAGAGCCTGGAGCAAGCGCTGAAGACGGAGCGGCACGTTGTCACAGAGGAGAAGTGGGTTCAGCACCGCACACACAACCTGTCCCTAAAACCCACAGACTATTTGTTTCCTAACAATTCAGATTCATATCTCCAGTCCAATCCAACTTTATTTGTAAAGCACTTTACAGCAACCACAGTGGACCAAAGTGCTGTACAGAGTCAGTAAAGACATAAACATAAAACAGCTGTACAATATAAAATATATAAGACATAAAAAAGAAACAGCTGTATACATAAAAACAATAAAAGAAATTAGAAATTCAGATCTGCTACATTCACTGAAATGTAAGAATAAATAAACACCAGGGGCCAGATTTGGGTGGCATGGTGGTGCACACAGCCGCACACCACCACATGGCTGTCGCCTCACAGCAAGAAGGTTTTGGGTCCGATCCCAGCACCAGCCAGCGAGGGTCTTTCTGTGTGGAGTTTGGATGTTCTCCCTGTGTCTGCATGGGTTCTTTCTCTCCGGGTACTCTGCCTTCTTCCCACCATCCAAAGACATGCACCTTAATGGGTTAACTCATCAATCTACATCACCTGTAAGTGTGAATGGTTGTTTGTCAGCTCTGTGACACATCCAGAATATTCCCTGCCTTTAATAGGCTCAGCATCCACAGCCCTCTACAGGACAGAGTAGGTTCAGAAAATGAATGAGGGATTAATGGAAATAACAGTTTGTGCCAGTTCAAACCCTCCTTTAGTATTGAGATTTAGCTAAGGGGTGTAGCACAAAGTTAGCACATGAAAGGCAGTGACAGTTACTTTTGTACCTGACCTCATTGCATATATTTTTGTTTCCCTCTCGAAGCGCAAATTCTGGAGAGGCAAGAATTCACATGACTCATGTAACATGATTTCCTAAGGTTTGCAGTTGTCGGTTTATTACTAAATGCACCATTATTTAACCAAAAAAACCACATCTTAAACGATGTGTCCCTGACTTAAGTGTGACATGTATGCCCAGAGGAGGCTCTGCTGAGAACCGGTGATGGATGACAGGAAACGCAGAGGAAGACGTTATCAGAGCAGATCGACTACAAAACAGTCCACAAGTTCACCTGCATTATTCTATTAAAAAGAAAAAAATTCTCTTTTTATTGGACATTTTTCATTTTAACAACATAGAGAAACAGTAACACAGCAACGGTAGACCGACTAAAGCATGGAAAAAAACAAAAAGGGGTAAACAGGCCATTGAGTTGGAGGTGAGACAGTTCACCAGATCCAAATGATATAACAAAGAATTAGACTTGCCATTGGTAGTAGAAAAGGAATGCAACCAGCAGTTACTGTAAACTCTGATTCAGTACCTGCATTATTCTTTGTCTGGATTCCAGTTTTGCTAATTTGCTCTGCCTCAGTAAATATTGCCCTACGTGCATTCATTTTACAATCACACAAGGCCTCCCCATGGTAGGTTTTCAATCAGGACTTCTCTGATAAGTAAAATGGTTAAGAGGTCTAAGAATTTTACAAGGATGGACTGATATATTGGCCGAACATTGGTATCTACATGAGATTCATGTCACTAATGGCAGTGGCAGATATGAAGGTGTATTCTGTTAAAGGTTGTTGCATACATTTGTTTGATTGATTTAGAGCTAATTAGAGCTCATTCAAAGATAGTGTAACACACATATACTGAAGGTTTCTCTTTCCCTGGCACAAAAGGGGGATCGATAACAAGTAAAACAAAACAGTAAAACACAATCTAAAAGTGATTGTGGCATCAGCTATTGGTCGAATTCTCATTTTAAATACTGGCTCCAAAGTTCACCTTCAGTGCATGACATTTCTCAGAGCTACAGTGTATGAATGCACTGAGGCTCAGTAGCTGAACTCCTTAATCCTTGTGAGGGTCGAGGGGATGGCAGAGTCTTTAACAGCTGCCAACGAGTGAAGGTGGGGTACACCCTGGACATGTCACCAGTGCATCATCATTTGTCTGTCCCCACCCAGACAAACAACCATTCACCCTCACATTCACACCTGTTGAACCTATTGCATCACCCCTATGTATTTGTTTTAACCAGTGACAGCTGATGGTTTCCCACATTTATCTACTGTACCACAGATGTCTTTTGTCTAGAAGAGTGTTCTCATGTCCCGGCTCATACAACATGTTGTACATGTCTGACTTTATTCACATTACACTGAATGCAAAAATTATTTCTCCTTTTTTTTCTCAGGAAAAAATTGACACAACTACAGCATGCTTACACATGTCTCTTTAGAGACTATGATTCAAAACTGAAGAGTGAGGTAAAACCGCATTAACCATATATTTACACATGTTCGTTTTGCAGTAAAGAGCATGCATTAATGTGTCTGTGGGTCTTTCCTTTGAGGGAGGAGATCTGTGCAGCCGGCTAGAGGAGGCAGAGAGAGCGCTGGCCCTGAAGCAGGATCTGATTGATACACTGAAGGAGGAGGTCGAGCAACAGAAAGGCTCGCTGGAGACTGTCCCTGTTCTCACAGCACAGGTGGAGTTTTACTCTTCCAGTTCCAGTCGTTCAGTTAACTGTTGTACATTCATTGTCATTGTGTTTTTAAGTTAGGATAGGGATAGATAACAGACGCAATATTTAGAATTTGTAGATTTAAAGCATTGTTTTTTGGTTTGTTTTTCTCTTAAAATGTGTTATCACACAATAAATGAATAATAATAAATTAATATTCAAATAAATTCATTTGAAAATATGCTTGATCTGATTTCAACAGTCTCTATCTCGACCACAGCACTATCTGATAGTAGCCAATCAAACTCATAAAGAGAAGGCTACAAATCTACACATTTATTAGAACTAATTATTTATAATCCCTTCAGTTCAATCAGTACAATCAAGGCACTCCAATAAAGTTTTTATAGGAGTTACAAGTCCTATGTTATGAGTTATTTTTAATTTTTACAAGTGGTTCCACATATTGGTAGTTTTAGGTTACTTGTAATCGGTATTGTATCATCTCTTAATATTGGTCAACCTCTAGTCCAAATACATAATACTAAGCAAATTCATGATTTGTCTGTGACTCCCATGTGTTTAGGGCACTGCCTCTGGCTGTCTTACCCAGAGTCCTGAGTCATGTTTGGTTATTTAACCCATCAGCTCACATATGTAATGAATCAGTCAGTCCTTAGCTTTCTTGGTTCCCACAGGTTCCCCCGTGTAACACCCACAAAACACACTGAAGATAAATATCACACTAAGACCAAAGCATAAATACACAGTAGATATATAGTTTTGGTAAAACCTGGGACAGGGTATAAAGGAGAGTTTTTGTAAGTTTTATATGATTGTTTGTTGTAGAGATCCTGCAGAGTTTCCTGTCTAGTGTCACGTATACATTTGAGTATATTTTTGTGTTTGACTTTAACTGATACTGGAAGATGAAAGTGAATGTGAGTGCACACTCACTTCAAACAAAACAGCTGACATAGGATCAGCATCTTCTGTATCTAACTTTCCTCATATTTTCTTAGGCTGAGATCTACAAGGCAGATTTCCTAGCAGAGCGAGAAGCAAGAGAAAAGCTTAACCAGAAGAAGGAGGAGCTGCAGGATCAGCTGAATCAGGCTCTGGCTAAGATCGACAGGCTCGAACAGGAGGCCACATCACGGTAAAACCTGCCGCACAGTCTCTACAAAGGAAAAACATATTAACCATACTTAGTTTAATTTTTAGTTATTAAATTCAAGGTATGCAGCATGACTGCAGGTCCATAAATAGTATTAAATTCAGTATTATAAATATTAGGCTGTAGAGGTCATTAGTCCTAAATGCCACAAACATTTCATCTAATTTAATTTATCCCTCTTTCAATGTAATTTTGTCAAACTCTTCTGAGTCAGAGTCCACATTTCTGATATTAAAACTTTAAACTCACCACTGAGCCCGATACTGTCGAGGCAAAGTGTATATTAACTTAATTCTGTTACCAGTATTCCCACTTAAAAACTACCTCTGCACAGACCCCATATATGCTCACCTTTATATTTACCTGAAGTGCTTGAATAACAGATAATTTGTCCAAAATTAGTCTGGAATTTAGTTAAGATTATCTCTTGGAAAAAAAACAAAGTGTATGTTGTTCTGTACAGTATCTGGTGTTAGTTCTGTCTGTTTTGTCCTTACTGAAAGTGTATTCCTACTGTGTGCACATCTTGAGGTGACTTTTAACTTTAGTGCACCTGTCATCAAAGACGGCACTGCTGGCAAACTGTCAAGAATGGCACCTTGTAATTATAGTCAGAACTAGGTTTAGCTTTGTCCTCTGTGTATTCTTAAGGATGATATTTATAGGTGCTTGAGGTGCATTGTTTTCACCTCTTTTTCAGTGCACGTATGGAGCAAATGAAGCTGAGACACCAGGAGGACTTTCCAGCACGGGCCTCACACATTCCCCCTCCACCAGGTAAAACTACATCCAACACACACACACACAAACCAGTGTACACACACACATACACAGGTGATGTGCAATTTTGGCTGAATCACAAAAAATTCAAATGAAAAAAAATGCGAGCTCTTTTTTTCAGGAAATACTTTGTGACTTTTTTGTTTTAGGTGTGTTCCCTTTCAACACCGCGCCCCCACCCTCCTCGTTCCGCAGTCAGGGTTTGCCACCAGTGGGAGATCAAGGTGCAGCTGGTGCTGAGGAGCTACCAGATTTATGTTGTCCTAAGTGCCAGTATCAGGCTCCAGATATGGACACACTGCAGATTCATGTCATGGACTGTATACAGTAACATGAGCATGGATCAACACACCAAAACACCAGTCCATTCACATACACAGTATATACAGGAGACATATGTACCTATTTCTTTCTCAAAAACACATTAGGCAGTTGCACCTTATTTTCTCTGCCATTGAAATATGCATATATATCACAGATCTAATGTGATTACAAAAAATCTAATTGAGTGGGTTCACAACAATCAACTGTTGTGCTCTTTCTGCCTCCACAGCAGTTCATCTTTTCACCTGCCCAACCTCTTTTCTTGCATCACAATCCTCATCATACCCTTTCATGTCCAACAGTATTTGTACATCAGCTTTATTCCACTTCGCTCCATTAGTGTAGCGGCGACCTCAAAGGTATCTACACACACCGGAGTAAGGGTTTATTCCTCAACTGCATCTTCCATATTATATCCATACATAATAGACTTAGACAAAAAAATGACAATTCAGAGGGGAGGAGCTCCCCAAAAATGAGAAAAAATGTGAATAACCTAGTGAGCTTTAAATGATAAAGTATATTCAGATATGTTTTGGTCATAAATGTTGCTTGTCTACATTACCTCAAAACATGTATTACTATGTATTAGAGATGGGTTTACTCTTATTGAAAAAAGTAGCCATTCTCTGTGTTATGTGCCTGTGTACACATTTTACTGCATCACTGCTTTTATCTCTAATGCTAGATCTTATCCCTTGACCCAATGCCTTTTTGTGCTCCTTATGTCTATACTTACCTGTGGCACCTTGCTATTTATCAGAATGTAAGCACATCAAGTTCTCTTCACAGTCTGTGTGAATGTTGTCTGTAATTATAGATCATTTGGTGCAAAGAATATTGTTTCAAACTGTTTAAGATAAAAGAAATAAATCAGTTATTCATTAGTATTCATTATTTGAGTGTTTTTAGGGTGAATGGCTGTGTGGTTTTGTTGGGGGCAATTTGGAAGACACCATTTATGACGAAGTACGGGGAAGAGGTGAATTATTTTTGCTTCTTATTTCTTCAACATTTATCAGAATAGCATTATTACCTTAGCCAAGGAGCTGCATGCATTCTTTCTTGTCTGTCTGTCAGCAGGATTTTGCACCAGTTATCATGAAACTTGGAGGAAGAATAAATCAAAGACAAATAATGAACACCTTAAAGTTTGGAACATATAAGAAGAAGCAGAGGCTGAAATCTGACTTTTCTGTAACATTGGAGAGGTGGCTCATGCCTGCATTAAATTAACCATAAACATTTTTTTTCTCTTTTAGTGCCCTTCTAGTTCATTTGATATTATAGTGCTATTCATTTAAAACTAGCGTTTATCTACAAACAAGGTCCAACAGTATGGATGTCATTAGTGCACCTGACAGCAGAGGGAAATGAGCTCCTCTGAAGCGGTAGCGGAAGTGACCACTTTACCTTCAAAATAAGATATTTACTTCACTTTCTTTGAATATATCACAGCCAGTGTTTTATATTCACTTAAACGTGGTGTTTTGATTAAGCATACTTTCAATAAGCATTGATGTTGTACAATAGTAACTCTCTGGTGAGTTCTGTGAAGTTCTGACAGGACGTTGGGAGGGTTTTATTTTGGTGACCCGGTGCCGGCCGCTGTTTGACGGCTGCGCTCCGCGGACGCAGGGCTCCGACCGTTCATCCGTCACTCCTTTATTTGCCGGTGTGTGCGTCCGGCGTTGTCTGTTTGAAGTGCTGTTCGGCCAGGCATGTCAGGCTCAACACCCCCGCCTCCTCCGGCAGAGGCTGTGGGAACCGAGGGCTACTTTCCCCCCGGATACAAACCTTTCAAACCCGAGGAGCATGGCCTGGAGCGCGGGTTCCGACTCACAGCCTATTCGGACCTGAAAGGATGAGGCTGCAAGGTCCCGCAGGAGGCTCTGCTCAAACTCCTGGCGGGACTGGAGCCGCACGGGGCCGACGGAACGGGAAAGGCCGTGGACCCAGTGTCTGAGTTCGGCCAACAGGCGCCCGGTCCTAAACTCGGTAAGGCACATATTAATAGTTAGCAGAGCTAGCCTGTGCGTCCACGGCATCTTTTAGGAACCGCAACGGTGAACACCAGTCTGTTAGCTAACGCGCTGTGGCTAACCATGCTAGCTAGCGTTAACTCACAGAGCGGCTCATTTGACAGATGGCTAGAGCATGGGTCCAGATCAATAAAAGTGATGTTTACTCTTTATTGCGCTCTGTTGCCAGTGTGTACACGCTATCTTGGTATCTCTACGTAGTAAACACTTGTAATAGTTAACTAAAATAGCTAATGGGGAGTAAAGTGACAGCGCACAAGTTAGTGGATTATCAAACTGGTGGTATGATTCAGCAGATTCATATGTGATGCTTCTGGTTCAAAGTTCGTGTACATAGTCAAACATTAATTGAGACAAAAACGTGGAAGTACATAATTTACTCCTGTAACATGATGCAGTTACAGCGAGTGACCGCAAACATCTCTTTATTTTGAAATTCAATACAACCATCAGTGTTGAACATCATCAGAAAACAGTCACATCCAAGCTGGAAATGTCAACAAAACCCCAACACCCCTAGATCATTCACTGCAAGACCACTCTGTGAGATAAAACTAATCAGTTAAGCACAATAGTTAAATGAGTACATCAAGTGTGCAGTATGCGTCTGTGTGTAAACACATGCTGTGGTGCGTTTCAGGTGTTGGCATGGACTGTTGTGTGATTCCTCTGAGGCATGGAGGGCTCTCACTGGTCCAGACCACAGACTTTTTCTACCCTCTGGTGGAGGATCCTTACATGATGGTGAGCAAGTAACATGTGTTTCTCTCCATGCAGAACAAACACATTTGTCACCCTCTGTTGGGGTCCTTTGTTCAGTGTTAGAGATCTATGTATTTTTTATAATACATCTCAGGTTTTTTTCCTGGCTCAAAAGTTGTCGATGCTACCATCTGTATTGTGTGAAGAATGTCTTTAACCAGCCCATTCCAACACTTCTTACAGTCAGAGTATATAAGTAATAATTTTCACGTTAAATCCAGGATGTAAACAGTTTTACTGTCACTTCAATTAAGAAAAATGCATATCCAATGATAACAGATTGCTTGTCAATGTCATATTGGACACTTTGTTCACAACTAAAGTAATATCTCTATTTGGAAAATACAAATATTTAGCTGCATGTTTTCTGGCAGTGCATTGTGCAGATTACAATACAGCCCTGCCACTCGGGATAATGCAGCAATTGTCGTTACAGATCACAGGAATCCACAAGTGCAGTGGTTTTTGGATGAATGTGTTTTGATGAAACATCAATATTGTAAGAGCTGGAGATATTGTGAAATTTCATGGACGCAGCCAACTCATGATTCTTAATGTAGTGGAAACCTTCTATTTTTTTTTTACTCTTAACCTGTCCCTTTATGCAAAACTTTCTACCAATTACTGAAAAAAAAAACCAAAATCAAATTAAATTTTATTTATATAGTGCCAAATCATAACAGAAGTTATCTCATGACACTTTACATATAGAGCTGGTCTAAACCAG
>JAPQRQ010000026.1:20544998-20558705 GCA_037367365.1 Apogon talboti | reverse complement strand
CATGAGATACTGTATAATAGTGCATGTAGTTCTCAATGTAAACAGAATGTGGAAAGTCAGTGTATTCAGCTGAAGTACAGCAGTATTTGTGTAAAAGTACACTTTATATACATATACATACACACTCACACATGCACTGTTCATAGCCTCCTACCAGCCTTACCACACTTACACATATGTGCACACAGTGCTGGGTGAGTCTGGGTATTTGTGTCCATTAAACAGTCTGGTTGAGGTGCTGTAACCAGATAAGCGTGCGTGCTAACTCCCGTTCTGCTTTAACTTCAGGAATGTCGTCTGACCTCTTGTTGTGTAACTCCTCCAGATGCCACTGTGGTGAATGAGCTGTACAGCCTACTGAGGGACCCGGACCCGGTGGTCATGGTCAACTGTCTGCGAGCTTTGGAGGAAATTCTCAAGGAGGAAGGAGGAGTCGCGATTAACAAACCCATCGCACATCACCTCCTCAACAGGTTGAGCTCGTCACAGAAGCATGTGGTCAATAGTTTTAAAATAAATAGTGCCTTTAGTGTGTAGTTTCTATCAGTGTAGTGTTTATTGTTTAACAGAGAAAGAGGCATTTTTTTCTTCTCATCATTGATTCAGCCTGTTTGCATTTTCCATTAGTGGTTTGCTTTTGACATTTAATCAAATCGCTGAATCACATCACTTCTCTTTGCTTCTTTTCTCTTTGATCAGTTGTGTAATGACACGTTGAAACATTTGTCAGACCCGTCAGTCCTGTGTTTATTTGCTCCCAGGCTGAAAGAGTGTGATGTCTGGGGACAGTGTGAGGTCCTGAGGATCCTGGAGCGCTACCGACCCCAGTCAGACGATGAGCTCTTTGACATCCTGTCCCTGTTGGACACCTCCCTGGTCAGCCAACACCCACCGGTCATGGCTGCTACGCTCAGCCTCTTCCTCAGCCTCTGCTCCGCCCTGCCTGCCGTCGGTCTGTCGGCCCTGGAAAGGGTCCGGGCCCCGCTCTTGGCAGCCTGTGGCAGCACGTCCAGGGAGTTGAGGTTCACTGCCCTCTGCCACATACAGGTGAGAATGTGAAAGGTGCAGCTGTGGAGGCGAGAGGATGGAGTCGGGCCGTTTTAAAACATGCAGATTTCCTTAGATAGTCATTTGAGGCACTTACTAGAATTGGATACTGCAACAGCGGCATAAAAAGTGCATTTTTATTTGCCTTTTAGGTTTTGCCCCAGAATACTGCCCAGGGCACGTTTGACATCCAACACATACAAATGTTGGTCATGGGATTCCTAATGGATGGAGTCCGTTTGACTATTTATCACCTGATTTGGGTCTGGAGCAGGCAGAAGTGGGAATTATAATAACAATAGGTCAGTTGTTATATATAAATACACAGTTTGAATAATATGAATACAAATACACATGTGAATAATAAATGACATTTTTTGCAAAATATTAAAAGTCATTAGTGTAAGAAAACTGTTACATTTCCTAAAGGCTACTGGCCCTCTTACGATGTGAAGCACCATACATGGGTGGAATGGGGCAGTCATTCCTTCATGATTCAGACGGGACAGAATTCCTTTTATTTGGTCATGGGACTAGAATGGGACATGAGTATTTTTGTGATGGTGTCAGGGGACACGAGTGCAGCTCCCTTCCCATGGTTCTAATAGAAGTTTTCTGCATCTGCTTTTACACTGAAATGAAGACGGTGGTCATGATTATGAAGAGAAATTGAGCTTAGTTCAACTCAACATGTTGGTGCATAGATTGATTCTGAGTTTTAATGCTATAGTGTATCTTTAACTATTGTAGTTCTGTTTCCTTCTGTTAAATTATGCAAAACAGAGAACAGACACTGTTCTACCATACATCCACTGTGAGTGGTGTTCGTGCCTCCTTTGAAAACCCTTTTCATTCTTCTTCAGCTTTTATTTTATTATTTTACGTGTTAAATATACATTATTTAGCCTGCTACATGTAGCCCCGGTTTGGAAGTTCTCGTCACACCATCCGAGCAGAACGTTCTTCTCATGTGATGTGCAAGAACTAGTGTGTGATTGGTCAGATATTCAAAGTGGGAGTGGTTTTGCGGAAAAGCGGTGGACCTCCTTGGAGTTTAGCACTTGTGTTTCTCGTGAAGTGTGAAATATCCTGGCCAAAACTAACTTTGTTTTCATTCTTGCCACCGTAAGAAACTGTACCTGAATGTGGGTCAGGTGTGGAGATGTGGCGACGTGGACGAAAGGCCATTTTTAAGGAAAGCTGTCAGAGTTTTTGCATTAGAGAAGTGACACATTCGTATGATTGTACTTGTGTATTAAAGTGACTCCTCATAATTCCTTTTTTTGATTAACTCTCATGTCTTTCAGCTGCTGTTGCGGTCTGTGCCTGGCCTGATGGGGGCGCACTACAAGCGGTTCTTCTGTGGCTACGCTGAGCCGGCCTACATTAAGCAAAGGAAGATGCAGGTGATGAAATGTTTACCTCAGTGTGTCGCAGTTGTCTCTGTTACGAACATTTTAAACCCAGGTTAGTCATCAGTCTGAGGTCAGACAGGAAATAAGGCAGAGTGAAAGAGAAATGGCATGCAATAAAGGTCACCTGAAATACTGACGTGGCATCGGCAGCCGCACCCTTATCAACTTCAGCCTCCGTCTACCTTCAAAGTTCCTGTTGTTTTTCTTTTATAACACCGCATAGTGATTAAGCCTTGAAATACAGCCAGTTGAAGATAAAAAGTGTCATTCACTCATAGGCCCTGACTGTCCTGTAAATATGTTGGAATGCTATAATGTTTGTTACCAATTTATCTCCAAATTATTGTCAAGTGCCCTTCAACAAAATGCAATAATAATCTGTCCATGTTGTGCAGGTGCTGGTAGAGCTGGTGAATGATGAAAATGTGGCGATGTTGCTCGATGAACTGAAAGGCTACTGCACTGATGTCAATACAGACACTGCACAGGCTGCAATTTCAGCGATAGGTAGAGTCACCTTTGCACACATACGCTCCTTCCCTATGACAGTGCCTTTTATGAGAATTTGTCTGACATTTCCATTGCTCTTCCTCAAAGTAACACTCCCTTTGTACTTGGACACCTCAAAGCTCCACCAGACCACATGTGTCTGCTGATTTAAGCCAGTGTAGTGCGTTTGTGTGTGGTATTGCACCAAAGAAATTCCATTTGTTAGGATCTCATCATGGGTGGGGGCTGTTCGACTTCCTGGCGTCAAAGTCACTCTGTCTAATTTATCATGTCTTTATTTGATCTCCTAAGTGATTACATCAGCCTCACTCATAATCAGCTGTATCCTGTGTTATGCTGTCTGGAATGGGTGCAGGTCGTATTGGAAGGAGCTACAGTGATCGATGTCTCCAGATCCTGACTGGACTGCTGGGGCTCAAACAGGAGCACATCACCTCTGGTAAACCTCTTAAATGGAGTGAAACTTGTCCCTATTATTGCTTTTTATAGTAGAAAAGTGTTGAGACGATCCTCTTGACCCCCTCACACACCCTGCAACATTCTAACTAGCATTGAAATGTGTTAGAGTGGTGTACCGATAATGATAAAATGTGAGAGCAGGAGCCCCGTTTTCTAAACAGTATGAAGCAGACGGACTTCATGCACACGCAGGGCGGTCTGTCATCTCAGATTCCTGACTGTTAATGATGTCAACTGCCTCTAGATTGGTTGTCATGGTGATTGTTCAGTAGATAGACTCAGTAGGCTTCTCAGCTGCCTCTGCCCTGTTTCAGAAAGCAGGTTTAGTTTTATGAACCCAGAGAAAAGTCACAAAGGAAGTTGGACAAACCCAGCCCTTTTCGTGGCTGGGTTTTCTCTCCTTTTTGACCCTCGTGCTTCCTGATGCACTGCTTCATTTCTTGCTTCAGGTGTTACCGCAGATTAATTCTTTTCCTGCGATATTTTTCAGACACGTCCATGGTTTGTTGGTCGGTCCATCAATATTTTGTTAAAACCACAATATCTCAGGAGTATTTGACAAAACATCATGACATTTGGTATGACCTGGTGTTTGTCTGTTCTTTTGAATCCAATGTCTGAGAAGTCTTTGAAGGATTTTTAAATTTTTTTTTACTACTTTAGCACCAATAACTCACTTGGACTTAGAAGGTGTCCCAATAAGAGTTTAGTCAAGCTTGTCATGTCACCTCACTAAACACATTTTTGGCCACAACTGCCAGTAAATGAGCGAGCAGATTATGATGCAAGAATAGAAACACATCTGATAGTACTCATAACGAAGGAAGCCCGGAAACCACCGCTGTCAATCTTGGTTTTTTGGAAAATAAACAGCACTTTACACACATTCATCTGCAATGATGTGATGAAATGCAATCAATTTGTACAGAATGAACTGTTTAGATGTACACTGAACACTGCTCAGATAACTGCAAAACAGTGTCGCTTATTTTTTAACAACATGCTGTTTAACTTTAAATTATTATCTTCTGTATGTATATTCTGTGTGTCTATGGAAGTGTTAGACTGTTTCCTTTTGGTGCTTCCTGCTTTTTATTTATGACAGACTAAGTTATAGTTAAATAAATGTAGTTTGAACAGCAAATGATAAATTAACAGACACTACTATGAGTTTTTAGTGGTTTAGTTGTTTTTTGATTAGCCCTTTGTTTTTGCAAGACAGTTGAGCCTATAGACTGAATACATATGAATCCATATATTTTTGTATATACATTCATTTCAATTTAATTAATATACAGGTTTTTTGATTCTTTTTTGCCATGGTGAATCCTTGTCTTGTAGCTCAGGTGATGACAGGGTTTTTCATTCATCAGGTTTTTTTTTTAATATATTTTATTTTTGATATTTCCAAGAACAAAGGTACAGTTACAAACTGACAAGACAAAGTCAAATCATGGACTCACAATGACCGGGCACAAGAAAGTGGATAAATACATGAATATATAAAGATAAAAACAAACAACAAAAAAGACAAAAGGAGAGAAAAACCCCCCAAAACATTACATAGATGAAATACATTACCAAAGCTGCAGAGACACAACAGGTACCCACCCGTTCATCAGGTTTAAACCAACTTTGTTCGACCTGCTTCCTGACACAGGGCCAAAGCCAGTTGCTGTAGTTCGTTCTACTTGCATTGTGTTTTTCCCTGATACTATTATTGTCACAGCCACTTTCAGTTCACACTGATTCATGTTGACTGATTGTCATTCCTCAGCGGTAGTTCAGACTATGCGTGACCTGGTCTGGGTGTGTCCTCAGTGCAGTGACACTGTGTGTTTGGCTCTTGAGGGCTGTGAAGAGACTCTGCAGGATACTCAGGTCAGACCCCACTGTACTGCTGCTGAATGTATGAAATACTGTGAATGTGATGCATCAAAGTCTTCTACTATTAACCAATGTATTAGAATTATACAGTAGTTTCAGTATAGCATTCAGTGCATGTAGTATTTAGGTAGTTTTAGTGAAGCTGAAGATGTATATTTGATTAATCGTGTTCACGTGCGTGGCAGCCTACAGGCTAATAATACTTGGAGTTGAGTGGACCTTCTGAACAGATGACCTTAACACAACCGGGTCAGGTGTAATGTGAAACCTGTCCACTGTTCATATGCAGAAGCACAGTTTAGAATTATCTTTCATCTCATCATTTTTCCTGATACATTTTCATAAAACCAGTAAAGAATGCAGATGATATGCAAATTCCATAGAAAACATTTTATCTGCTGAAAACAGTGGTTGGTTTTGGTTTTTAAAATTCCACATAATTTCTCTGTTTATTTTAAGGCCTTTTAGTTCACAGATAAGAGCCCACACAGCAGCCAAGGACAGTAGGGGTGTGAGCAGAGGCCACTGCCGGCCATCCAAAAAGAAGACGTTATTATGTCCAGAGGTTGCTACACTGGGCACTTAGTGCATGAATTAAACACATGATAATTATAACAATGCACACATAGGATGATGGGCCGCGTACAGGATGACTTAAGATGAAAATATCATCTTCTTGATACAAAGAATAATCAGGTCACTGGTACAGGTACTACAGATTAATCAATGATGAGAACACAACAGGGGCACAGTGAAGTTTTATCAGAAATACAAACGATGACTCGAACATTGACATAATTTAACAGTGTTTAAACGCTGGGAATGGATAAAGCTGGCAAATGTCATAAGACATGAAAAGCCATTATTTTTGTGGGTGTAATGCTTCAGAAGCCCAACACACCTGCAGTACTGTAAAAGCAGGTGCTTTGGTTTGGTCTTCTTCTAGTTCCATCTGACCTCAGGCTGGGTAATACTGTGACTGATTCCAAACTCCTCAGTGAGAGTCTTTAAAACTGAGCGTATCCTTCACCCTCCATTAGGGCAGACAGGCCTTGCTGTGGTTACTGGGTGTGTATGGGGAGCGGGTCTCAAGTGCCCCCTATGTGTTGGAGGTGTTCATTGATGGAGTAAGGAGCGAGACTTCTCTGGAGGTGAAGATGGAGCTGCTGACTGCCGCACTGAGGCTGTTCCTGTGCCGTCCCGCTGAGACGCAAGATATGCTGGGAAGGCTGCTGCACTACTGCATAGGTCTGTGTGTCTTTATGTCTGCACGTGTTTGTGTGAAAAGGAAAAAGGATGTTAACGTTCCTGTGTTTTCCAGAGGAGGAAACAGATATGTGTGTGCGTGACCAAGCACTGCTCTACTACCGCCTGCTGCATTGTGGGATAGAAGAGACGCGAAAGGTTCTCCAGGGTCGGAGGTCAGATCCCTCCTTAGGTGTTTTGATTGGCCGCCCTGTGGAGCCGATAAGCCAGTGGGCGCACAGCTTCAACACCCTGGAGCCTCTGAGGCAGGGCGCCGTTACAACAGATTCATCCAACAAGGGGAGCCCTGAACATGTGACCTCTGACCCCAAGCCTAACTCTGACCTTTCAGACAATCTGAATCCATGCCAGATTGAGACTGTTCATACAGGTGAGGATGGACCGTTTTTCTTCCAAATGTGTCAGTGAAGCTACACAGCTTGAGTGTAATGTTTAACAGTCCAATGGATTACATAGCTTTGTTGAGTGCTCAGTTCTGATTGGTCAGTGATAGCAGAAGCCTGGTTTATTTACATTATTTAAATAAATGTGTCTTGAACATAGCTAAAGAACCATATATACTTTTAAAAGTTATGCTATAGTTAGTTAAAGTTATATAATCAAAGGCTGCCAAAGTTCCCCAAGGTCAAGTTGTATTTCTGGGAACGCAGTCCTATTTTAATCACACATATCTCTTTCTGGCAGTCATCCTAGCCCCCAACTCCCTCCCACTGTAGTCTTATCTTCTCTTTTTGTTTGCTTCGCTGTGGCTGCTCCATCTTTATCCTCCTATGTCCTTTCCCCCCTCCCTCTCTGTTTTCCTCTTCTGCCTCCGTCAGCCTTCCCAGCCTCAGACAGTGCCACTCTGTGTGCAGAACACTCCACCGATGCCCTCTCTTCCAGTGCTGTTGCCCCTCTTAGTTTGTCTCTGTCCCCGGCTCTCAGCCCAGAGGAGTTTGAGCGCCTGTGGCTTCAGCGACAGAGTTTGCATGCTGAGCAAGGTAATGAAATGGACTTAGGAACTGTAAACAGTCACCACATATCCCTGTAATCCCTTCACACCCAAAGGCGCTCTAACTCACACCCTGTCCTCATAGGGCTGGAGTTGGGCGCTGCCAGGGTGGAGCATCTGAAAGATGGGCAAAACTGTCGTGTGTTAAATATCAGGGGTTGAATATTAAATATGTAACATGGCTAACATTTTGTAACTCTTTAGCTAGTAAAACTTTGTTGAAATTAGCTCTGAAAGGTCATCATCACCACCCAGGAGGTTCTGTGATCCTTCATGTTTTTGTCACCCATCATCACAACGGAATGGTGACAATAAGTTACATAAAAAAAAAAACGGACCTATGGCACCAACTGAGACCTGTGTGGTGTGATAAGAAGAGTGGACTGTTGGTCCTATCAGAGGTCTGAAGAGCAGCAGTCCGCTCTTCTGGTCAGAGGTCTGATAAGGCCAACAGTCTTCTGCTTTTGTTTTGGTTCAACTTCAAAGATGAAATAGCAAATTATCTACTTCTGAAGTTTCCATGCTCACTTTTGATAATGTTTCTTTTTTGTGGCTAGGTGGTGAAGAAAAGGAAGACGGGGATTATGTTTGCACCGAGGAATGTGTCCACTGCCCCACCGTACCTCACTGCTCTCCACAAAGCCTTCAGGCTGCGCTGCAGCTGGTCAACATCCAGACGTTGGCCTTCACACCCCCGCACACACTGCCCTGGAGGGTCTACCTGTACACACACACCCACCGCACATGCTCCGCCAACAAACCTCCCAGCACTCTTATACTGGGGGAGCTGCTGTACACTGGTGAGCCGAAGGAGGACTGCAGTACGACGGCGACGGAGGGAAGCAAAGAGCAACTGACCGCAGAGGGAGAGGAGGCTGCAGCGGACGGGCTGAGTGGGAGGGAGTCCGCAAGGCCGCGGGGTCAAACGGAGGACGTTACAGTGACCCTTAAACAGCAGCCAAGAGATGAGAAAGCTCTGAAAGGGTTTCTCTCAGTTCTCACTACTGTCCTACACACGTTGTCCACAGAGACAACTTAAGAAAGCATTGATTCACAGGCGCTAAACATACACCTGGGAAGTATCCATGAACATCATCATGGCTGACTCTGAAGCTGGGGTCCAGTAGTGGTGGGAGTGGGATTCCAATTCTACGAAAAACAGGTGAAGTTGGTGAGATTGGCCGTCAGACCGATGAGGGAGCAGGTCGACAGCGGTCACCTCCGGTTATACAGTGGTATGAAAAGGTTAGGCCCTGCTCTGAGGCTGCAGGATATTTAGTCTGTCTTCACAGAAAATGATGACAGTGGTGTGTCATTCACCTGCTGAGAAACGCTGAGTCCTGGGGCAGTGTCCACACAAAGGTTATCAGTGGAGCAGTACTAAGGTGTATGACATCAAATCAGATGTGAAAAATAGGGAGCAAAAATTCTGCCACCGTCAAACCGAACTGAAGTGGAGATGTTTTGGTCCGGAACACCTTCATCCAGAATGCAGACCCCCATCAGAGGCTTTAGGACCCAGAGGCTGGTGCTTATTATTGTAATGTTTCTGTTGGGGTGTCCACAGTTATGCACCTGTCTAATTTAGTTTTGATGCGTATTGCACATTTTCTGTTCATCCAATAAACCTCATTTCACTGCTGAAACATCACTGTGTCCATCAGTTATTTGATGAAATGAAACTGTTGATCCAAACACCTTATAAGATTTATAAATGAAAATAATAGAAGTTGTCAGGGCTGCCCAGACCTTTTCACACCACTGTATATCACCCATAATGTATTGCAGTTTTGTATTTGGTGTGTAGAGTATATTATTAGTGGATGGATGGGCTGTAATGTCACCCATTGGTTTCTGAGAAGCTGTTTGGAATCCAGTACTTTGCAATTTGGCAATCTCCATGTTGGCTTTTTGGGCCTGCGAATGACCAAATTTGAACAAAAGGGGTGGAGCCTGAGGGGGGGTTAATGCCAAGCACTACTGACTCTGTAAAGCAATAAACTTTATGAAGCATAGCAAACTAATTCTAAAGCCTTGTTACTTGAACCTATTAACCACAACTATTGTCAAGCTGTCAGGAAAAAATATTTTTATTAAATAAACCAAACCTAACTCTAAAAATCTGACTCTTAAAGTGAGCAAGCTGTCACAGACCTGTCAATCAAAACGCAGCACCGCTGACATCAGATCGTCTCTTTGACCTGAGATCTGATTAATGGAAGAAAAATGTATCGATGGACCACCAGATCACGGTTTAGAGGGTCTGAATAAAACGGACAAGGCCGGAATGACCCCTTGAGATAAACTGTATTTTTTAGAGACGTCCAATGTAAGTCTAGGGGAAGCAGGTTTTTTTGGGAGCCTCCCCCATCAGCAGCCAGTGGAATTCCAACATTAAGACGCTTCTGCATTGGCTTCATTTTGAGGCTGAGGTCCTTACCCCTTGGTTTGGTGCAGTAGTGTGTGTAAGGCTGTGCTTCCCACTGAAGACCGAGAGGATGAATGAATTAAGGAAGATAGTTGTTCAGTTAATACGGACAGTGAACAAAACAGAATGAATCACACCCAAGTGGATACAATGTTTACTGGAAGTATGACAGGATCAGAAGGTAATTTTATAGGTCTGGGCCTGTAGAGCAATTTTAATCTTAAATTACAACATCATCTACTCAGTTACTGCTGTGCCAATGTTTTGTGGCTTGATTAAATATTTTTATAGCTGTGACTGACTTCTGGTGTCCAGAGTCTACATTTATGACAGTGCAGACAGCTGTAGTGCTAAACCTACACCTGACTCATGGTCATTCTATGTATGTTTGAGGGGGTGCACTCCCTTTGTGTTGCACCACCTACCGCTGCAGGGGAACGAACACAACTACTACTGGAATGGGATTAGACACGTCAAACTCAGAGAGGAAACATTGTAGTAAATAATGAATTCGAGTTGAGGCAATGATCGGCCATGATGATAGATGGGCATTAAGAAGGATTGGTCTGTTTCAGAAATGAACGGACCAACATTTGGAGAGGGATATACACAAAAAATAAAACCTTTTGATTTAGATGTGTATGTGCTGTATTTGTCTCTTCTGTATTTGTTTTAATCCAGTCCCTCCAGATGAGTGCCTGGGTGCTGGTTGCCAACCCTGCCACCGGATTGGCTGAGCTCCAACAACACACCTTGTTTGTATAAACCACACCAAAAGGAAGCGTGGGCACGTATTACACCGACTAAGAATCCGACCGGTGTGGAAGCGCCGGTTCGTTCGCCTAAAATGTTTTTTTTTTTAAATTTCAAACTGGAATGGAAAATGACGGGTCGTTTTTCCATTCGGACATGCCGTCTCTGACTTTCCGTGCCTTGTGTGTGCGCTGTCACAGTGTTGTCCTGGACCTGGAGCGGCTCCATGTACTGATGTGAACTTGTAGTAATAATAAAGGTGAGTGATTGGTTTTAACAATAACTTTTATCTACGTGACTTATCCCAGTCATACATCATACAGTGACTGGACGAAGCTAGCTCTGTTGTGCGCATTTTGTTACTGATATCCACTTAACTTTCATTTTTAGCCAGACTTAATTGTGTTATTTTACTGTTCTAACGTTAGCAATGCAGTCTGTACTTGAAGTAACTTGTACAGGTCTTACTTATCATAGGTCATACATCATTTAACACAACCGCTAACCGTTGAGCTCCGTCATAACAATGTACTACTCAACTTTTCAGTAGATTATTTATTTTAAGACTTATGGTCAGCTACTTGAGGAGTTCAGGTGGGTAACGGTCAGTTTTCCGTTGTTTTGGTCTACGGGATATTGTAGCTATAGCAACGAAATATCGAAACACTCTTCTATCCTTTTAAAATTAATGTCAAATTTAGATTTTTTCCCCCATATATTTCTGCTTTAGCTTGTTTTTTTTCTTCATATACGGACACACCTGCCCTGTCAGTCATGTGTTCCGTTCGGCTTTAACACAACCTCCAGTCGGTTCAAAGCAGAAAAGTTTGTGCTCTTTCCGGACCACGAAGTCGAGGAGAGGAGACGATGCTAATAATAGTGCGGGGGCCTGATCTATAATTATTTTCAGCTGTGGAAGCAGAGTGTAAATGTTGACAAAACAAAGTGTGTGTCTTATTCCCATGCCCTGGACCAGGAGTAACCAGACTTAACTGTCCGGGTGCCATTCGAACTCTAGTACTATTATTATGTATTCTGTCAGAGAACATTGTCTGAGGCCTTGCCTATAAAGCTGTATCTTAGTGTCAGTATTAACCCTACTTTCAGTGTTAGTGTTTATGCGCTGATATTTCTCTCTAAAAGCCTTTGCTTATGTCGACATATCTATTATTCATGTTTAAGACCTTTAAATGCTAATAATCATTGTGTGTCTTGCTCCATCTCAGCCTCCATTATAAAGCCTTTGTCCATTTACTCCATATTTTGTGTTTTTGGCCTAATTGTTAATGTGTTAAATTAAATAATTCTTTTTAAATAAATTCTGAGAGCCGGATCCAGATATTGGGTAACAGGGTGTTCCAAGGTTCCTGCAGAATATAATGCATTTTGGGATTATATTAGAGTTACATTACTAGAAAATATAATAACGTAATGTTATTATCTATTGATTGATTAATTCAAGGCAGGTAACACACAACACAGATTAGAATACCAGCAGCATACTGATATATATGTAAATGTAGAATACAGGCCAAGAAGGAACAAAACTGCTTTTTATGACACTTGGAACATTCATCACAGACTTCACTTTAACCAGTTAGTGTATCCGAGCTTACTGAAACATTTATTAACTATAAGATTAATTATTTACTGTTGTGCTGACTGAGTTACACACCAACATAACGGCCCAGGTATCTTTTCTATGTGTGTCTCTGTGCCCACGTGTAAATTACAGGAAATGCGACGTCATTTAAAGAAGAAAACTCTTGCTTTGGCAGTGCTGCTTGTCATCGGGGGCTTGTACTTTGTTGGCCGTTCAGACTTCCTCCTTGTGAGTACACGTACTGGACCACACTCATACACACAGGAAGAGCAGTCAGCCCCATGAAATGAAAGGAATCATAGAGCAAATCTAATAATAAAACTCAAACATCACTTGAGTATCATTAAATTTTGAGTGTCACCCTGTTTCACAAACAGAAGTTTTCCTGTATTTCTTTTGCAGGGCCTGGGAAGGTCACAAGAACCAGTTCCAAATGAGTTAAAATGGCAAGCAGAAAGGCTGATTAGTAATGAGTCCTGGGTCGAACAAGGAGATTACCTGCCTTTCAACATATCCTACCAGCTGCTTGCTGGAGCTCCATTTGCTCAACAGAGTATGTAACATACTTGTTATTTCAGTGTTCCAAAAAGTTGTTGCAGAGGGAAAGAAAGAGTTTGGCTTTCCTCATTTCCTCCCGTGGCACTGTCCCTCACAGATGTATATTCAGTTCATCAACTTCAGCCTAGAAGTATTTGTATAATGTGTGTCACTTTGAAGACATGAATGAAAAGTTCAGGTATTGTGAAATGTTCTCCCCATGTTGTATGGGTTTTGTCCAGGTCCTGTTTTCCCCTGTTATTGGCATGTGTGCCAAGTTAAGTCTGCTTTTGAAATAGAAAAAAAATGACCTAAATTATCATCACAGTGTTTAGAATAAAGAGCTCTAAAGTTGCGCCAAATACACCAGTGTTATGGATTATAGAGGTACGACTGCGTTGACGCACGGGGGACCACGGGTTCTAGACCCTCTTTACTTTCTTGGTAAATTTCACTGGCATTTTCAGTTGAATAATCTCTCAGCTGGCATGTCTGTTTCTGCACATGAAATTTGACACCATGGCAACGTGGCCCTATTGTTTATCTGTTACTAGGTAACCCAATTCAATGATGATTCTGTGATTCAATGTGATTGTAAGGCTATTGTATTCCAAAACTGCTAATATCTCCCAAAATATTGGTCCTATCAACTTACTGTTTTTGCCGGTCTGATCCTTGACTGGTACTCCAAACAACAAAGGCCAGCTCTGTCCAGTTTTTCAGTTAGAAAGTGGACACACACACACACACACACAGAGGCCACTTGGCTTTTAATATATAGATGCAGTGAATCTATTCTCACTGGTGCGAT
>JAPQRQ010000026.1:20533113-20544898 GCA_037367365.1 Apogon talboti | reverse complement strand
ACACACACACACACACACACAGAGGCCACTTGGCTTTTAATATATAGATGCAGTGAATCTATTCTCACTGGTGCGATGAGGAGGATGTGTGTGGGCATGAGAGGCAGTAGTACTGAGTCACTCTGCTGGTCCACAGTTCTGATCTTTTTTGGATGATGCCAAACAAACCTTTATTGACAACTAACTACAGAAAACGGAGGTGGTGTGCGGTTTTACGGAGCTAAGCTAACAGAGCTATAATCAGCTGATGCAGAATGTGAATGAGACACAGTGTTATTTGGAGTGACTGTCAGTATAACTGCAAAAGAGTTTTAGTTTGAAGACTTAAACTTGGTAATACCATAATACAGATGTGTGTAAACAATTAGATTTATACCTTATTCAGCGAGTGATACAGTCTGTGGATACGGAGCTTCAATTTGTTTGTGGTTTTGGTAAAACCTAAGTGTTGTGGTAGGTGGCCGGGGCGTGGGGTTGAGGGGGATACATACGGAGGTCGTCGAGGCTTTTCACTGATGGGTGGATGTGGGGTGTGTGGAAACCAAGTAGCAGCCATTTCTTGGCTGGGCACAGTGGTAGGGGAAACCAAAGAAATCTGTTTGGTTTAAGATGGGTAAAGTCCAAACTGACCAGTTTTTATTTCATTCAAAGCATTACTGCTCAGGTTGTGTACAGAGTAAACTGAATGTCTTGCATACTCATGCAGTTTTCTCCTTTTTTAATTATTCTACTTAACAATACTAATTGAGCTCGTTTGCTTGCTCATTATTGTCCTCTACAGTGGTGTCCCTAATTTAATGTGTCACTTACAGTCATTTACAGTAAATGCATACAGTCTGCAGAGACACTGGTTGTGTGTCAGACTTAATATGCACCACTCCCAAACCAAACAATCAGCTAAGAGCCTGTAAGTGCTACAGAGCAGTGCTCAGAGGTTTTTTTCTCAACGCTGCAGATCTTGCAAAGTCTCTCATTTCTTCCCTGTTTTCACATTTCTTGCAGGGTTTCTTGCCGTTGGCATTTCATCGGTGAAGAGGACAAAGGGGGCCTATCTGATTCCAACTTTGCAGTCCCTGTTCTCCCAGTCCTCTCCTGTGGAACGCTCCTCCATGGTGGTGATAGTGCTGCTGGCAGAGTTTGATGTCAGCTGGAGAGTGTATACAGCAAAAGAGATCAGAGCAGCCTTTCCTTCAGAGTTAGAACAAGGCCAGCTGGTGGTCATACATGTTCCTGAGGAGTTTTACCCTCCTCTCACAGGTACAGCGCTTGTGTCATTCCTGGTATTCAGAACTAGGCCTCAAATGTTCTTTTGACACTTGAATGCTGTATGTCAAAAACATGATGGTTGGATGAGACTGACAAAACCAGCCAGTCCAGGAGGAGCAGGCCTTTCAACATGGAGCTGGTGCCTTTCACAAACCTAAGATTTAACTGTTCAGCCTGACCTAAAAAAGGATTCCCCTGAACTGAAGTGTGAACTGTCGAGCACATCATATTTTACAGAGATGGCAATAATAATGACTAAGTCTAAGAAAACTGTGGAAAAATGATCCGACTGAAAAAGTGGCTCTGAAAAGTATAATTATGAAGTGTTACCATATAATAGTCCATTGTGCACCGCTCTACATTGATGATCATACTGACCTCACATCCTGACTTTGAATATTCCACTCAAAACCTTTGGCACCAAGAATCAGAGAACCTAAAACAAGGCCTGATTGATTTATCAGAGAATTGTTTAATTAAAAATTTGAAAACACATAAATAATAGCTGTTGTTGTCCATAATAATAATGCTAATAAGGTGTATTTGGTTGACTTTAAAACCACTGTGACATAGTGTTATACTCTGTACCTTTTTGTTTTATCTCTAGGTCTAAAGAGGAACTTCAACGATGCCCCAGACAGGGTGTCTTTCCGCTCCAAGCAGAACATAGACTACTCATTTCTGATCCACTACAGTGCTGGACTTGGCAAGTACTACCTCCAGCTGGAAGATGACGTTTCCTCTGCAAAAAACTTCCTTAGTACTATTAAGCTGCGGATTAATGAACAGGACACAAAGAAGACCACCTGGGTGATGTTGGAGTTTTCAGTCCTTGGCTACATTGGAAAACTCTACAGATCGGCTCACCTTCCTCTACTGGCCCGCTTCCTCTTCCTCTTTTACCAAGAAATGCCCTGTGATTGGTTGATGACCCACTTCCGTGTGGCCATGACACAGAAGGAGACAATTCTATTCAAGCCGTCGCTGTTTCAACACATGGGCACCTTCTCCTCTTTTCAAGGCACATACAACAAGCTAAAGGACAAGGACTTTGAGGAGGGGCTCTACTCAAATCCTGCAGCACACGTTTACACCAATATGTCCACTTATCAGAAAAACTATCCCAAACTGGCCTGGGAGGCTGGGGACGGATTCTTCTGGGGACGCTCCCCAGAGAAGGGGAATTACCTGACTGTTGTTTTCAAAGACCCAACGGTGGTGACAGGGGTTTCAATAGAAACAGGTTCAGGTGGTAAAGACCTCCTGGAGGCAGCTCAGGTAGAGCTAGGCCGCGATGTGATTGACAGCGGCAAAGAGGAAAAAAGTTGTAAAATGTTCCAGCTGCTCGGGAAACTAGAGAACGGGAGGTTGGAGTTGCAGGGGACAGACAAGAAGCATGGCTCTGCTTCTTCCTGTTTGAGAATACTTGTTACAGCAGGACAGAAGGATTGGGTAATCATTAAAAAAATAAGAATCTCAACAAGTTAATACACCTCTGCACTGGCGCTGACCCTGACCAAAGATTCCTCTAGTTACTAGTTCCATAGTCGACTAGACTGTGCATGTTGATCGATTTTCATTTCATAAATTCAAATATGTCTTTTTTTATGAGGACAAGAAACTTATTTGAGTTGCAGGCCTGTGAAATACAGTAAACTCTGTGTTATATCACAGAGAAATAAAAGAAATATAAATATAAGCTTTTAAAATATTACTTTTACAGAGGAAGCTGCAGAAATAGGTGTGTCTCTGAATGCCTTTCAATCAGAGTTATGTCATCTACACCTCCATGAATGTTTACAGAGAGAAATGCACATTAGGTTAAATAATAACTAAGATCATTTAATTTCCTCAGTTTCCGTGAGCCTAATGGTCCATATGTGTGTGTCATTACGTTGGAGCTGGCAGCCATGTTAAGTCGTTAATATCAGGTAACGCATTTTGAATAAAAAGCCATATTTGGGGTCGATGCACTTCACCTTCTTGGGGAATGAGATAATAAGTCGTGTAAATGATCCTGTGTGTTAATGATTGAATGAGTGCCATTTCCTGTGGAGTTTTGTTTGCCTGCAACCAACCAACCAATCAGAACTGTGTTGACTACAGATCTACGCCTTGACTAATATTTGGTCGACTCCGAGCGCTTTCCTACTACACACCAAGCCTACATGTGAAATTACTTTTCAGATAAATGTTCTGAGTCTGAGTATCTGGTTTGATCTGCTGAACCTTGCGTTCAGATTCAAACATGTCATTTCTGTGCCTTAGATAGTTTCATTAATGTGTGTTTAATGAAACTAAACCTATTGAATGTTTGACTAAGCTCTGCTTTAAAAAAAATCCATAATGAAGTAATTCTCCATAATATCAGCAGTATGCACACGATTCCCTGTGTTGAATATATTTGTATGAATGAAATTGCTGTGTTCACACAATGCTAAGTGTTCTTGTGTCTGTTAAGGAGTAACTGAAATTCATGTGAGTTTTACTAAATACATTGAGTCATTTGTGTTGGTGACAGTTCTTCCTGTGTTGCAGTTGTGCTGTATTTTTCCAGGACAATAAGCCAGAGTATTGTGAGACACAGACATTTATAAGAATTGTTGACTGAAAGACGTGTTTCTGTGGCCACACTTAGTATATTTATTTCATTACTAATTGCAGGGAAAGTTCCAAGTTGGTCTTGATGTTTTTGTCTCTGTTCAGATGATATTTGAGCTGCTTGGTTCATTTCTTTCCATCGGTCTCCTCCTGCCAGTACCACATCTACTGCTGGTTCCTTCTCCTTCGAAACTGGCTTCTCTTTAGCTGCAGAGCTGGCTCAGTGGCCTGTCTTCTCCAGTAGCCTCGGCAGGTTTTATGCCTTCAGCGATCTGAGAGACAGATCCATCTACTGCTGCTTTGGAGTCCTGGGCTGAGGTTCTCTGGCCTCCAGTGGTGGGAAGGTCCTGAGTTTGTGGCAGAAGTTCAACTGCAAGTGGGGTCAAAGAGGACTGAGCCGCACCGTCCTGCTGATGTGTGAGATCAGACAACACATTCATTCATCTAGTTGTAAACATTAATGAGATACTATAGACACAAGGACACCCAGTACATATTCTCCGTTATGTAACAGTTAAAAAGTGAAATGAGAAAAAGTACAAGGAAACAAATGCAGAACAGATATTAAGGACAGAAGGTCAGTGAACGCTCCAAGCACCAACAGGAATGACCAGATTTACTCTTCCTCTTCTTTCACCTTTGTGTAAATACAAATGCAAATTTCTGCTGGTTCCCCACAGGGAGCAGAACCCAGCAACGCCACATTTGCTCAGGTTTGGTTGTGTAAAAATGTACAGTCCTTTGAAGACATGCAGATACAGAAAAGTAAATGATTAGCCATTCTGAGGAGACATTACTTAAGATGATCTGTGTTTGATTTTAATTCAGATTTTTTTCATTCCTCAACTTTTTTTTTCTTTTAACAGTTTCTGAACAGCTGTTTAGATGAAGGGTCTGTACCTCTGGCACTGACTGGTGACACTCAGTGATGATACAAAAAAGAAAAGAAATTCTAACTTTTGATGCTTGTGTAACAGCAAAATGTAACTGCAAACTGTCACCTACAGTAGATGTTTGACAGATACAGATTTTTCTCTTATTCTCTGATCCACCTCACGGTTTGGTGTCTTTTTTAAGCTGTCATATCAATGTTTTGTTGATGCGTGCTTTGAAGCTGATAGAGGCGATGATAATTGTCCTGTCACACCCTGGAAACTGGAGGTTTAGCATTTGTGTGTTGACTTCAGATAACAGACTCTGGTTCTAACCTGATGGCCGGCATCCTGGTCCTTGTCTGTGTTTTTGCTGCCCCTCTGTGGCTCAGAACTGCCAGCGTCAAAACCCCAGGACTTGAGTCTGTTGAGACCCTCCACTGAGCGGGCTGTGGGGCAGATGCGGTAGGCTGGGATACGAGCTGGTAGATCCCAGGTCCCCTTAAAGTCTGGCCATGCACTGCCTTTCTGTAGCATATACAAGATGGTGTGAAGTCACAGGTTCCACACTGACAGGTTATGGTCTGATTTATCACTTGAGTACATTTCACAGCTTTTTGAGATTCTCCAAATATGAATTAATAAAACAGACAAGGAGTAACCAGAAATGTTATTACCTTTACCACTCCAGGGAGCAAATGACCTCTGTCATTGGCAATGAAGGCTGTGTGACCCTCATGTGCAGTGGGTCTCTGCAAACACAACCAGAATGTGGGCTGAACTAACCCACTCATCAGATTTTCAGATGACAATGCTACTCTTGCATCTATCACACAACGGCATGAATTACAACCAGTGTGATACAATAAGACAGAAGTGCTGATATAGGTTAACTACCTCTTTGAAGGCTTTAGGCACACACCAGTTCTGCAGCCTCTGCGACTTGAACGCATTGTCATACTGAGAAAGGAAGGTGTTCGGTGTTATGTGAGAAAACATATACAGCATGTGAAGCTAATCTCTTCCCTCGGAAAGAAAGGTTTTACCTGGTTTGCGGAGAAACCGGACGACATTGTTGCATCTGTCTTCAGCCTCTACCTCGGTTTGTGTTTACTGGTTGGCATAGCAACAGTCAAAATGACCTCTTTCATCCTGGCCTTTATAAAAAAAAATAAAATATGCTTCAGCCACTGATTTTTTTGGACATTAAATTGCAATAATGAGAATAATTGTGTGAACTGAACAAAATGTTAACGATAAGTATTTTCATTTTATTTTCATTCATCATAAATCATCGCTGCGGTATTGTCATTTTGACTCCGTGTCCTAAAGAGAAAAAAGTTAAACAGCAATGTTTAAATATAACGGGTTTTTTCTCCTTACATCTTTGATTCAAAAGCTGTATCTCTTTCACGACTTTCCGCCATAAATTGTACATTTGCGTGGCGTGTACTTTGTCGTAATTGTTAAAATGTCTGTGTAGGTTCTCATTTCCCCACGTCATCGTCTTTCTTGGTAATTCTTCTCGGTTCAACTGGACGAGAAGAACTACCAAGAAAAAAATGTTAAAATGTTTTTCCTCTCCATTGCTAGATTTTTTTTTAAAACCGGAAATAGCTTTATTTTTATTCCGGCTGCCAGCTAACGTGCTTTGCAAAGAGTAGCCTTTATGCTCCGAGTAGAATTTAGCTAAAGAGGCTAGATTAAAAAAAACAGCGGGTTCCGTTTTATTTATATTTTGTATCTCATTTTGTTCTGGTTAGATAACTGTGGCCACGTGTAGTTAGGTGAGTGTCCAGTAAGCCTTTCATTCTCATGCTAATGTTAGCATAACTTAAGCTAATGTAGACAGTCGTTTGTAGCAGAACACTTGTAGCTCTCCTGCTGATGGTTCATGAGGTATGGAGGGACCGTCCTCACGTCTGTCTGAGGCCCGAGATGGAGCAGTGCAGCCGGCGGGAGGCAGGGACGCCAGCGGGGAAATGGAGTCTGACTCTTCCCGGGACGTGAAAACACACTTTCGCGTGTGTCGGTTCATAATGGAGATAGGTAACCAGAGCTAAAGCCCACAGTGATACGGGCACTGCTTTGGAATGTTTTCATGTCTTTGTTTGGAACAAGCCACTGACTTTATAGAAGAAGGAACAGAAACATCTGTCAGTTTATTAGTTGACATTATAGCTAGTAAAGGCAGGGAAAGCACAGGTGTTACGGATAACATTAATGGATGCTTTTTTCCATTTGTTTTCCTCAGATGGTTATTCCAGGAAACGAGTATGCACAAGTGCAAGCTCTGAAACACTTGTAATGATATGAGTAGTACTAAGTCAAAATGAAAATAGTCTAGTGCTACCTTCATTTCCCAGTGTATTAGCTACTCCAGCAGTGATCCAAATGAAAATGATAGTGAGCTGTCTTTGCAGGACATATCTACTCATGACAGACTGATGAAGTTGGAAGGTGCTGGGGCTCAGCTGCTCATTGCTCTCCTTTCTCTGCTCAGGAGTGAAGCTGGGTATGCGCTCAGTGCCTGTGGCTACAGCGTGTGTGTTGTATCACCGTTTCTTTGAACGTGTGAACATCAGTGCTTATGAACCATACCTGGTGGCCATGAGCTGTCTGTACCTGGCTGGAAAAGTGGAGGAGCAGCACATGAGGACGCGGGACATCATCAACGTAAGCCACAGGTACAAAACATAGATGAAGTCAAAAGCACCCGGTTATTGCAGTGGATGCTTCCATACAAATGCATATGCATGCTGCAAGTAAGGGTTATTTTCATCATCAATCAACATAGCAGCTGGTTTTTAAAGTAACTGATCACTCTTTAGTTTCAAATTAATAAATTCTCATTTACTTAAATCGTTTAACAATCTTTGAAGTTAATAATTTTAGTGTTACTGTTTGCCAACATTTGCCATTGGACTTCCAATAAAAATGGGTGTGAATCAACTCAAAACAAATCAAAGCATACATGTGTATAGATAGATAGATAGATAGATTGATAGATTGATAATGCAGACATGTCAAACCTCAGAAAAATATGTTCACTATGCACTCTCCCATCTTTCTCTTGTCAATAGCCCATAGACTCTTTACAGAGTTCAGGTCAGATGAGTTGGCTGGTCAAGCACAGTAATACCGTGGTCAGCAAACCATTTATGAGTAATTTTGACACTGTGGGCAGATGCCAAGTCCTGCTGGAAAAGAAAATCAGCATGTCCATAATATTTTATCAGCATACAGAAGCATGAAATGTTCTAAAGTCTCCTGGTGGACAGTTGTGTTGTGTGTCATCTGAACAACAGTCAAGTCAGCAGTCTTCCAGTGGTGTGTTCTGAACCAGACTGATGGATTCATTGTATTTATACTGCATATGGTTTATTAACTCAAAATTAAATCTTACATTTTTTTTTGAGATCATCCATAATTATCACTATCAAAGAACTGTTTGAAACATTTAACTTTACATATAATGAGTGTAGAATATATGCAATTTTCACTGTGGGAAATCACATTCCTCTTTCTTTTTTTCATAATTTGTTGAGATGCACCTATCTGGTTACTGTAATGTCAAATGAACATACAATATGAAAATGAAAGTTTTTGGCATATCAACTATTTTATTGTAGTTTTTATGTATTCATTTATTTTTTAATTGTTATAAAAGACATCAGTGCTTGGTGATAATATAAATAAATCTGTAATAATCTGCAGTTTTGGAGGCAAAAGTGGCTCTACTCGCAACTTCCTGTTTTGTCACCTTGATGATGAGTTGAACATTTAGTAAAATAGAAAATGTCTTTAAAAATACTATCTCTAATCAAAGGTGCCTCATTAATTTTCCAGTGGGTCGAACAAAGCCATTTTACTCTTGCTCTGTTAGACTCATATTAATTTTTACCTTGTAAAAACAGCTGTCTCAATTGGCTAATTTGTCGTTTTGAATCCAAAACACCACCACAGTGCCACAATAAAGGCTGCATGATAGCTGTTTCTGTAGTTGAGTGTAGGTTTAAGAGGCTTCAGAGCTCAAATTGTACAATAAATAAGAAACGGCAGCAAAACTATTCTAAACATACTGCACATTTAAACCAATATTTCCGTTTCGTGCGGGTCCGTCTGCAGGTGCTAAAGCTGGTACAAAACTCAAACTGGTATCCTTTGATTCTCTGTGATGTGGATGTTCCTGAGCTACAACTGTCTCACATCCACACTTGAACATTCTGCCACTATTCAAAACACTCAGCCTTTTCCTGCCTCTTTCATACAGTAGGAGTTACACTCAGAGGTGAAGTTAAACGTTGATGGATGAGTGACTGTATGAAAAACAAGGAAGATAATGTATGAGGACTGATAACTCCTGTCCCTCAGTCAGAGATACACTTAAGTATGTCTGTTTTAAAGTTGTGTTTGACCACTTTGACACATTCAGAGCTTATGCCACTATACACGGATATTTTTGCATGTTTGCACCGTAGACTTCTGTCTCCTCAAAGCGGTCACCTTGAATGCTCCCCTCCTCCTCCGTCCCACCTTCCTCTTTGCTTCTTTTCCTCCCTCGCAGGTATTTCAACAGTGGCAGCGCTCCTCTAGAATGTGACAAGGAGTTTTGGGACCTGAGGGACAGCGTGGTGCAGTGTGAGCTCCTCATCCTCCGACAGCTCAACTTCCATGTCTCCTTTGAACACCCTCACAAGGTAGGCCTGTGTGTGTGTGTGTGTGTGTGTGTGTGTGTGTGTGTGTGTGTGTTTTCCTGTCCCCCTGATTTAGTGTTGAGCCTTCCTGTCTGACTCTGTTACTGTCTCATGTTGTCATGGGTGTCCCAGTGTGTTTGTACAGTTGCTGAAAAAGTGGAAAAAGTGTTTTTAAATGCTAAGTTGTAAATTCTGCGCATACTTTTTCAGCTAGTGCAATCTCTCTATTGATTTTATATTTAAACTTTATTAATTTGAGCACAGACCCCTGCCTTCACAGATTGTATTTTAAACAGATGTAGATATTGATAACTGCAATACATAAAAAAAATGTGGTGACAAGAACAAAATGAAAAGTTTTTCAAATACACCAGTCTGTTAAGATTCCACAATTAGCAAGTTAATTGGTAACGGATAATAAAAGGCGCTTCTGCCAAAGGCTTCAGGCACTTTCATACCTACCTCATTTATCCAGATTTTGAGCCCAATTTCCAGTCTCATTCTGGATCAAAGTTAACCATGGTTCGATTCATTTACAGTGTGAATCATTTTGGGGCTTTTGGACCAATTGTAGGAAGTAACAGAAGACTGTTATCACCAAGAAATTAAAAATGAGCTGAATTAAGAACATGCTGATGTGATGTCAGACACATGTCTATCTATAAACCATTCAGTCTCAAGTATACAGAGACGCAGACAGAACAACAATGATAACATGGTGTAGGAAACCTTTAGTGTAAGAACACAAATAACTGCGTCAACTGTATTAAACAAAATATAATGTAAAAAAATGAACCAGATATTGGACCTTGGTTCAGTCTTTTAGGTGTGTGTATGTCCTTAGTCTTTGCCAACAAGGATGGGTTTGTGTGAAACGTCAATGAGTCCAAAAAGAGCATTTCTCATTAAAAAATGCACAGTACTTTCACTATCTACAGTTCATAATACTGTGAAACAATTTATGGAGTCTGAGGAAACACAGAAAGGCCAAGGGTTGAAACCACGGTTGAATGTGAAACTCATGCTGTACCATCATGAATGGAACACATGGGTCTGCCTGGTGTCCTGCTTTGGCCTGTGCACACTTACTCACTTTTCATCTTCCGTACTGCCTGAGTTTACATCTCCGTAGTCGTGGGCTGACTACACACCCAGCATATCCGACATGGCACCAGTTCAGAGTCATGTGGCCTTAGACATCAACCAGTGTGTTTCAACTACATGCTGCTAAGAGTAACAGTCAAGAAATTCATGTAGACACGTCGATGAATGAAAGGAGAGGACTTTGGAAACTCACCCTCACTTAACCCAGTCCACGACTGCTTCCAGAAATACACCCAGAAACTGTAGGAAGGACGGACGGCAGAAGCCACATATGCTCTCTGTGCAGAAACAGAATGTTCTCATAGGAAGGTGTCAAAGCAGCAGCTGTGATGGTCCTGTTGTGTGTCAGTGCCTTTACAGCTGACCTGCACATGTGGCAATGGACTACCAGTGTAAAAGCATAGTTTTTACCCCTCGGCCAACTTTGGGCCGAAGTGGTATTGTAATCGTTTTGTCGTCTGTCCGTCTTTCTGTCTGTGTGTCCATTCAACAACATAATCACATTACCTGAAGAATGCATTGACATATCTGCACCAAATTTATGCTGTGGATGCATCCTGGCATGGAGCAGAAGCCTATTGGAAACAGGTCACTCAGAGGACCTATAGGGCCGGACCCTTATACAGAATCTGACACTGTCTTTGGCCCAGGGGTGTTAAAACTGCACAGCACGTTATGTTTCATTTTACACAGACATATGCTCCCAGCGTTTTTTGTGTTGTCGGCATCAAAATCTAAAGCTGTTTATATTCACATAATATAATTAGGCTGGGCGGTGGAAACATTAAATATCTGTTTGTACATTTGTAGGTTAAATAAAGGTTCAAATTAATGAAGGAGTCACAGATTTTAGTTTTTAATGTCTTTTGGAAAATGTCGCTTTTCTGAAAATGGTCTTTGTACTCTCCTGTGATTTGTTGACCACCATCTGTATTTACCTGTTACAGTTTTCCACTCTTTGACTTGACTGAATGATATTCTGTCTTTACTTTCTCTCCAGTACTTACTCCACTATCTGTTGTCGGTGAAGTCACTGGTCAACCGCCACGCTTGGTCTCGAACCCCGGTGGCAGAGACTTCCTGGGCATTGCTTAGAGACTGTTACCACGGAGCCATGTGTATCCGTCACACACCCCAACACATTGCCATAGCAACACTGTACCTGGCTCTGAACAGCTACGGAGTGGAGCTGCCGGTTGGGGAGAGAGAGTGGTGGCAGGTGTGTGTGTGTGTGTGTGTGTGTGT
>JAPQRQ010000026.1:20455261-20472542 GCA_037367365.1 Apogon talboti | reverse complement strand
CCAGAAATTCCGCAGGTGAAAGAATGGGTCTGTGCAATGACTGAAAGTGCATCTTATGAATGTATGCTTAGTAGACTGAGTGAAGACAGGAGGAAGGGGGTGACCACCTGGGACAGGTTTTGGGATTACATAAAGATGGATAGGAATGCATGTACGAATGTATGAGTGCATGGGCATGGATATAATATACGTGTGTGTGTGTGTGTGTGTATATATATATATATATATTAGTACATTAGTGGATACTATTTACTTTGTATCTTTCTTTTGTATTTACTGCCTGTAAATTGTCAATTTTTAATTGTTAAATATATATTACTTATTTTTGTCCCTGTATAGAGAAACAATTTTGTTTTGTCATATACCAAGCCTTTGAAAAGTTCAATAAAAATTTGAATTCCAAAAAAAAGTTATAATGAAAAAGGTGATATTGACCTTTTTGTTGACCTTGACCCAAATTGACCCAAAATGTAATGGGGTCTGTTCTGGACCACCACGCATCTTTCCTGAAAATTTCATGCAAATCGGTCCAGTAGTTTTTGTGTAAAGTTGCTAACAAACAAACAAACTGAACCGAAAACAATACCCTCACCCTCCCCCTTCGGGGGGGCGGGGTAATTTTATATTTATTAATCATACCTTACTATGATATGTACAGGATTACTATTAATGCTCATGTTAGTGCGCAGATATTAATTCTGGAGATAAAGCCTCATGTTCACAGTAGACATGGTAAATAAAATCTTAAAGTATCCCAGTGACTTTTCATAAGGTTCAGTAACAATATGCAGCTGAAACAAAATCAAGTGAAATACTTCTAATCCCTGTATATTAGCGTGTTTTTATCAATACTTTTCGAGTACTTATTCATCATCTGACAGAAGTTTTTCTCAGACATTTCCAGAAGTTGATCACCACTTTTCCCTAAATAGATGTAAACCTACAGCTCATCCTCACAGGTTTTCCTGTAGTGGATGAATGTTGTGAAGTTTGACTTGAGGTTAAAGGGTTTTGACTGACAGCTTTGGCACTGAAATGGACTTCTGGTTCATGAGGACGAGTGTGTAGTTCTGAGTTTGTGTTCGAGTTCTGGGAGATGGAGCATCCATTCTCAGTGGTGGAATAAAAGTATAGTGGTGAATCTGGATCTGTGTGGTTTGATCCAACTCTGGCTCATGTGAAACACGGTTCAGTTTTGGGAGACTGTCTGTTAATGTTCAGTGAATGGGACAAACGGCGCCGCTGGCAGCTTCCCCACTGGTTTGACTCCACTTCTATGTGCTTGCTCTTATGCCGAGCGCTGAAACGGTCTGCTGTACAAATGTCGTGGAGCCTCCGTTCATTTTTACACCTTCTCAGATGACTTTGGTGCATCCTCCACCGGGTGGCGGCGGCTCCAACCAAACCAGGTTATGTAATCCTCCTCCATCCAAACACACATCTGGATGCCAACAGACTGAAGGTCACAGAGGTGTTTTAACGTCCTGCTGGAAACCTCCCTTACTCCATAAAACACTCCGCGTCTAAAACCACAGATGTGAATAAAAACATGAACCCTGGATGAGGTGACGCTGAAGGTCAGAACCATCCCCTGGACAGATTAAATCCAACTGGATGACAAAATGACTCTTACATAATCAGAGCTGCAGGTGTTTGGTCAGCATTAACACGTAACAGGGTGGATCTAATGCTGCTTTGTTCAAATACTGACAGAATGTTATGGCTGTATTATCAAATGGTACTTAGCAGTCCGTTACCTGGACCTTCACTTATGTTTCAGGGCTGACATTTTTACTCAGTTATAAAAATGGTCTGTACTTACAGCCAAAAACACTTGAAAATCTACACACTAGGGATAATTACTCTTAACCTAGCACTCCTTTATGTGATTCTGGTCCATTTAACAGGAGCAGAAAACAGGAACGTGGTGACACGCAACATTAGTTTTGGCAGATCCACTAATAAATGTTAAGTCCATTGTGTCTGATTAGAAATGTAGACCATCTTTACTCATCACTTTACCTCTGGCACTTACTTCCAAATGTGTCATTAATACATACCCTGTGAAAATGTATTTTAAATAGTTATCACATTCAATTCCTTTTATAATGCTAAATATTTTGCACCCACATTATGTCCACAAATGCATTTAATGTAAATGTTTATTAATTAGGTACCTAAGAAACTGGAGGCAATTTCTACATAAATACAATATTGTTCCTTTAGTCTGTCAAAGGCAGCTCTTCCATATGTTCCACTTATATTAATGTATAAGTATATAGGATGCTAATCAACTAACAAGAGCTGGATGATATGACTGGAAAATTAGAGGACCATTTTCTTTTTTTTCCTCTTTTTGTTCTGGACGACTTCAAACAAGATCTCAAAGTACTTTGACTAAAACTGTATAAGTGGAGGAAAAACATTTACAATTAAAATATTACAAGGAGTAAACGCATTGACCAAGAAATGTCTCCAAAGGCATCAGATCAGTTTACAGTGTAGGTGTTTTTTTGTCATTTTCACTACCTTGATAAATATAAAATCAATCACAGGCTCAACACTGAGTCTCAGCTGTCTGAAGTATTCATACAAGAGCTTTATTTCTGAGCTCATACACCATATGGACAAAAGTATGTGGACACGTTGAATCCAGGTGTTTCTTTTCCAACGTCTGGAATACAAAATAATAATGACTAATGTCAGAATATAGTTTTATATTGGATCAATGTTATTGCATTGGTTAGTTTGGTTTAAATTATCTTTGCTTCCAAAATGCCTCAGAGATTTTGACTTAATTTCTCTCAGCATTGATTTTGTTTTTTTTAATCCATGACTATGACTTTAAATGTTTTCCCTCTAAATCTCCAAAATACTTTTCCTGCTCTGACTGTAAATAATTTTCTACCAACTAATCATCTACTTTCTTCAAGTCTCACTGAGGAATAAAAATCTCCCGTCAAACTTTAAGGAAATATTGATTTTTCTAAACTATATGGACAAAAATATTGGGACACACGTCTACTGCTGAGACATGTTCTGTTCATGATGATTTGAGAAAAAACATCAATTCCTTAAAGTTTAATGGGAGATTTATTTTTCTTCCTCTGTGAGATGTGAAGAAAGTAGATGGTTAGTCGTGGTAGAAAATTATTTAGTCAGAGCAGGAAAAATATTTCAGAAATTAAGAGGAAGAACATTGAAAATCAGTCATGGGTAAAAACAAAACAAAATCAATATTGAAATTAAGTAAAAAAAACCATCTGAGGTATTTTTGAAGCAAATTTAATAATTTAGCCCAAACTAACCAATACAGTGATATTTATCCCAATATAAAACTATATTATGACCTTTTGTCATTATTGGTTTGTATCCTACACCCCTTAGAAAACAAACACCTGAGTTCAACATGTCCACATACTTTTGTCCATATATGTTACTATAATTTGCCAGGTGATCTTCGGTACAGGATCCGGTTTCTATTTAAGCGTCTTACTGCTGTACTGTGCAGGTTTGAACCCATGTACTACATATCCTCCATTTCACACCCTCACTAAGGAGAACCATTCTTATAGTTGCTGACGTTTAAGTCCAGCGTCAAACTCAACTTGGCTTAAGCTGTACGTGTGGACGTGCAGTCAACCGCACACTAAGGCGCTTTGGGTTCAGGTCGTTCAAGTAGAAATGCCTGAGACGTGACCATCTGACGCCAAAGAAAACGGTGTTCCACATTCAGGGAAGAGCTGAGACAGATACACAAATCACCTTAAAATGTACGGTCTCAGCTCAGGGAATACAACACTTGATGCTAATCGGACGCTTCCTACCGGACTGGACACAGCAGTGAGGAGCCCAACTCTGCAAAGGCTGATTCGTACATTTTCTACATCCCACACTGATTAACTGAAATGTTTTTCGTCTGACGACTTAATGTGGAAATTCTGGAATATTTACCCACTGATGCAAAAAACATGGCACTGCAAGACAAAGACAATGCAGCTGTAAGGTGATAATGTGCATCCGTTCTGACTATTACTGTGATTTCAGCCACTGTCTTATGTAACATGTTCATTACTGTCGGACTGCGCTTCTTGGACAAGACAGCTATGGGGACATTTTCTAATCATAAGAACATTGTCCAACTGCACCATCACACAATGACAGCAGACCAAAGAAAACTGTACGTGGAGGGAAATGAGGTCACTAACCGAGTCAAGGACAAACACGTTTCACATTTTAACGGAGTCTATGAAAAGAGATGAATTGGATTTGAAGTAAATGGGCTAAACCATGCCACAGCGGGATGCACAGCTTCATCCCAGCAGACCCTCGCTCATACTGTGTGCTTTGTAACTTCCAAATGAGGTCTTGGTATTTGTTTAGAGAACCTTTACCAGACTTGACCCAAATGTTCAGGAAAAGTAAGATCTTTATCGGCAGAGAGCTTGCTGTTTAGAAAGAGAAAAAGAGATGCATTAATATCAAAAGCACAGAAGAAAACACAGTAGATATGTGTAACTGAAACATAATCAAAATACCATTTATTTGTTCAACATTTGCCATGTCTCAAACATTACGTAATCCAAATTATATACACGTTAACATGTTAACACACTTCATCAGTAATGGCAGTTTCACCACCAACAGTAGTTCACTGTGGATGTATTAGTGAAAACATTCCAATGTGTCAATTTATACAAGACATGAGGGGACGTATGCCTCTCATAGCATTGCTCCGATTAATGGAGCAGCTGCTGTTAGCTACAACAAATGAGCTGCGATGACAAAGAGCTAAGGATGCTGTGGAGTATTGGTGAAATAAGACCACATATACCATTTGTTACCGATACTACCTTTAAAAAAATACCAGGCCACGTTGACAGCAGCTTGTCCAGCCTCTTCAACTCCCACCAGCAGAATCCACTTTAGCATAAAGAAAAATAGGTGCCGCTAAATGAGAAGTATTCTTTTGTACATTGGTGACTGTTCACAAAGAGACTGTTTGGCCAAAACAAAGTATTTGTAGATGTATCTTTTATTGTGGATTATTCCACTTCCAATCTGAAACCGTGCTCAAGATCACTCTTTGTGGACCTTCACCTTTATCTTAATATCTTTGCTATTTCATAAAAGAAACTTTTTACACATAATTCTTACTTGTACATTAACTAGTAAAATAAGAATCACTCATAAACAAAAATTATAGAGAAACTCAAAGTCCACTAACTGGAACGACTGCTGTATAAAAATAGAAGAATTAAGGTCACTGCTGAACACCTCAAGCCTGTAAAGAACAAAATAAAGTCTTGTCTTGTCCGATCCTTACCATGGAGTCAAGCAGGTAAAGGTGTTCAGAAAGCCACTCATCTCGCTTGGCAGATCAACCATTACCTAGAAGAAACTGTCAACAAGATTTAGCAGTAACGTGTACTCAATCTCATCACCCATAAATACATGCATATTCAGCAGTTCTCAGGTAATTCTAATTCAACAGTGTTCTGTCATCCTCACACAGCTCAGTTTACTGAGTCAAATCATGTTCAGTCTCAATATCTGAAAACAGAGATACAGTAAGTACTTGACCCTACATTTTAAGCGATGTGCTTGCACTCTCAGCACATTTTGTGCAGAACTCCACAGAGACATGGCTCTTGTCCACGTGCAGACACACGCCTCCAGATGTCTCTTTCTCCTCCACTTTCACCCGTTTCCTGGGTAAGGCATAGTCGTGGTCATTTGAGTCACACCCCTGGAAAAGTGAGGAAGATAATTTCATCCCATTCACACCGCTCAGTCTTGACAAGAGCTGGGCTAACATGCTCTCATTGGCCAGCACAGCCCTCAGGTACCTGGTTTCATCTTCAAGCTCCTCAACTCTCTTGGTCAGCTGAGAATTTTCCTGTTTAAGCGTGTTGTTTTCTGTTGACAGAACACCGACTTTCTTCTCCAGGCTGCTCACATATTCTTTCTTCTTAAGACGATTCAATCTGGCAGCGATGGCGTTTTTGTTGATCACATAACTAGACTGGCTCTGCCTGTTCCTTATCTTCAGATCAGACGAATTCCTCTCTGGAGAGGAGGCTGTTGAAGCTTCAATCTCAGAGTCTTGCTCTTTGGCGCTGTACGCACCCAAGTCAGCCAACCCCATATCAAAATAAGGGGAGGCTGTGTCTCGCTCAAAAGTCCAATTCAAGTCTATTCCCAGTAGGTCTTCCAGCTCCATTCCAGCTGTGTCCAGGTCATCAGCTGGGAATCCCTCAGACGGACTTGGGAGATCTTCTGCAGTATTGGTGACTTCCACCTCCACAGGCTGCACCTCACAGCTGTTGGCAATGCGGCCTCTTCTTCTAGTGATCATTGCTGTTTTCTAATGAGACGGCAAGGATGGGATACAACCAAAAATTCCTCACCTGTGGACAGACAGACACAAAGACACTTAATATTTTAGATATTTAGAGTATTAGTTTATCCTTGTTGCTTGTAAACACAATTATTATTCTGTTATAAAATGTGCAATATTTAAAGTCAATACTTTATATTCTTAAATCATTTTATTGCATTAACTCCAAACGCGTGCTAATGTCGCAAACATTTCTTAAGGTGTGTCTTAACTAGACGTACGTGCAACGTATCTGGCTCCTTCCTTAAACCAGGCCCAACAGCCTTAGCACGCACTAGATACTTAGAGCAGCTGCAGTAGGTTTGATTACGACACCGAATGTTCTCTTACTAGACACAAGTTATATTTCGCAGATGAAAAGAAAATAACAAAAATTGCACATAAACTGTTATACTCCATTTTTTTTTTTACATCGGTTAAGTAAGCTAGCTTGCTAAGTGAGGCCTACTTCCGTACCCGTTTACAGCCGCTTTAATTACAGGCAGCTACAACTATAACATTAGTTACCGTTGCGAAAATATTAATCTGTTATTTAGCGGGTTAAGTTAGTTTAACTGACTACGACATTGAGAGGAGGCTTCGAAGTAACGTTTGTTTTTGTCAGACGTAGCTTCGTGGTGCTAATAAAGGCCATGAGGTGTCAACAGATAACACGAATGACGCAGCATCTCTAAAAGACGAACCAACTTACCGCCTGCTTCAGAAATAAAGTAAAAGTGTAAAATAGCAGTCAAAATGGGTTCTCCGACCAGAAGGCAATGCCCGTTGACTAACTCGCAGTCCAAAAAAACTAAGAGAAGCGCAGATTACGACGAAGTCTGCGTCTACGAACCCCGTGCGTCCGGATGACTGCGGGGACTCTCTCTCTTTTTTGGTTTGGATTGGCAGCCGGCACCCGACTAAGCATGCGCATTACCGCCACCTACCGGACTGGAGTCACTTCTTTGAGACTTCCATGTCGTTGCTATCTTCTAAAACTGTTGATGGGAAAATCTTTTGTTGGGATGTACTTGCAACCGATCTGTCAGATGAGACAGACAGTAAGTGAGCAGTCAAATGGATTAGCTTTGCATTTAGTAATGTTTTCTGATGCGATGGTGTGTCACAAAGGTACGGTATGAATGTTTGAAAACGCAGTAAGATATGTCGACAGTATGTTGTGTCCTGTGGTTGCACTAGCGCGTTGACCCGTGGGGATGCGGTACAAACATTGGTGTAATAAACTTACCTCTGATCAGTCCTATACTTTCTTTACTTTATTGGTATATTCCACTGGGATTTTCAGTTGAATCACCTCTCAGCTGGCAGGTCTGTTCCTGAAGCACATGAAATGTGACCGAATGGCAACGTGGCCCTTTTGTTTACCTGTTGCTAGGTAACCCACTTCAATGATGAGGTAAATTGCACTGGCATTTTCAGTTGAATAACCTCTCAGCTGGCATGTCTGTTTCTGCTCATGAAATTTGACACCATGGCAACGTGGCCCTATTGTTGATCTGTTGCTAGGTAACCCACTTCAATGATGAGTCTATGATTCAACGTGATCGTAAGGCTATTGTATTCCAAAATTACTAATATCTCCCAAAATATTGGACCTATCAACTTGCTGTTTTCACCAGTCTGATCCTTGAGCCAACATACATAAGTACTCCGGAAGGCAAAGGCCAGCTCTGTCCGGTTTTTCAGTTAGAAAGCGGGCAAACATACATGCATGCAGTCCACTTGGCTTTTAATATATAACTACAACAATATGCACGTGTTCAAGGTATATGAAGTAATTACAAAGCAAACCATACCTGAACGTTGTCTCAGGAGGATGACTTCTTCCTCTTTTGTGTTGGTGGTTGTCAAGCAATGAGTGGTGTGTATTACCAGCACCTTAAAAGGAGTGGGTCTGGATATACATATATATATGTATATGCTCGTTATTAACCCTATTGCTCTGAGACAATAAAACAGCTTTCTAAAACATGATTGTCCTGATTGACTTAGTAGTATTTGACTAAGCCTTAAATGGATTTCTTCAGCTTCAAGGTGACTGATGAGCTGCTGTCTCTCCTGCTGGTATCTAGTACAGGATTCAATGACATGCTCTATGGTTTCTTAAATATTACATTCACTGCAAACAATGTACTATTTAGGTGAGTATGACCAAATCTCATTCTGGACATTATACCTTATTGTGTGTTTCTGTTTGTGTTTCTACACCATCCCACATTCCTTTGAATGTTACCAGGAGGATGAGTGCCTCTGCCGACTGTTATGTTCCGGTTCTGGGATGACGCTCTTTCAACGAACGACGCGATTGGCCAAAACAATTAAACAAGGTAAAAACATGACTTCTGATTGGATATTATTTTGGCACACTTTTGTAATCTGCTCGAAAAAAATCCCATATTATTATTGTTTACGGAGCAAACGGGCAGCTGGGAAACAACCTGTGAGGCTATTCAATTTATTTTAGTATTTAGTAATTTGTTTTTAGAAAGTCAGCTTCACAGAGAACAGGTATTGATCAACTCGTGAACAGAATGAAATAGACTGACTTGGACTACCGCCTAAAAGGAACATTACTAACACCTAAGTTATTCAAGTGTGAACTGTGGTTGTCCAAACCAGGCTTGATGTTTGTCCATTAGGCGGCGGTTGGTCTAAATTTCAGTACATTGACTTTGTATGTAACATCCAGCACCATTAGAGGTAAAGGTCCTTGTGTTGTGAATGATGATAATGATAAATGAAACATGGCTCTTTTGTCATCATATCACCAACATATTAGTTAAAATCAATATATTATCACTTGATAATTCATTATTTATTCATTTTACACTCGTTTACTGCCCTATTCATCATCTCATGAGCTCGTCAGTACAAAGACTACATTTGTTTTAATTAATCCAAGACAAACTTACACTCTAAAACTCCATTATTTCAATTGTAAACATTCAAATACATTCATGTTTTTCTACTTTTCATGTACTTGTAAGATCTCTGGTTATGTTGTGGTCTGCCCTTTTATTTTGCAGTCTGCCATATGTTGTTGATTTATTGTCTCGGTGCTCCTTTTAAGAGATATAATCCTAGTCTAGAGAAAACTTAATTCTAATCATACACTTCATTTAACCTCTTATTATTTACATTGTTTTGCAACACTTGCAAAAGAAGTTATAGTGAAGCAAGTAACTGTTCCTCAGTAATAATAATAAAGGTTACTTATATAGCACTTATTGCAGAAAGAATTCACAAAGTGCTTTACACTAAAATCCAAAGTAAAATGCATAGACAAAAAAAACCAACACAGCTACATACTAAGATATAAAAACATAAAGGCAAGTGGTCATAAAATCCACCTCTAACTAAAAGCCTATCTAACCAAGGTCTTCAGTTACTTTTTAAGACTCAATGGAGTTTAAAGTGTGAAGGGCCAGTGACAATGCATTCCAACGTCTCTGGGCCACTGCTTGAAATGCTCGATCCCCTTTAGTTATGAAGTGGGTGCAGGGGATGACCAGCTGGCACTGACTTGAGGATCTAAAAGCCTGTGGAGAGTTGTGCAATTTAGTACGAAATTAGGGTTGTATTTGCTACCTAATGTCTAAAAGAACAGCACATTTGTTAAGGACAAAAGGCTTTTATTTAGTATACATCCATAATGCATTACAGAAAAAACACCTGTTGTTTACATTACAATATGCATTTTGCCAGTCCATTTTCTGAAGGTCATATATTCATAAACCTCCTGAAAACAAAACAAAAACAAGTGAAAAATAATTGGCCGCTGAAATAGGCTCCAGCACCCCCACACTCCTCACAAGGTCGAAGTAGTTCACAAAAAGGATGGATGCAACATAAGAAAAATGCACTAACTGTCAATACACCATGTGTCACATGTATCTCTACACCACAATTCACTTTTAACTTGGCCAATTACATATATTGAAGACAAAATAAAGATTCTTTTTACAAAAACTTTGCAAAACTCAAACTCCAAACATCCAGAGAAAATACACATTCTACACCTGACTCTTTTCTTTACCTTTTTTGAACATTTTTGTTTGTGTTGGTCTTAAGTGTCAAAACTATAGAGAGCATCAGATCAATACTGTGCTTGCCGCCCCTTACAACCTGCATTTCACCACATCCTTAATCATCTTAAAAAAGTTGCAGGCCAGATTTCAGCTTGTTGACATCACTGTGGTTCCAAAGAATGCCTTCGGTTGTTCTCACCGTGGCTGGGGCTCCTGGGACACTGTGTTGTGCTGTGCTCTCCAACTCCACTGGCTGATCAAAGACAGTCATTGTTGAGTAGGTGTCCACCATGAGGCATGAAGGGTCATCTGACTGTCCAGGTATCTTACCAAGGGGATAGTTTTTCCACAAAACTTTGTCGGCACAAATCTGCCATGGAGAGCCTCTGAGCAACTTTGCTTTTTCCGCCTCAGCATCTGCCCACTTATAATCGTGAGAGGACTCACACCTCTCAAAGTCTGCCTTGGATCGCCATCGTCTTGAGTGTTGGAGCTTCTCATGTAAACTATCGAGTGTGTATATGGGCTGTTGTTTCTGCTGTGGAGTGGGATCACATTCTGGGCGTGTGGTCTGCGTGTAGATGGAGGAGAGCAGCAGCAGCCTCTCTCGGGTTTCCACAGGAAGTGGGTGCTCCATGTCATCCAGGATTAATTCGAGCAGGTGAGGCGTGCTAACACACGGAGCATCCAAGCATGCGGAAAGCAACTGCTGCCACCTCAGCTGGATGCGGTTCACAAAAATACTGCTCTTGATTCTGGCCTTCTTCTGACCCTTTGTCTCAAAATGGTACTCAAACTTTTTCGTGTTACAAACGAAAACTTCAGAGATCCAAGCAGAGATATAGTAAGCCTTGTGATTATTTGGCTCTGTGAAGAGTATTTTCAGTTCAACAAAGAGCTTCTCCAGAAGCAGGTGAATAAAGGACGGTGAGTTAAGCATCTTCAGGAGGGGCAGCCAAAAGCGCAGGAAATTTTGAGGGAGTCGGGGGGCAGAGGGGCTGGTGTTGTTACAAGGGTCACAGCCTAGTGTTTCCAGCTGTTCAACAGTCGGCACCAGAAATCCGTCCTCCAACAGTACATCAATCAATAAGTCACTTGAGTCCAAAGCAAGCTGCTTGATCTCCGCTAGAATCCAGTTCATTTCTGCAAAGGGTTCTGGTGAGCACCTCTTTTCTTTATATTCAGAAACTCCATCAAATCCCTGGTACTGCTCCCTTTCAAAAGATATCAGAAGGTCACGTGCATTCTTGTAAGCCTCCACCTCTTTTTGTCTTGCAACAAGCTCATCGTCTTGGGATTTTAAGTAAGCCTCTTCATCATCTCTATCTGACTGGGATTCCCACGCCTCCTCATTAGAACCCCCTCCCAGTTGTCTGGACCAGTACTCCTGCTGGAGCCACTCCAGAACCGCCTTACATCCCTTTCGACACCACTTCAATGTCGGGAGCTTCCGATGTGTGAAATCGTGCCTCAGATTCACAATCCATTCTGGGATGTTCAACTTGCCAGCCAGCCGCCTAAGTGGTCGAGCAACTTTCCCCTGCTGGCGCTCAGTGATTAGATTGACAAACCTGACCATGGCGGTTCCGTAAAGCAGGACCAGGTCATCTCCGTTCAGCTGTCCTGAGCGGTCCAGCACCTGGCACCTGACCAGGTCGGCGGTGCAGTCCACGGCCACGGGGGAGTTGTTAGCGTATCTGCTTTTCCAGGCAGATATCCTGTGCAGGGCGTACTTCTGTAAGGAGGGGTCATTTGAGTAGAGATACTCCAGTACTTGGTCCCACTCAGCTTTGTTGATCCATGCTACCACATGGCGTTTTTTCACCGAGTTCTTTTTCTTCATTTCAACGGCGGGAGCGGCTCACGGGTCACTCACGGCAACTCCTCGTTTATCTAAAGGCGAACGGGTCGTAAACTCTTGCCTCCTGAAGGTTCCCTTCTTTAACAAGTATTAAAAATACGTATTTTTTGCGGTGCAAAATGTTCGTAGCTCACATTTCTATAGTTACCGATAGTATCACATCCAGGAAATGACGTAATCATCCCTCGTCTTCATTTGTACACGTCATTCGAGGCCGACGGCGACATTTCTGCAAAATGGCGGGTGGTTTGAAAGAAAAACAACTCGCGCAACATGTTTATGATTTATTGCAGGTAAAGTAAAAAGGCTTTAAACATTAATAATAATAATAATGGATTAGATTTCTATAGCGCTTTTCAAGACACCCAATTACGAATTAATAAGTGTCTTTGTGAAACTTCGGCACTGTAACCGAACCAAGTGTAATCTGGATAAATTATTCAACATTTACTTATTAAGCTGTAACTATCATGAGATATCACGTTGTTAGCGTCTTCTTAATATGATCTTATTACAATAATCAATATCATTAGACGTGGACCTGGATCAAACATATAATCTCCCACTGACATTTATTTGATATCTGCAAGTCCTTAAAAGGTCTTCAAATGTTTTACAGTCAGTTTAGTCATTAGGTAGTCTTAATTTAGGATGGGTTATGTATGTTATAGTCAATGTAAGCCAAACTTATCCTAATGCTGTCTTTACTCATATACACACCTTACTGATTACAAAATGTAGATTAGCAAGCGGAGAAAAGAGATTTGTGCAAAACTCAGACTTAGATTTGGTTACAGTCATCATGATTATGGTACATCATCATTTAACAACATCTGAAAATCTAATAATCTGCCTTTATTTGTTCAAGGCTGCGTCTTGTCCCATGATGGAAGGCTTATTCCTGCAGGAGTCAGACAGTAAGCTGCAGCTCCTGTGTACTCCCTCTCAGCACCGCACCGACATACTGGCATGGATCTGCAGCAGGTGAAATACGATAACTGAAACGCTGGCCTTTGGTCCATCTAGATTGAACATCATCATAATTACACTGTAATAGAAAATAAACTGTTTGCCTTGTGGTCACTTTACAGAGTCAACCCAAACTTTTCCAAGGAGAGGTCTATAAGATCTGAAGTCCCTGACATTTTAAATAAAGGTAACATTATCTTTCAGGGGTTTACATACTTTATTAAAAATGTAGTTATAGACACCTTATTTCTCCAGTTCTTTGTTGAAACAAGGTACTTAAGTTGCCTGATTCTTTGTAGATATGGCTGTACTTGGGCAGGAGTTGATGTTGTGCAAAGCAGATGATTTGGATCTGATCAAGGTGAGAAGCTTCATTATGATGGTGTTGTCACTTTAGGGAAAGGGATTTGGGCTCATCAGATTTTATTCATTAATTTTCATCCAAAATGTTCATGTGAAAGCCTCTGTGAAATTTGTGTGACCTTACAAAAACCTAAAACACACTTTTTAAATGTATCTCAGTTTTTTAAATTTGACAGATTATGAATATGTATGTTTTATGAATATCAAAAATGCTAATTAAATATAAATTTTAAAAAACTAAGCACATATATACTGTATATACTGTCTTGTTTTTTGAGTTCCAATCCACTAACATAATAACCAGTTGTTGAGTCATCGGACAAACATAATACTGATGAAATTAACTCCTTCCAACTTGAGGACTTTTCGAGGTCTGATGAATTTATGAGATGCTTTAACTTTTCTTTTTTCCCAAGAATATCCATGACATGAACTGTGTGAGTTAGTAGAGAATCACCTTATTTGTCTGTATCACACCATTGATTCAGGGTGAAACAAGTCCTCTCCAACAGCTGCAGTTCTTCGAGCAGCTTTTAAGTCTCGTCCCAGACTGCAGGAAGTCACCGTTCAAAACAGACGAAGAGATTCTGCTGAATGAACTCTTTGCTACTGAGAATCTTCCCCAACTCACACAAGTGCTGAAACCCTCACTTGACCCGTGGCCCGCTCACATCAAGTACGTACATACTGTATCTTTAAAATCTGGACCTCACAGCGTTGCGGTGTTCCTGTCTTTTTTACACTTTGCCAGTGTCTTTAAACATTCGTCCCTCTTGACCTCTCTTATGTATTTTTAACGCCTGTCACAGGGCTTTGCACAAGGGCACCAAGTCATCTAGTCTAAAACCAAGTATTGAAGAGGTTGATGTGGCCTCTCTTCTGCAGTCCACACAGTCAGCGTTGGAGCAGCTGCAGTCCGAGGTAGAAAGCTTTACCTCTTTAACTTTAATCTCCCCAAAAAAGCACTGTAGAATAAAAACATGCAGTTTCCACCAGGTCACGTAGGCCTCTCCTGGGTGTTTTCCACTGGTGGTTATGTGTTTGCCCTTTCTTTTTCCCTGTTTTCAGTGTGACTTTCTGACTACAGAGGGGCAGGGTCCTGGCGTCTTCTCTCCGAGTGCTTTGCGTGTGGCGGCCAGTGACCTTCAACAGTTAATGGCTACGTTCACCCATGTATATGAAACAGACTTAAAAGCCTACTGCAACAGAGACCCTCCCAGTCTCAGCACAGAGACAGACGTCTTCCAGAGAGTACATCAGCTACTGCTGGCCTGCAACACGGTAACCGACACCTGTTGACACGCACAGATAAGCCGAAAAACTGTCCCCACCTGCACAAAGAAGTCATACTGACACACTTTTGCATGTGATGTTGTTTCTTAGGAAGTACAAATGTTAAACGAACTCACAGAAGCGTCTGCGTCCATGAATGATGACGTCACTAAGATGCAAATGCAGCCTCGCTACTGGAGTCGAGGGGAGAAGCGCACATTATGTAAGTGAACGCTGTCCTGTTAAATGCACATTCAGTCCAACAGTGTGATGCATGGTGTGTGGACTGTTCTTTTGTTTGCCTTCTGTTGTCTTTTGCAGCCGACCAGTTGGACGAACTCACAAGGCGTTACAGAGACTTTCTCTCCCTGCTTCATCCCTAGCGCAGATGGCACATCTGGTCACAGTGTAGCGCTCAGACGCCGGCCAAAAACCTCACACCATTGATGAAAACATGGGCGTCTATTCCAGATATGAGGGTCTGCCCTGAGTTTGTATTTAAGAATTACCAGCAGCCACTGGTACTTTGCAGACATTTTAGCATAGTGTACACACCACTGTCCGTGTCACATGACTGAGATGTTGCACAGGTTTAAACTGGTCAGTGAGGATCAGTTTGCATCGCAGTAATTGTATCAGAATTTAACTTGTTGCTTCTTACTAATTATTTCTGTGATTTTTCATATTGAATTTCTGAATAAATGTTTATATTGTAATCCCAGCAGACTTGGTGATGTACTAATTTACTTTTATGCTAATTTTTATAATCTTTCACCAGAAATGGGTGTAGTACAACAAGCATATAGAAGCATCTGACTGTACTTTACATAAGTCACCAAGAACAGGCCAGACATGAAGGTCTGTGTGTCCAACGGTCTTTGCTGCTGTCCTTTTTAGAAGCAATTTTAAGGCCAAACTCAATGTAAGAAATGATAAATCAGTGACAGCAGTTGCACTTCCTATATTTTTGTAAACTCCAGTTGTTGATTTGAGGCTTTTTGAGTGTTTAGACTTTTGCAGAAGTGCTGTAGTACTAAAGTTTTAAACAATGGACACATCCTTGTTTGATAAGATACAAATATTTTCACCTTACCCTTCAAGTATAGAAGTATTGGCCATGACAAAATGTTTGGCGACTTTGGGTCATATTTTTGGGACGGTACGAGTTCAGAGGTTGTGATGCCTCGATTCAAAGCGACAGCCATTACACAGAGAAGAACAAGTGTCCCACATGCTTTTAATAACAGCACAAAGTTTGGATTTGTAGATTTAATGTTACATAACGAACACATATTTACATTTCTTCTTTATGATCCCATCAGTGCAGGAGGATGTGTGGTCACTGACTCAGTTCCACCTTAGCTCATCAGTCCCTGCTGATGGTCAGGTCACACTGCGCACCTGCGGTGGACTCTGGGACAGTTAAAAGCCTTTGCTGGTCAGCCACTCCTTCAGCTCCTTGTCAAAGTGACCTTTGACCTTCAGGGTCATAGTGACCTCGTTGACCTGTGTCGGCAGCTCTTTCCCTGTCACCTCTTTCAAATACTGCTTGACGTCCTTCTCCAGAGCCCAGATGTCACCTTCCACTTTACGCACGAGCGTCATCATGCGGTTACCGTGGGTCAGGTCCGTGTAAACCGGGATGTTGTGCATGCGGGAGCGACGGATCATGTAGGGTAGAAGTGGCGGTGAGTCAGCCGGAGGGGTCCAACCGGACGGAGTGGGACCGGCGTGTTGAGGCGGTGTGGGGACCCGTGTAGGTGGGATGAGCCGCTCTACGAACTTGTATTCCTCCGCAGACTCCACTATCACCTGTTTTTTGTCCTCTGGAGCAGCAGCAGACATGAACCGAAGACCGGCAGAAGCAACCGGTGTCCGGTTGGGAAGGCTGAAGGCTCCCCGTACCGTCCTCCGGAGCATCACGGACTGTAGAGTGAAGCACGCCGCCATGTTGTCAGAGGGGAAACAAGCGGAAGTAATAAGACCGGAAACGGGAGGAGGAGGGGGAGCGGCTGTGGTGAGCACTGCCCCCTACTGCTTAATGTTATAATGCACTCTGGAGGTACGATGAAAAAACAAGGCGTAAGAAGTAAAATTCAACATAGGGAAAGAAAACTGTTTTAATGTAACATCATATCAGATTTGAGTTGCAAAATTACCTAAGTTAAAGCCATAATCTGTTTCTACTAAATCTAAAATTCTAATACAATACTATCAAAAAAACTGTAATTTTGGAAATTTTTCCAAAACTGCTCAAAAACTGTTCAAGGTGACTAAAAATGGCCATTTAAAGGTATTTCACATTGTTTTAAACATTTTCTCTGACGGTCATTATCGCCCCCCAGTGGTCAAATGGTAAGGCTATAGTATGTGCTTCAAAAACTGTCA
>JAPQRQ010000026.1:20427789-20442436 GCA_037367365.1 Apogon talboti | reverse complement strand
ACTAGCGACAACGGCAAGTTGATAGGACCAATATTTTGGGAGATATTAGTAATTGTGGTATACAATAGCCTTACAATAACATTGAATCATAGAATCATCATTGAAGTGGGTTACCTAGCAACAGATAAACAATAGGGCCCCGTTGCCATGGTGTCACATTTCATGTGCAGAAACAGACATGCCAGCTGAGAGGTTATTTAACTGAAAATGCCAGTGGAATTTAGCAAGAAAGTAAAGGAATGAACTGTATCAGAGGATCTAGAACCCGTCAACACACTAGTATATAGCTGTAAGTCTATGGACTGTGTATGTGTGATTACAGTACCCACTATATACTTGTTTTTTGTTTTTAAGTTAAAACACTACATTAGTTCATTTCCACCAAACAAATTTAAGGAAAAACAAAACACACATCCATTAGATTGACAGAAAAATACTTAGACAACTTTATTGTGTATCAAAATACTGTCTTACAAACACTTTAAAGCCTTTTTTATGAGGACAAGATTCATTTTTTTTGTTCTCAAATACAGAGCAGACACACAGCGAGCTGGAAGGAAGAAGGGAGGGGGGGTGAATGGTTGAAGGGGTGAGATACAAACACTGAGCTGAAAATCAAAGCAACATCTGTTCTCTTTTTGTTTTTGGTCATGTTTTAGGACGTGACACACATCATCATCATCATCTTCAGCCCTTCTGTCCAGCACAACTTGTAGAAACTTCCCTTTTTAAACCTTTTTAATTTAGATGCAAAAGTTCCATACTTAGAAGTGAACCACCAGTAACACCACATCATGTCTTGCTGTCTTAAACTGATGTTATTCGTATCTGAAGTGTTTTAGAACCTAATGAACATGCAGAGCACATGTTGGTGTCACACATTAAACACACAGAAAGCTTAGGTACACAGCAGCGGTGTTTGAGAGAGCATGTGTGAGACAAACCACGAGTGACGTTAAGTTACTGTGAAATGTGTTACCATCTTTAGGCTGGTGATAACCGTCTCCCGTCTGTTCACATACAGTATGTTGCTCTAGTTTAATCTACGTCAGCAGTTCCCTACTCTAATCCATACTATGGTTTCAAGAACAGCAGTGCCTAAAACTGGATTCACGCTAGCAGCAGGTAAACAACTGTATTGGTTAAAGAGCATGAACACAAACACACTGGTGTGGACTGGGCCGGCGCTGAGCATCAACACTACAAAAACTACCCCTGTATTAGTAAAAGACAAGCCATTCATCTCACTTTTGTGTGCACAATTAAAGGACTTAAATCAAAGTGTTGGGGAGGCAATATTACATCGGACTCTCTTTGGTTTAAGTCCTATGATTGCCCATTGTAAAAAACTGAATCCATTATTATGAATATAAGAGTAGCTCTTCCAGTGTAAACAGTAACCCTCCATTCAATGCTAGGCTCAGCTGTGCCAAAACGTACGCTGCTACACTTCGCTAAGCTATTTTATCGCCCTGCATTAGTTCAGACTAATCTAGGGGCCACTACGTCCACATATGTCCATGACTTAAAATGTAAAAAGCCTAAGGCACAAATGACTGCTAGTTTACAGTAATAAAGAAGGTGCATCTTTCTCCTCCCTATATTTACCTAAGGATGTGATTAACGAAAGGAATGAAACAAGTGGTGACGATAATGACCAAGAAAGGGGAACATGTGCATTCATCTTTGGGAGACCAGACTGGGAATAAGCCTTAAGGTAACAGTGAAAATGTGTTGAAGCATTGATTTTAAAACAGGAATCTGGCTGAGGGTAAACACTGATGTGAGAATCTGTTTTGTACTTGGTTTTATTTTAAACAAGGGAGGGACCGGAGCTGTAAACATTGATTGGTTAGACTTTAGATATGGTTTCAGTTGTTTTAAACAGTGGTTTGATAAGTTTCCGATTGCAGAGCGGGGTTTTAGACAGTGATGTGGTAGGGGCTGCCAGGGATGTGTTCGTCCCCCCACTTGACCACCAGGATGTACTCTCCCTTCTCTTTGAGCTGGTAGCTGACGTTGTACAGACGGTTGCCCAAATGTTTCACTAGGATCTCCTCACAGGGGACTTTCGGACCGTCCACACCTACCAGGAGCATGTTACGCCCTGTCGAATGGACACAGATGACATTATCAGAGGCAGTTCCACATGAGTAGTATGACACCAGTGTGATTCCACACACTTAGACCAGTGTGAATCTGACATGTTTCTCCATAATTAAAGAAAAGACCATAAAGGGCCTTTGTGGTGGAAAGTATTTTTACTGCAGTACTTAATACTGATTTGAGATACTTTATTAGAGTATTTCCACTTTATGCTTCTTTATACTCCAACTCTACAATATATAAGTGGCAAACTAATTTAAGTTATCCAGGTGACAGTAGATAACTTATAAAATACAACATTATTTAAGGCTGAACTAGTTTCCAACATTTTTGTTTCATATCAGATGTCTACGAATTGTTAACCACTATCTTGTAATTTTTTCTACTTAACACATTTCATTTCAATAAATGTTCAAAGGAAGATCAGAGAAAATGAAGGAAAAGTGTGTATCACAACTTTTCCCCTTCTTTCCTCCTCCATTAGTTGTAACATCATCCTTTAGATTTATCTGGTGTCCCTATAGATGAAACTGGACAGAAATGAGTTCAAATACAACTGATGCTTCACTGTTACTAATCTGATGTCACATATAAAAATGCAGCAGTTGGAGGGACTAAACCAGTACTTTTACTTCAGTAAAGGCTCTGCGTACTTCTCCCACCACTGTTTGTTAATATCCTCATTCTACACACCTGCTTTGCTGCAGTCAACACTGAAGCTGTTCTTCTGACCGATGAAGCCCTTGGTCAGGCCCAGGCCCTTTGCCACAACCTTGCTGGCATCTGATTGGACGGGAGCCCCCTGCTGAGTGCAGCTGATGGCACGGGTCACGGGGTCAACCATCACAGAGGACGTTTCATGCATACTGTGGCTGGACACCAGTTTGGAACCTGGAGAGATTTGGATTGAAGTGAAGGTTGGAGACGGCCTCAGTTTACCTATTCCATTATAGGGTGCTTATCTATTGTATCAGACTCTCACATTGTAGCTCGTCTGAGGACTCACCAGTGATCTTAGCCTTGAATGGGCTTCCAACAATATGGTAAGGACCACCATATTTGATGGAAATGAGATAGTTGCCAGGAGCCATTGGGGTGTACGTAACCCTGTAGCCCTCAGGGCACTCCACACAGTCCATTTTCACCTTGGAGGGCCCGTCAATGGTCACAGCTAAAGCCCCTGGACCTGCGTTGCTTGTGTTCACCACAAATTCACAAGCAGTTCCTACGGCGTAATGGACAGGAGAGAATGACTAACATACACGAGGAGATAAAAAAGACATTTAAAGGGCTAAGTCAGGGACTGATCAGCCTCTTCTCCTTTAATGCGACATGGTTCATTACCTGTAGTGCCTCCCTCCAGTCCTGGCCCATAAGCAGACACCATTCCAGGGTCTCCAGACTGGCCTGTCTCTCCAACACGGATCTTAAACGGACTACCGGGAATGTGGCTTCCATTGAACTTGACGTCAATTAGATAGAGGCCGTTCTCTCTGGGGATGAACCGGACTGCGTACTTATCTAGAATAAAAGTGGGTGCGAAGGGGTTCACATCTCAAGCTACACAGCGAAAAAATATTCCCCAAAGGTGTTATGAAATGGTGTGAATAGACGTAACATTTCTATGACGAGCCCCAGATGAATGTGGGCGACATGCTCGGGTTACCTTGGTCTATCTCAGTGACACAGCACTCCTCCAGGGCTCCAGAGGGGCTGTGGACCTTCGCATCGATCACACCCTTGGCACCGTTCAAGCTGACAGCGAATGACGCTGGCTGGTTCACCTTCAAGCCCGACTCCTGCTCGACAACACTGACATGCTCAACAGGGTACCACCATTGTTTCAACACTACAGCATTACATATAACACAATATGTCTATTAACACAGGACACAATGACATATTTTTCTTTCTTCTACCATTAACCTTACCTGAAGGTCGCTAACAAGGCTAAAGAGGAGGGCTGCACAGTAAAAGGCAGAGAAGGAGCTTTGTGTGTAAAACAGAAAGTTAGAGGGAATGAGCAGTGTGTAGGCTTGGCAGTGTATTTGTGAGTTTATGTGTACATGTGAACGTGACTCTCAGAAATGTTGATGTATGGGAATAAGTGAGTAAGTGTACACATTTGTGTTTTACATGTGTATGTAAGCAGTGACAGAGGAAAAACAGCCCATGTCAGACCTCTTTAACCCTTTAGCGCCCAGTATGATTTATAGGTGGGAGGCTGTTGAGAGCCTTTAGAATGAGGCACGAGAAACACACACAGTCCTCTTGTATCCCAGAAGCCTTGCACCACCCAACAATGCAGCAGCAGCAGCAGCTAGTCCTATGCTTTTACCTTTGAAATTACCTTCACCTTCGTTTCTGAAAACCTTCACTATTCTGATTTTCTAAAGTCATTCTTTAAAATTTAACTTTAAGAGAATAGATATATCAGTGACGTTCTCTGAATGGCAGATATGCTGACACTTCACCCTACTGAAGTCATGTTGTGAAAAATAATTAGTCTCCATACATAAATGAATTGTGAAAATACATACTGCTGAGATGATAAATTAGTGATTCTAGGAGCTGCAGCTGCTGCATTGTGGGCACTGTGGCCTGGTGTGTGCGCACACGGATGTGTGTGTGTCTCAGAGCCTCACCTGAAGACTGGCAACAGTAAGGCGACGGGCGTCGTCAGATGGCGAGGCCACAGGGACGATGAAGGGGCTGTCTGGGATGTGCTCATCATTGAAACGGATGGACACCTCGTAGTCCCCTACAGGACAAAAGATGTCATGTAAGAAAGACAAAAAAAGACCAAACAAGACAAAATACAACATCAATAAACAGATTTAGTGGATGTACAATGCTTTATGTGCAAGACCTGCTCTGTTCTTATTCATTCGTAAACCTTTCCCTGGTTCTTTTCTCACCAGGCTCCTGCACGATGTAGGAAACGCCGCTGGAGCCGTCCTTGCGGTCCTCAAAAGCAATTTCCGCTTTGCTCGGCCCCTCCACAGCGATACTGAGACCTCCAGCTCCAGCCTCCCTCGTCCAGATACTGAACTCAGCTACACACAACACAAAGGCCAAAACAGTGTCAGGTACAGGTTATTTAAAGATACTGAAGCGCACAGTCTTCAGTACACACACACACACACACACACGCACACACACACACACACACACACACACACACACACACACACACACCTGGTACTCCAGCCTCTGCTCTCTCCAGGCCTGGTCCTCCAGCACGGACCTTATGTGCTCCTCCCTCTCCCAGGGGACCAACAGTGAACTGGAATGGACTTCCAGGTACGTGCATGTCATTATATTTCACACACACGGTGTGCACTCCTGTCTCAACGGGAACGAATCGAATGCAGTAGGTGTTGTTCTCTCCCTCCATAATGTCAGCCTTGTGGGTCTTTCCAGAGGGGCTGGTCACCTGAGCGGTCATGTCCGCTATGCTAATCTCTGAAGACACAGAACAATGTTTAAATTACTGTAGTGAGAGCACTGTTCAGAGAGTCAAGGCACATTCAGGAGAGGAAAATTTACAAAAAAAAACATTATAAAAAATTATTCATTATTCATATTAGTCAGAATGATGCATATGAGGGGGCTTTAATGAAGTTGGTGGAAAAAGAACATAGCTTTGACATGGTTTAAACCGCACAGATGGACTTAAAGGCTGGTATCAACGCTTCCAGAAGTCTACTGACCTAGATGGAGCATATGTTGAAAAGTAAACATCTTCACTTAAACTGTTTTTTCCAACTATCCTTTTTTTGAAGCCCCATCGTAGATCTAATCCCAATAAGTCCAATTTTAACCCTGATCCATATTCACATACAATGTTTTCAGCTCATGTCTCCCCTTGGACCCCCTGTAACTCACACCCTGACATCAGTGACAGGTACATAAACAGGTTCCATATATTACAGTTTATATAGCGTCAGTGTCATATCTTTCTGTCTCACTCACCTGGGATCTTCAGGCTGAGGTCACACTGGCTGCCCACATTGGCGACTGACGGCGCCCTCCTCTTCCTGGTGATGCTCTCCTTCATCCTGCCCTCCCCTGTTACCTTCACCGTGAATGCACTCCCTGCACAAACACACCAACAATACACTTGGAGTTAGGTCTTCAGAAGAACATCGCCGTCTATAACCTCAGGCTCTTTCAACACAAATACCTGGCACGTGCTGATCAGCGAACTTGATGTTGATTATGTAATTTCCTGGTTCTGTGGGGCAGTATGTGACCTTACAGGTGCCGTCCTCCTGGTCCTCGGTGTTAATGTCCACTTTACTGGGGCCCTCAATGGACAAGCTGAGGCCGCCATAGCCTTTAAAAATAATGAAAGGTAAATTTAAAACCCAATGAACCGAAATGTCACACACAAACCACTTACATAGTCATTTTATTTGTACCATATACAATGCATAGGTGCAAGGTTTGTCCCTTAAAGACAGGGAAGTGAGTCAACACCATTTCAGTCTATTTTTTTATATTTTGATCTTCTTAGTTTTTGCAATGAAAATATGCAATTTACATACTTGAAGAGATAAAACAGTAGATGTAACAAAGAGGAGATATATACACACACACACACACACACACACACACACACGAGGACTGTACCTGCATCACGAGTGTCGATGATAAACTCAGCAGGTTCAAAAGTCCTGGCTTCGCTCAGACCCTGGCCACTAACACGCACACGACTGGCATCTCCAATCTCTGACTGGTTGATCATAACGGCTATAGGGCTGCTGGGAATATGGCGACCGTTCTTCTTGATGTTCACCAGGTGCTCTCCAATCTCCTTCGGTACGAATGAAATGCCTGTGAGGGATGTGCACGAACGGCAGAAAAGGGTTAAAAGTGAAGGTTTAAAGGGTGACTGCTGCTGAGAATCATCTTTTTTAGCAGTTTTCCTCCTCGTGTTTTAGTGACACTTACCGACATGTCCATTACGCAGGGTCTTCAGCAGGCAGGGCTCCTCACGGCCAGAGGGCGTGGTGAGAGAGGCGGTCAGCTGGCTCAGGTCTAGGTCTCCAATGTCCAGTGGAATATCTGCAGCTGAGCCCACCTTCAGATGAGACATCCTCATGGAGTCATCGCCTGGAGAAAAACAGTAACCGGACAGTTAAGGGCCACGCTGGGGACATAAGAAGCTGCAGAGAGAGAAGGGAAGAGGACTTTTACCAGTGATCCTAGCAGAGAAGGGGCTGCCAGGAATGTGCTTGTCATTGTATTTGACCAGGATGCTGTAGTCTCCAGGCAGGACAGGCAGGTAGGACACAGTGCAGGTCCCATCCTGGTTGTCCACACAGCTGATATCAGCCTTAGACGGACCCTCGATGGCCAAGGACAAACCTCCTACAAGGACAGGACATGAACAGACAGTGCACTGTGTAAGTTTGTTGTCTTTATCACAAATTTAGCCCCATTTCCTATTTGCCTGATGAAAAATGTCAAAAAAGTACAAATAAAACATCATGTCATTTTAAAATGTATTCACACGACTTATGAACAATATCCATAAAAAATTGCTGTAAAAGATGTGTGTATCAGTGTGTTTTTGCCTGTTATTAAGCTGAAAGCAGCGTATGATTTTCACCATATATTTTTCCCCAAATTTGTGGGAATGGTGACCAAGCAAAAGCGGTTTTTCACAGATTCAGCAAGAAAACGAGCCAGATCGCTACAATGTAGAATTACAGTCCATCAGGGTCGTTTAAAAGAATGAGTATAGTCGGTGGATGGAGGTAAAGGCGATATTTGGCTTCAGCACTCAGAGAGAGACAACCAAATTACTGCTGCGTGAAATTCCAATTCCCACAATGCACTTTGTGACAAAATTTCCAAAAAGGTCCTGAGTGATGTTTCGGTTTGTTATGTAAACAAGCGGACTGTGTGTTCACCATGAGGGAAGTGATTCGGGTGTGTAAGCACAGAAAGACTCATGGATTAGTGATAGTTAGGATATCACTGGGGTTAAAAATTTGAAAAAAAAAATGTGATGAAAAGTCATAGGCTGATTTAAGGAGACACATAGACTAATACAAAAGTAGACATTTTCTCCATAATTTTAGTATAATTTTTTTTTTGTAAGGCCTTATTTTTACTAATCCTGGAATAAATAAAAAAAGTCTTGTGTAAACTGTCAAACTGGTGCTGTTTACCTTCTCCAGCATCTTTAGTGTTAACGGTGAAGACAGCAGGTTTGTTGACAGTTCCGTGGATGAGACCAGGACCATAGGCACTGACATTACCACTGTTCATATAATCCACAAAGAACTGCAGAGGACTTCCTGTGGAAAACAAGACGACAACAAAATGTTAAGATGAATTTATTTGTAATTTTACCCCACCATTTTTCTGTATCTAATGTCTAATTAGAGATTTTTTTTCCATTTTTACAGTCAATTCAGAAGTTTTTACCTGGGATGTGAATGCCGTCATATTTGATGTCCATCTCGTGCAGTCCAGCTTCAGTGGGGGCATATTTGACAGTGACGGTGCCATCCTTATTGTCCGTGATGTCAGGCTTGGCCACTTTGCCTGAGGGCATTCGGACCTCACCTTCACAAGGTCACAAAGAAACTGTGAGATACATGTAACACTGAACATTGTACGCCATGAGTTAGTCAGTCATCTGTGCTCTGTCACCTGTGATCTCTCCCTTCTGGATGGTGAATGGGATGACCAGATCAAACGGTCTAAGTCCTGCTACATCCAGACCATTCATTCCCATTGGTCTGTCTGTTGCCTGGGAGACAGAGGGCAGAGGTCAAACACTACCTGGACAGAGTCTGTGGGCGCCATATCCTGTTCTAACTGAAACATAATCAGAAACATTCGTAGGGGTGCAGATACAGTATGATGACAAACAACACTGGAGACGGAGGGCTAAAGGCTCCCAAGCACCAGCAAAAGTGTCATGAGACAATCATGAGATGAAATGACTGACAATGAAGTTAACAACTGCGATCATGATGACGAAGACAAACTGTGAGAGAGAATGATATGAGGACAAAAACCACCAGTAGGTTGGATGAGGAAACAAAACCCCACTGAGCCATTTTGTACAATGTGGAGCGGCTGACATGCTCACATTAATGAAAAAATGTCAAAATGGCAGCTTTTGTCTCCCAAGCGAGTTGTATGAGGTGCCATGGAGCAATACTGAAGGGATGGGCTGCACAAGAATTTAAGGAAAGGTATTTTATTCCTTATTTATTTTTTAGTGGTTGTTGTGCAGCCCCGATGCACTGTCCATGTCAGAGAAATGCTGGAAACAGGATGAAATGAGTGGAATGAGAGAAAACAATGAGACCCTGAGAGATGGCACCTGCAATGAGAGATAACAGACATGGATGCAGGGGGGGATGAAGGGAGGCCACGTATGAGGATGAGGATGAGACAAAGTAAAAGTGAGAGAAGGGAAGACCCACGTATGGTGAACAAAAACGGAGTGAATTCTATGAGAGGATGAAAAAAGGTGGAGCTTTTAGGTACCCAGGGCTGTTGAGCGTAGTACTGGGGCATTTGGCTCTGCTGCATGAGCTGGTCTGATGGAGCTCCTTCCAGGGCCTGAGAGGGAGGGGGGTGATGGATACAGGGGAGTGTTGGGGTTGGAGAGGGTGAAAAAAGATGGAAGGGATTGGAGGAGAATAAAAGGTAAAAGTTGTCAGAGTGATTTTTAAAATGCTGGTGCCACCAGGACCCAGGATGTTTCTGTAGGGAGAAATGGCATCAGGAATGTTCGGCCGCTTATGATAGCAGTAAAGTCTGCACGCCGCTCACCGTGACTTGGAAGGGGCTGTTGGGGATGTGCTCTCCTCCGAAACGGACGCAGATGACATATTCGCCAGGCTGTGGCGCCGTGTAGAAGATGTCAAATGTGCCGTCTTCATTCTCCACAACATCCACATCGAGCTCCGCTCCCTCGGGCGTGCACACGCTGCATGTCACCTTGCCTTTCCCAGCAGCCTTAGCATCCACTGTGATGACTGTCTGCTCTCCAATCTGAATGGTTGGACCAACACCAGCACCTGAAGAAGTGAGCAGAAAAGGTGTGCATGTAGAGATTTTTGATACATATATATATTTTATTAAAACAGATAACATTTAGCATGCACAGTCCATAACCATAAGACCAGGTTAAAGTTGGATGAGATTCAGTCATGTTATTTCCATCTATGTCGTTACTAATGGCTCTTATGTTATTATCATCCAGTTTCCATGTAGAACTGAAAGCTAGATTAGAGTGCCATTCCACCATGCCATCATACCTACTCTGTTAGTCCATTAGTCTGTCCAATAACAGATGTGAGAGGGAGACAGAGACAGATGACTTATAAGAGGAAGACGAAGAACAAGATAGGAAGGCAAAATGAAGACACTTATATGTGAGGAGAACAGTAAGAGACGTAATGGGAGGTCCTGATGAAAGCTGCTGCCACTATCCTCCATGCTCACATTAAAGAAAGAGAGAGTAGAATAGTTATTACATTACAAAGTCATTCAGGAGGCTTACCTAAACCGTGACCGCCGATTGAGACTGATAAGGTGAGAAGCAGGGGAGCGAAAAAAAAAAAGTGACAAATAAAAGACAGTCAGGTGGGGTGGGGGTGGTGGGAGGCAATAACTGTGCTCCAAACACTTGATGAAACGAAAACAAACTGTGATGGTGGAGTGTGAAGCGGGGAAGGGGAAGGGGGGGTATATGTATGTGTGCAGCGGGGGACTTGGGCGAGGAGTGGATGTCACTCAGGAGCACAGCGTGAAGAACACAACATACCAAGTGCATGAAAAAATAATCAGGTATGAGCAGCAGGTGCTCTGACAGATGCAGTCTACAGTGGCTTGGAAACATTTGTCATGACTTGTTGGTTTCCACTTTCACAGAGTCATGGATGTGAACTGTTAAGGTAGATTTTATGAGATATGGAAGGGATTAAAAGTCAACACATGGAATTGTCTTGATTTCATTGGTAGAATCCAACATCAATTAAATCTTTGTTTATACTAAATATTAAAAGATAATATAAACAAAGCTTGTGTGTATATTATGTAAAAATGGGTAACAACCACAGAAGACACTGTTATAATCGACTAGAAAATTAAAGTCTTATTTCACTTGAAACTTTAATGGGATTTAATCTTTAAGATTCACACAGAATTTAATATACAACTTGTCCCACGTGCACTGTGTAAACTGTAATATTCATGAGAGAAGATGGCGTTTTTGACAACTTTCAATGAGGTTGTTGCACTTTTCTGCAAAAACTATATCAGAATCGATTCTTTTTAGAGTGTCTTATAAATGTCTGGAGGGGATCTTTAATAATAATGCACAGAAAATGTAACCTTGTATACAAGTGTGTCAGTAATTTTCCACATAGACTTCTTCCACTTATCAACAGTCCTCATACAAATACATACCTGTGACAGTGCATTTGCTGGCGTCTCCGGTGGGCAGAGCCCGGATACGGTAGGGTGAATATGGAATCTCGTCCCCTCCGTACTTGATGAGGATTGTGTATCTGCCAGTCATGTCCGGCACATACGACACCAGGTAGGTCCCGTCATGGTTGTCACGGATTTCGGCCTTCTTAGGCTTTCCTTCTGGGTCCTGTATGTGGACGATGAGGATGGAGGTGAGAGCGGCTCATTGCAACAGGTGGCGGGTGTATGTTACAGATGTAAAATAACCCCATAACATGTTACTCACAGTGATCTGCACAGCCAGGAGTCCTTCACCAGCGTCTTTGGCGTCAATGGTGAACTCAACTGGCAGAGAGGCGGGTACCCCTGTGGTGTTGAGGCCGGGTCCGCTGGCACGCACCTTACTGGCGTCGTGGGTGGGCAGCACCTTAACCTTGTAGGGGCTGAGATGAGCAGAGAAGAGACTGGTTGAACAGAAGACCTGAGGAGGTATGGCTGTTAAAATGTCAGAGTGGAACGGCAGTGATTTACATTAGATTCAACTTTATTGTCATTACACATGTACAGGTACAAGGTACCGAAATGCAGTTTAGCATCTAACCAGAAGTGTAATCAGTAGAAAGTATGTACATAATATACAGGATAGATTTTGGGGTGCTATAAATATACTATATGGATTGTTATATACAGATTAATAAACAGTGTTGAATAATGTACAGATTATGGACATAATATACAGGTGGAAACAAAAGGCATAATACATAGACTGAGGTGATATTAACATACTATACAATTAAATACTATGACCAAGTGGAAATACTATTATACAAGTGGATGACAGACATGGATTATGTGTAACTGAGTGTTACCTGCGTGGGATCTCCTCGTCAGCGTATAATACATTAATAGAGTAGGGTCCCTCTCTGGTGGGAACGTAGTTGACTGTGTGAGTTTGGTCACCGTTATCCACAACTTCAACAGGCTCCACCACACCTACACAGAGGCACAAAAAACAATAAGGGTTTTAACTCTTAGAATGTCATTTACTTAATATAAGGTTTACGATAGTGTCTATTTTGTGTTGGGCGGTTGACACTAGCTAACATTTTTATACCAAGCTGACAACGGTCTTGCTTGCCTATGTTCATGATAACATTCTGTACATAATTTTGGACCCTCTCACTGAAGTATTCACTGCCTCTCTTCTGCTTCTGTACTTCAGCAACACTTTACCACTCTATCTACACTGACTAACTACCATTAAATTGGAAATGGAGCTAGTTCACATCCAGAAACACTACAAACATAAACTCTATATAAGCACATGAGCATATGTAAATGTCACATATTTAACCTTTAATTACAACAAGGTATGAGGTAAAAAAAAATTCAGAGCTCTGAGAATAAATGACAATGAATTAAACTATATTATACAATATTATGCAATCCAACATTATGCATGAATTAACAAACATTGCACTAGTGTTGCAAAGGTTTTGAGTGGCACTGGCAGTACTAAAAGTGTACAGATTAGCATGTTTGAGAGGAATGCAAGATTAGAGCAGATGAATAATGTATGAATTCAGTCTAGTTAAATAATACGGCTAAAAATACTGTCAGCCACACTGCTGAAACAATGGTTAATATGAAACAAATTGATTTAAGCACAGAATACCAAAGATACACTACATTTTTAGATATGGTTTTTAAAATACTTCACTAATGATCAGAGCAAGAATGGGTATTTCTAAGTTTTTTTTTCCCCTAACAAATGTAAGTTTACAATCCACTTTAATATCCATTTTTCCTTGGAAATATACTTTAACACTGGAAAGTCATCAGTATGATCACCTTTCCTCGGCTCCGTACATTATTCTTTTTACCTACAGTATAGTCCTAACTGATGTAATTAACAGAGACAGATGCTCAAACACCTACCTTTAGGTCCTTGTACGCGGACCTGCAGTGGCGCCACTCCAGCTTTGGAGGCGTCCACTGTGAATGCCTGCGGAATATTTGCCCTGACGTTGTTGCCCAGGCCAGGACCCTGGCACTTCACCTTGGTACTGTCCACGGTGTCACTGACTGGCACAGAGAACGGACTTCCTGGATATATGGAATATCAGAGAAGTTAGAATTTTTTGACGCTGCAGTGCACAAAAAATATTGTTCCGTGTCAGATTTGCACCTGCAATGGGCTGTCTGCCGTATGTGATGTTGAGGTTGTATGTGCCCGGCTCATAGGGGATGTACTCCACACTGCAGCTGCCATCCTTGTTGTCAGTGCAGGACATTTTGGCCTCTGATGGACCCTCCATTGCCAGACCAAGACCACCAGTACCTGCTCCCCTGGAACAGGAAGAAAAGTTAAGAAACACTTGCATTTGCTGGTCATTCCATTCCATTTGTGTTTTACCCCTGGCTTTCACGTACCTGGTTTCCACTGTGAACTTGTTGGGTTTGTTTGTGATTCCACCTTTCAGCCCAGGTCCATGCACACGCACACGTGCAGGGTCACAACCCTCAGTCACAGCAACACGGAACGGACTCTTGGGCACTGGAGAGCCATCGTAGCAAACCTCCACACTGTGGGGGCCTAAAACAGACACCAGACAACACCACCTTTAAACTAAAGCATCAAAGAATCTAAATTTAAAAAAAAAATACTGCCTGTAGTTGACCATTATCCACTGAGACGGTTCAACTCACCTTCCTCATATGGAGTGTACTCCACGTTGTAGGTCCCATCTCCAAGATCAGTGATCAGGGCGTCTGTACGACTGCCAGAGGGGTTACTGATGAGCGTTTTGATGTGGTCACCTCCAGTCTTTGTGAGAGCACGAGCATCCACGGTAAAGTCTGTAGTTGCCTCACGGAAAACACCTGATGTAATACAGAATGAAGCATTTTGGAAAAAGGTTTCCACATAACTCTTCAGTAATTATCTAAAAGATTTATAATAGTGAATAATAACAGTGATGTGGATGACAACATACTGAAAATGAAGGTTCATACTGATGAAAAATAAATTAAGTAACCCTATTGTGTTCATCTAAAATTTGGGCCTATGTTTAGTCAGTGACATGTTAAT
>JAPQRQ010000026.1:20385156-20427689 GCA_037367365.1 Apogon talboti | reverse complement strand
CGGTAAAAGTTTAATTAGAAAGTACTTCAGACGGGGAACAGAGAAGGCGAGTCCGTCTCACCTGACGAACCTCTTCAATACCAGAATAGAATTTAAATAAAATGAATAAATAATGTGCTATACAAGTATACAAGGCAAGATGTATCAGATTAGAAAAAAAAATGTTGTGCTCCAAACAAATAAAGGAGATGAAATGTTCACAATACTCAACCAACGTCCACACTCCTACAGAGGGTTACTTTACCTTTGCCCTCAACTCCTGGTCCAAACACACGGACTCCACTGGCATCGACGGCAGGCTCCACAGTGAGCCGAGCAGGGAAGTTTGGCACATCCTGGCCACCGTAGCGGATTGTCAGAGTGTACGAGCCGGGGTACAGAGGGATGTAGGTAATGGTGTAGGTCCCGTCTCCATTGTCTTGGATGTGAACCTCAGCCTCGGTGCCACTATCTGAGATGATTTCAATGGTCAACTCAGCAGGGCCGGCGTTGGTACAGTCCACAATGAACTCCCCTGTTTCTCCAACCTTGGCGCGCTCCAGTCCTGGACCGGAGCAGCGAACCTGAAAGTAGAGGTGAAAGGGGAATAATGCGAATGATTAAAAGTGTATCTACTGAAATTAGCCTTAAATGTAAATTGCATTAAAAAATGGTATTAAATATTCCAATTTCTAAGTAAACAAATAACTTGTATGAACATCAACTACGTCAATGTCAATATAAAACCAGCTTTGAATGTTACAATTATCATATGAATTAATAATATTTCAAAATACTACATGTAACCATAAACTGTGGCTAACCTTGGAGGGGTCTGTGGCAGGATAAGCTGTGGGGGTGAAGGGTGATCCGGGGATAGGGATTCCGTCATACGTCAGCTCAACCTGGTATGGTCCTGCATCCCGTGGGATGAACTTCACCTGACTGGTCTCAGGACTCAAGCCTGGCTCCACCTGTCGATTGAAAAACTGTACAAGTTAGGCTTAGCATGCCAAATGCACTGTGTAGATTACAGACCCTAGACTTAAGAAATGATCATTTACAACATTACCATTCCTTTAATACATTTTAAAACCAGGACATAAAAACATACCTTGCTGGCGACTGGCTTCCCTGACGGTCCGGTCACCTTAGCAGCAACCTTGCCTTGACCACCTGCACCCTTTGATTTTACAGTCACGTCCTGGTCTTTGCCGACAGTCATTTCTATAAAGACACACAGAGCAAGAACAAAGTTAATTTTTTTTCCCTCAGAGAGAAAGCTGCATGACTTAGGTCTGTGGTTACTCATATTTTTCAATCTATGGGAAAATATATATTAGAAAAATAAAGTATTTTTGGAACATATATGGGGTTGAACTACAGAGGTATGGTAAGGGGAAGTGCGTACTGTCTGGCAGGCCTGTGACGTTGATCTTGCTGAGGTCCACTGTGGGTGCCACGGCAACATTGAAAGGACTCTTGGGAATGTGGTCCCCTCCATAAGTCACAGCAACTCCCAGTGGACCCTGGGTAAGACAGCGGAGAAGTGACACATGTGGCCCCATTAATTATGAAGAAAACCAACAGACTGAAAAATGCTCCTTTGGCTTCAAATAACAACCCAAGTTCACAAACCCAAAGTGGGTGCCTGTGTGTGTGTGTGTGTGTGTGTGTGTGTGTTTCTTGTGTTTACCTGCTGTACAGGTGTGTATTTGACAGTGTGTGTGTTGTCATGGTTGTTGATGATTTCAAAGTCCTTCACTGCCTCTCCTTTGGTTGGGCCACTGAAGTTGCAGTCCAGGTTTGCTTTTCCGGCTCCCTTGGTGTTCACAGTGAAATGAGTGGGCTTGTGCAGTTCAACACCTGAAACGCACACAAGAAGCATATGAGTCAATGAGTAGGAACAACAATACGGTGATTGACAGATTGACATTGTTCTGTCCTGTTCAGGTTTGACTAGAATGAATATAAGACTTGTATAGTTGGTATGAGCTGCCACCAGATTAAAAAAAAAAAAAAAAAAAAACAGGCAGAAAACTAAACAAAGTAATGTTTTTACAATCAACCACTCACTAAATAACTCATTATGTAACTGTGCATTTTTTTTTTGTGTTCTTACCACTGCGGCTGAGTCCTGGACCCTCTGCCTTGACCTTGCTGGCATCATGGGTAGGATCCACTTTGACCCTGATGGGTGTCATTGGAATAGCCTAAAGGACGAAGACAATACATCAACACACATTCAATCCCAAAACATACATTTGTATCACATGACTGACTTACCTGATCAGCAAACAGGACCATGATGGTGTAGCTGCCTGCTCCAGGAGGAGTATATTTGACAGTGAACGTGTCGTTGTCATTCCTTATGATGTCAAAGTCAATGTCGGCCTCTGCAGGTCCGACCACACCAGGGGCGCACTTGATCCCTATGCTGATGTCACCTAAAGACAGAAGACAAGGCTTAATTTAATAACATACAACCTATAGTCGGCAGCATTCTTGACTTTTCTGTTATAATTTCACTGTTCATACTTCATGGGGGGAAAACATTTAGTACACCTTTTACAGTAAACTATGTAGGGTTAAAGATGACAGAAAGCACGCCATGATTTAGATGACAGGAGTTTGTGTGGTATTACCTTGTCCAGCCTCTGAGCAGTCGACTGTGAAATATGTTGGCTCAAAGGCCTTGAGGCCAGTCTTAGCCACCCCAGGCCCAGATACCTTCACCTTGTTTGGATGACAGCCTGCTCCGATATTCATCTGTGGCCATGAGATCAAAAGAAAAATTAGTTTTTTGTGATGAGATGGAGAAATGATACTGGTGGCTGTGTGTGCATCCCTCAAAGCTCAGTGATGGACACAACACAGTAAGTGAATTCCAATCTACACATGGTACCGGCTAAACTAGAACCAACTGTTTGCCTTTTTTGGTTTCAATATGGCAACAGTTGAAGGTAATACCTGGTACTTAAGTGTCTGTTTTCACTAAGCTACATCTGAAGCCTTCCAGGTTTAAATGGCTGATAGAGCGGTGTGAGTCAAGTCTGTGGACATTTTAAATACCAGGTATTATCCATAACTTTTGCCCAACGGAAAACTAAAAAAGGCAGGTAGAGTTGAGTCGAGCTGAGACCATGCTATGTAAAAGCAGAATTTGTGTCGTAATTCTGTGGAGAAACATCCCTCTCTTAACATGCATGTATGTGTTATATATAATGTGTGTGTACTCATATACGTGCACTCACCCTGAAAGGACTGTCGGGAATATTGACACCTCCCCAGGAGACCATGACAGTGTGTTTTACAGGTTTACGTGGCGTGTAAGTACAAGTGTATGTGCCATTGCCGTTGTCCTTAACTTGGACATCCACAGGAGAGCCCTCACCATCCTGTAAAGTTAAAACATTAAGACAGACATGTCTGAGGCATGATAGATGATGCACTCCCTTTTCAGCTGACATGCTGAAGCACACGTAAACCTACCTGAGCCACAATCTTCAGAGGAGCTTTGCCGCCCTGTTTAGCATCGACGGTGAACTCTGTTGGTTTTCCAACAGCCAGACCACTGCTCTGTAGACCAGGACCATAGGCCTTCACCTGGAATAAACAGGCATTCATACACCTTCAGGAACACAATTTACATTTGAAGAGCAAAAACAAGAGATGTATGTATGCAGTATGTGTCTATCACACATATTTCTGGCAGGACTATTATAGTCCTGAATAAAAACAGGCCAAAACAATGACTAGCAGTGTAAAACTTCATTAACTGAAATAAAACATCACAAACTAAAACCAAATTAATTTACACATTAAGTCAGCATCATTTTTTATTTCCCTCCAATGGTAGTGGTTCAAGGTGTACAAAAACAGATTGGCTTTTTAAAATATGAGAATTTGAATAAACAATGGTTTTGTTGTGAATTGTCACAAATCTTACTGGACCTAGTTCATTTTAAATTAAGGCTTTCCTCATTGAGCCTGAAAAACATACACTAGAACTACCAACAAACTAAACTGCAACTTGTAAAAAGAGAGTTTCACTTGCAAATGAGACTTTGGGCCTGATTTACTAAGATCACAACTAACGAGCGCAAATTTGCTTACTCGTGTAAAAAAATGCGTGTGCTATTGATTTGCGTGTCTCGGATGATCAACTAAGATTGTCTACGCAAATGACAACGGGTGCAAAGTCTTGGAGACCGCCCTATTTAAATGAGGATTTTGCGTGCACTACTGGTTGTCGTCATGGAGACAGTACACTGGAAAAACTGCTCTGGGATACGCCAGCACTAATGGCAACAGTGGAATGATCCAGACACAAGGACATGTACCGTTGGAGTTCAGTCATAGAAGGTCTAGTCTGACTCCTCCTTGTGACTGGACCCAAATCATCCCCTAGTTCATCTACAAGTTCCAACATGCTCTTACTGTGTAGGCCATACGTCTCAATTAGTTTTTCTTCCGTCATTCCAAAACTGTTGGGGTGATCAGAACACATTGGTTCTGGTCGTTGCCTTTGGTTGGGCCTACGCCGCCTCCTCGCCACAACGACTGCAGCCAGTTTTCGTGAAGCTGTGCCCGTTAAAACCTGCCTTTCAGATGTGCTAAATATAGACGCAAAATCAGCCGCCGCAATCTGTTTCAGGTTTGGTCAATCACATTGCACGCGCTAAATAAATAGTTGCATCTCCTCCTCCCAATAATTTTGCGTGTTCTGGCAGAAACGCCCATATTGCATATTCATCAAGGCAAACACACTAAATGGGTTGTGCAGCTTGTTTTTTCCATTGGACAGACACAACCCTCGGTGCGTCCTGTTAGTAGATCAGCTTCAACGTGTTTTTGCGTGCGCAGTCACGTTTTTACGCGCACAAACCTTTAGTAAATGAGGCCCTTTGTGTCTCAACAAGACTAACCTGTATAAATAAAGAAATAATAAATAAGTTAAAGACTAAATGAAAATAAAAGTAATGAAAATGTCATAAATATGATAACTCTGGTGTGTACATACTTTGTCAGGGTGGAAGTCTTTGCCTGGTGGATTGACAATCTCTGCCATGAATGGGGAGTGCTGGATGTCTTCGTTGTTGCAGAGCACATGCACGGCGTACTCCCCAGCTTCTGTGGGCCAGTAGCGTACGTCACAGGATCCATCGCCTTTGTCGTCACATTCAATCTTGGCCTGAGATGGACCTTCCACAGAGAAACCTGCACATAAAAAGAAGCGTGTTTATGACTCCAGAAAGCTAATGTTAACAATTAACTGCGAACAAGCAGCTGTATAAACAACTTACACTCCAAAGTTCTGGTTGAAGGATTCTTTTTATCTGTGTGTGTGTGTGTGTGTGTGTGTGTGTGTGTGCGTTGTCTGACTTACCCAGTGTACCGACATTATCTCCAACAGCCTCCACCACAAAGTCAGCGGATTTGCCGACCACACCGCCCTCCAGCCCAGGACCCCATGCTCTAACCTTCTGCTGGCCGGCCTCAGGGCCAATCTTAACCTCGATGGGACTGGACAAAGCAAAGAAACATTCATCAAAACTGCAGCCCTTTGTAGCTGAAACAGTCCCTTCTCTCTGTGTGTTTTTGTGTACCTGCGAGGGATGTGCTGTCCTCCCCAGGTGATGGTGATGCTGTACGTTCCAGGTGTAGTAGGATAATACTCAAATCCATACACACCGTCTCCAAGATCTTTCCTTTTACAAGGCTCGTCAAGACCCTCTGCAAAGAGAGCAAAGTTCCTCATTTTGACATTTACCGTTATCTTGTTGGATTATGCATACAAAAGGCAGTCATATCTGTGCTGTGTGGGTTAATACTCTTTTCTTGTATCAACTTTAATCTCGCTCAGAGTAAAACGCTGTTTCCAATCAAGGCAATATGTCCACAGACAGGATTTATGAAAAAACTGGCAAGTCTTTTGCTGATGTTTGCAGTGTAACTCACTGGGGCCCTTGATGGAGACTTTGAGCTCTCCAGTGCCAGCTCCTTTGGTGTAAACCTGAAAGTCTGCAGTCTCCTTCACCCTCAGGCCCTTTGGCTGCAGACCACGACCCTTCGCTCTGCAGAGGCTGGGGTTACACGCTGCGGAGAAGATGCACAAAGAAGAAACAGTGTGAGAGAAACAGACAGAGGCAACTCCAACCTTATGACCACATGTGATTTCAGCGGTGGTTACGGTGGGGAGAAAAGGAATGAGGTGCGGGATGAATGATATGAAACCAAAAGTATTTCCATCCAAACTGTACATCCATCACACAGACGGGGGCTGCTGGAAAGCCTATCCCTGCTTCCGAATTGTCCTTTTTCACTCTCCTCCCCCTCGCCTGTGGCTCTTATCCATGTATCTGAGCCCACAGTAAGACCACAGTAAAGGAAGCAAGCCTTTATCACCACACAAGAAACGGAGTACCCTCCATATCTGCTCATTAAACATGTGTAAAATGGGACCTGCTGAGTCACAGTTGACTGGGTCTGCAGGAAGCAAAGGAAATCCCACAGGAACAGAGACACGCACCATCGAAAAGAACATAAGATAATGTAAAGGACAGTGCCCGTTATTACAAGAATGAAAACCACTGAAACCCATTAGAGGAATATATTTTACAGTGGAGAAGTACTGAATTAAATGTCAAAAGTTATTAAAATAGTACACCTGAGCCAAAAATAAATATGACTGCTCTGCTACTGCGCTTTGAATACAAGTTGGATGGACTCTGTATGTTATTTGCAAAGTTGAGTTAACTGCATTTGTTATGCAGATCACTAGTGAGATGGAACAAATGACAAACACTGCAGCTGAAAGGTATTCTTCCATCTAAACGTGACAAAATATTTGTCTGATTACTTTGTAGCATGTAAGAACACAAGACAAATATCTGACATGTTGAAAACTCCAAATAAGGAGTCAACGCTGGAGACGCCTGAGTCAGTACATGTGAGGTTTATAGTTATGATACGCATAACGCAAGACTTCAGAGGAAAATTAGTCACAAGTAAAGACATGCAACCCCCCCCACACACACACGTATACAGTATAGAACAACACATCTCATCAAATCCTGCATGCAAATACACACACTCAAACACACAAGGTGGGTACCCAAGAGAGATCCCAGGAAACAGGAAATGACAGCAGAAGGAAGAAGCTGTCCCAGAGAGAGGAGAGATACCACCAGGCGTCTATCAAAGACAAGGAGGGGGGAAAGAAAGGGCACATAACATCCAGTACGGTGGCAGAAAAGGACAGAAAAGCATTAGGTTTAGATTTAAAGAGATCATGTCAGAATGATTAACAATAAAGCATCGGGAAATTTGGCTTGGAATAAGTAAAAACACATATGTGAAGAGTGAAAGTATTCATTCATAACTACTTCAAAATGTAGTCCAAAAAAAGTGTACTGACTGTTAGCCTAAGCACATTGCATTTTTCTTCAAATCTTGTTAGCTAGTAGCATTAGCTACATCACCACTGGAGCTAAATGTGTTAAAATCCAAAAACTCCTTAAGTAATAGATAAATAACCTCAAATATGGTATAAAATATGCTAACAGTCAGGTACGCATCAAGTATACTTTAATTGTTTCTATGTTAGCATCTCTGTCTCTCTAAGACTGAATAGATTGCTAATTAGCTAGCGCCAAGGAGCTAATATAAACTTATTAAATTTGGTGCAACAATTGATTAAAATGTTTTTGTGATAGAATTAATAAATGTTATAAATCTCCAGGGTAAGTATATCAGAAAGTTTAGCATATAGGACACATTTAGAATTTAGACTGAAGTATATTAGTAACAATTTTAATGTCTTCTAACCCTAAAGTACATGATTTGAAGATAATACTATTAAGTACAAGACTGTGTTGATGTTTCCTGAGCCTGTATGGCATAAAATGAAATAAAAATACTGCCTTTACTTTTTTACAAGCCACAAAGAAAATGATACAATAAATACTATATGAGTGTATTAAATTCATACTTTGACCAGCAAGTCAAAATACTTTACTGGTGAGAGACCTGTCATATCCAAGTATGCAATGTAAACACCTTTGTTTTTATTTCTACTGTATCAGGACATAGGACCGACGTACCTTCTCCCACGTTGACTGTGAAGGGACTCTTGCTGATCTGACCACCAGCGAATGTGACGAAGATGGTGTGCTGACCCTCCTGTGTGGGTTTATAAGTGCAGCGATAGCTACTGTTGCCTTTGTCCTCGATGGTACAAGTTACTGTGTTCTTCTTCCCAGCAGGGTCCATGATCATCACCTCCAACTCACCAACACCAGCACCTGAACAAAAGAAACAGAGGAGATGAAACATGTGAGAAAACACACCATGAATGCCACACAGCGTGATGTTCTTGACTACGGCGGTTCGAACCAGATCGCTGCATTTGTTACCTGCTGTGTAGACGTCAAAGTAGGTGGTTTTGTTGGCGATGTTTCCTGAGGGTTCAAGACCTGGTCCTTGGGCTGTAGCTTTGCTGGAGTCTCCCTGAGCCATGCCAATCTCCACCTCGAAGGGGCTCTTTGAAATGTGCTGCCCTGCAAACAACACTGTCACCTGCAGAATTGAGAGGAGAAGGTAAAAACAGTGACAGGAACACTTTTCTGCTGTTTGATTCTCCACGGTCCACATGTTCAGCAGATCCTTATAAAATTACATAATTTACCTTGTGCATGCCTGTAACTTTGGGGATGTAGAAGACCGAGTAGGTGCGGTTCTTGTCATTGTTTGCTGTCACTTTAGCCTGGAGGACATAAAATAGTTAAAAAGACCAAATGATACAAGAAAGAAAAACACTAAGCCTCAGAAGTGACTGGTGTCGTACCTCCTCTCTGTGCCCTGCAGGATCCTCCACATACACCAGGACCTCTCCCATCCCTGCACTGATGGTCTCCACAGTAAACACAGCCTTCTTCATCACAACATTACCAACAGGCTCAATGCCTACGCAGAGCAAGGATGACAATTACTGTACGTGGCAGTACATTAAACTACTCAACAGCATATACAGCAGCAACACGAGTTCAACCATAAACATCTACAGCAGTAAAATACAACATACACTTGGATGCAGCAGTAATATAAATCCATAAACATCATATATAAATCATAAAACACAGACAAGGATCATTTTGCTGCACACTGACCACTTTTACTTTCCATACTTCAAGTAAAACTGCAGGGTTTCCTTTATTTTTGACCATGAGCTAATATAAAATAAGCTGTAGGTACACACTTAATACATTTTAAGCACTATCCAGATCAATTTACAGCAAATTCTTTCCGAGTGCCTCAGTCCAAAGCTTTTGGACTAAATCACAGTTTTGGGTCCACGGCTGTAAACATCTAAATCCCCCCCCCCCGCTCTAAACTGATCCAGCTGCTCAGCCCAATAGAGCTCCATTTGTTTGCTTCCTATTTTAAGTCCAGCTGCAGATGTGTACCTGGTCCATAGGCCCGGGCCTTCTTGGGGTTGAGTTTGGGTCGTAGTGGTGCGCCAGGCTTCAGTTTGGCTTTGGGGAACTGGGACAGGTAGGTCATGACTGAATGCTCATCCACATTGGGGTCTACGATCTCTTCTGGGGTTATCACCTAAGAGATCAATGCAACACCAAGACAAAGAACAGGTTTTAGCAATGATATGATAGACTGAGTGACTTTTTTTCCACTTGCTAACATATTTGTTGTTGAAAAGGAAGAAAAGCTACAGAGGGAGGGTTTGATTCGTTACCACAGAGACCATTACCCATAGAAATCAACTGAGGAGTGTTGTGATTTAGTGATCAAAACCACATACCCACTTGTACTTTGTTTCAGAAAAGCACCTGAAACAGTTTGACGTGCAAACCACAACCAACCACTTACACAGATACCCTCATTTCCTGACTCTACAGCCCACAGAGACAGCAGGGCAAGGGACAGAGCCAGCTCCTGAGCAGAAGCAGAGCTAAGGGCGGAAACAGCGGCGACCACAGAGCCAACTGTCAGCACGCTATGCCAGCGCCGTGCCAATCATACCAAAACTGTCAGACATGTTGATTCACCAGAGAAGTCGACAGAGGAGGAAAACTAATATGGTGAATGAGATTGTAAAGGGAATGAGTTCACCTGTGGGATGCCCAGCCAGTCGTCCGCTTGCTGCATGGCCTCACGGGCATTGTCCACTGGTTTAGACTGATCCCACTGGTCCCAGTCAGGACACAGACCTGAGGGACAGAGACAAAGTCGTTTGAGACACAACAGGAAAAAGTAGAACACGGCTGTGACGACTTATTTATCATAAATAAGTGGAAACATATCTATATATTGCAATAAATGACATGGTTATTTTTTCCAATCACAAATATTTATTTATGTGACCATGTAAATAAGTTCAGCACTTCAAATATCCATCTGATTACAAACTTATGTTTTTTTATTTAATATACTACCTGAGGAAAATTAATGCAGCTTCTTGTAGACTCAACTTTAACACTTTTCTTGGTAAGCCATCCTTAACATGGACTGGAGCTTTGCTATACAAAGACACTAAATTGTAAATCCCACATTTCAACCTTTACATCAGGGAAGATAAATGGAGAATTCAGAACATGCATGACTTGTATTTGAAGGTGAATCAACCACAGTATGTTTTAGAGCAGCGACATACCGCTCTCTCTGCCCTTGAATTTATCTGTTGGATATTAAGAGTTTTCTTTTGTTACAAGAAAGTTCATCCTGGCAATGTGTCCATGTCAGCAGTAACTTATTCACATGTTCATGATGGACACTCGTATCTGAAGGTTGTTATTTTTGGACGCTCACGGAACTCTGTGACTGGAGGGAAATAAAAGCTTGTCTTGAGTCCTTATCTGCTGCTCCAGGCTGTTGGTGATCCACAGGTATGTCAAAAATCCAGAGCATGTAAACAGAAACCTCCTTCATCTCTCACTTTCCCTCATATACCTCTCCCCTCATCTCCCACCCTCCTCCCTCCCTAATTTACCAAGAACATAATGGGAGGGATAAGCGCCCCTCCTCTCCTTTTATCTTGCTCACTGTCTCTCCAGAGTTAAACGTCCTGGTGCTAATCCCTGCTCTTTTTGCGGTCACACAGATGTCATTTACACACTTGTGCTTTGCTTGACTTCAGGTCTGCAACTGTCAGTCACTGCTAAGGTTTACAGTCCTAAAAGTTTAATGGTGTACCTTAATATTCAAGAATATTCTTTTCCAACTTGCATTTAAAATGGATAAGTTTATGCAACAGAGCTCAAGGTGAAGTCACACCCGCTTTTGTTTTCAAAGAGGAACACATGCACGCTCACACATTTAGGTACTTTACCCCATTTGAGCCTGGAGACAAACGAAACCCGTGCCAGCAGTCTATTGGCACATTATTTAAAACTTAGGAACACAGCAATGTTCCTAAACAAACATACATACAGGTGGATTTCCTCACCTGGAGCACAGCTGTCGACCAGGGCTCCCAGAGCCTGGCCAGTCTGCCAGTCCCTGTTGAAGTTGGTGATAGGAAGCTCGGGCAGTTTGTTCTGGATCCATCCCAGGAGTCTCTGCTTGGGGGTCTTCTGCTTGCCATCGTCTGCCTCCTCCTCCTCGTCCCACATGGGCATGGAGATGGAGTAGTGCAGAATCAAGGTCCAAATCAGACCCAGGATCAGCTTCAGGTTCCCATCCACAATGGCTTTAGAGTCTGAAGTCCAGAGGAAGAAAGGACAGGGAAAGATTTAGAGACATGACACAAAAAATTTAAGTAAATGAGGCAAAAGTTCCGATTTAAGGTAAAACTCAACTAAAGTAGAAGAAAATAATATCTGGGCATTCATAGGCAGAGTAAGAGTAGTTTAAAACTGTCACTAAAAGGCATTGTTGAAAGAAGTGATAATTCTGTTGAAAATCATATGGAAAATAACAGTTGAAGCCCTTTTCAAAGAGGCATAAAAAAGTCCTCAGCCAAAGATCAACTGGAGGAAGAACTAGGACTGATCTTTGACCATCTACTACTTTAACTTCACTGCAGCGGAAATTAGTCTATAATAACATGCTTTAAATTCCAATTTTTCCCCTGGACCGTCTTTGCTATTGAACATATGGTTTCCATCTATAAACCGGAGTGGAAGCGAATATATAAATCATCATCCATGGTCTGATAGGAGATACAATCAATGTTTATGTTGATCTCCAAGACTGCGTTTCTACTTTTCTTATATACACCATACTAAAAACATATTAAGCTTTCTCTCAGAGATGTGACCTAGGTATCAGGAGGGGGAGGCAAATTGTGAAAGAAATAGTAACATGATGTGTAGGGGGAATTTTCCAGATGAATCATTTTGCAAGAGTTAAACAAATGTTCACATGAGATCATCTGTGGAGAAATAGGAACACCGTATTGCATTATTAAATACCATTTAATATTCAATGTTATCTTTAATAATACAGATTAAATATTTTAATATTGTGTTGTGGGAGAACTGATTTGTCATAACACTTCTACTTAAGGCCATTATTGCAACGGCATGACAACAGCACAACATGTTCCATGTTTGGTTGTTCTACAGTCAATTATATTTGTCTATGTTCAGACAGGGCCACACGTACCACTGTAAGCAGAGGAGAAAGTGAAGCAACCCGCAGCTAGCCCAGGCATGAGGAAGATATCTACACTGACATACCCCCCCAACATAAACACTACAGCGCGCACACACACACACACACACACACACACACGTGTTGCACAAGTAGCAGTTGATCAGCAGGGGTGATTGCTCAGGACCAGCCTTGAGGAAAAGGTGGGGCTTGACTGTGTTCCTGTGACTAATGGGAATTACATCAGAGTAAAGGGTTAAAGTTCTGGTTCTTGTGACCGTCTGAGTGGGTGCTGATGGGTGTCAAGGCTGTGATAGGCTTTTAAGGTGAAATCTGGGTTTGAATCCCATGAACTACAGCAGCTGTATCCACATGGCAACTTCCTTATCATTTCAGGCTTTTCAACACTGATAAGGCATTGAAATAACTGAGAGAATGGGGATGAAAAAACTATAAAACATTGTGTATTCACATCTCAGTCCAAAATACATGCTTAGGATATTGTGACTCCAGCGCTGCTCTCACAGTTTTCAACTTAATTTGTTTTGTCAATGTTGTCTGGATTAGAACAACTGTTGGTATTAGCAGCTCAACCTAAACGACAATACGGTCTCAAATTATTCGGAGCCTCTTTTTTCATTTACATAATGGTGCAGGGGCTGGAGCAGGGGGCTGGGGCTACTGAATAGACTGAATATTTAAGGCCCCAAGTAGGAGGGTCTGAGGGCTGTTCAGCCAAGAACAGCAAGAGTTTGAGGGCAAGGTTGGGATGGATGGGACTGTTGGCCAAATGGGGGTGGGGGACTGTGACACAAGATGACGACAGAGCAGCGAGAAAGAATGAGATGAGGGCTGTTGAGATGTCCAACAGCAACTCTGGAGAGCAGAGGTACACATGCTGCATTTCAGGTTGTATTAATTCATCAGTTCTACGTGTATGTGCACAACCACATCTGGGCCATCACCCAGTTCATCTGAGGTGGATTTTGTCTGCAGTCGTGTTCCAACAGAGATGTGCTCACAAGCTGCCAACCCTGCAATACATGACATGTCAGCTGCTCCCATGTCAGCAGTGGAAAAATACACTTTGTACAATGATACAGTGAGGCAGAGTCAGACGAAAGGCCCGATTGGACGACCCATCACCATGGGAACTTTAAGAGAGTCGGACTGTTATAGCAACTGAAGGGCAAGTTTGGAACAAAAGGAAAGAAGAAGAAATGTTAATGGAGACATGATCAATGAGGCAGGAGAGAGCATCACAGAAAATACAAGAGAGAGAGAGAGAGAGAGAGAGAGAGAGAAACGTTGCCTAAAGACAAACATAAAAGTGACAGCGATAGATTTGTGATGCGTTTAGTCTGTGCGTGGTGTGTGCGACACAAGTTTGTACTTGTAATAGGAATGAAGATCTGCTACAGCAGGGGTGTGTCACATAGCGGCCTATCATCCACCATAGCCCAGACCCACTGAGAAAGGCCCGCAACAACAAACCAGATCAAGAAAGCAACAAGACCACAGAGGACCTGATTGATTATCCTGCATGGTCATCTCCAGCTCAACAAAGCTCTGATGTGGGTCTTCATGGAAAATACTACAAACAGAAATGACTTTACTAGTACAGATAGGAGACCCTTAAATTTTCTTGTGGGTCCACAGAGTTCACCACACTGATCTCCAACAGACTGTGTTAGTCTGAACTGTTGCCTTGGAGATGACAAGATAAGTAGTGAATCTATGACTACAGTAACATTTGCTTGATTAAGTGTTTGGTGAAGTAACAGTACAAGTGGCTACCATGCTGTTTTAATGTGGTATCTGTAATTTTGTTATAATTATTAGACTTTCTAAAGAGCTGGAGCCATCTGAAGGCACAGTAAACACCATCATTTTAAGTGTTCTCAGTTGTAGTTAAAGATATGTCTGTAAAGTGAACGAATAAAAATCACCAAGCAGCTCAGAAGAACTTTAATGCAGGCGCGTCACTACTTAAATGTGCACTTTCTGATAACGTGTGTATACGTGTTGACACTTTGATTCATGCTTCTCGCACACAAAGCTACTAAACATCCAAGGAATCTGCCAGCATTCCCGGCAGACCACAGCACACAGAGTCTGACGGAGCCCATATACGGACACAGACCGCTGCAGACACCCCCTCCGCTGATTCATACCCCCCTTGTGTGTGGGTATGTGCATGTGTCTCAGAGAAAACAGTCAAGAGTGGAACTACTGTACAGAATGTGTGTGTTTGTGTGTGTATGCTGCCTCTTTTGCCCCCAAAACTCCCATGACTCATGTGTTTGACTCGTTGCTGCAGCCCACCCCCTTAGTGACACTGCGATGACATCAGTGCAACCCCTGACCTGCAACCTGACCTCATCCCTGCATCACAAGGTGGGAGGGGGGATGGAAGAAGGAAGACAGTGCCAGAAGATCGACAGCGGGGGAAAGGTTCTGCGCAATATTCAGGTTGTACTGCAACATCTGGAGCGCATTAATACTGAGAGCTTGTAAGGGGAAAGGACAAAACAGCAGGTCTGGTTGGGACGTCCTGAGGTCTCTTCTTTCTCACTCTATCACTCATATCGTTCATATGCACAGTTATGGGTTGCATATAATAATTCAATTAGAAAAAAATTGCAGAGGTCACGAGGAGTTGGTTCCATTTACTCTTACATGAACATAAATCTACAGGCAAATACATTAGATCAAATTTAGTTTTACATATTTTATATTGTCAAACATAATTTCTGTAATATCTTGAATAAAGCTTCAGTTCAGTTAGAGGAATCTGACTTACATTACTGCAGAATAAGCTGTGGTAATGGATTGAATTTGTGGCGTAAAGACAGCAGACCCAGCTTTTATTATAATATAACTTAATTTGCAAAAATGGAACGGAAAAACACAGAATTTGAAAGCAATTCACCTTCTTTCTACAACTCAAATCAAACATCAATCAATATAAAGATAGATAAGTTGGAACTGTTTGACACATCCTTACACAACCCTAACCACAGAGTCCAGAGAAGGGGTCGAAGTCTTGTTTCCTCTCAGACCACTTGAAATGCAACTATGGGACTTTTGCCCTGTGACACCAAAAAACAAGCATTGTACTTTTAATTGCCATTAGATTAGTAAAAATAATTGTTCAGGAATAAAATGCAATTTGTAAGATGCCAGCCTCTGCAGAACCACCCTCTTAACTGTAAGCACTGTTACTTAATCTAAAAATAACACTCTACAACTGATCAACAGTTGCAGCAAACTACTGCTGAGCTTAAAATTTTACACACCACCATCACCTTTAAACATAACCTTGAAATCAATATACATTTTTTCTAATAAAGTAGGTTATTGGAGAAAATAATTTGGAGATCAAAAACTTGTAGAAAACAAACAAAAACCCAGCTGGTAATACTGGACTTATATTAGTAACATACCTATTATTGATTGAGGACACCTACATCTAATGGGCTTTTCCAACTTTCAGATACAGTAAAATAATGTCCAAATGTCCACAAGCGCACGCACACACACGCACACACGCACACACACCGGAGTCATGCCTGGAAAAGGGGGAGGGTCCTCAGTGACCAAAACCCAGTCAGACAGAACAGTCTGAGGAAATGTCACACATTCCACTCAGGCCTTATCAGACGCGTTTTAATGCAGTGTTCTTTAAAGGAGCTGCATGTGTATTATGTAGTCCGGCACGGAATGAACCCAATAAAAAGAACTGCAGCACATATAACCCAAAAATAGTCTGTCATTAACATCTGGTTTTACGACTGAACGTGGATTCTGCTTGTAGCTTCCACATCCAAAAGTTGAAAATGTTTGACCTGGAGCTTTTCCTCCCCTCCCACCTTCTGTCCCTCCTTTTACTTCAAGCAACAAGCCAGTCCAGAGCTACTACACTTCCTCCTCTTCCTTTCTACTTCTTCCAGTCATCCTGACTCCCTCCCTCCGCTCTCCATCTCTTCACTCCCTCCGCTGGAAGAAAGTTCCTCCTGGTTTTTTAGCCTTAAAAGGGCAGAAGCAAACTGGATCTTGGCAGCCCTCCCATTCCCTGGGCTCTGGTTACAGACAGAGGGAGGAGGGAGGACAGGACAGAGGAAGGGAAGGGAAGGGAGGCACAGGGGTGGAGGGCCAAGAAAGAAAAGAGGGGGAAGAAAAGAAGGGAAAAGTGCTGTGTGGGACATTTTTAAAGCCCACACTGACAACATCTCCCGCTGAGGATGGGCTGAGATATGATCATTTGAATGCAGAGACAGAATAGGTTGAAAGAAAAATGAGGTTTGAGGGGAGCGAGCGAAGGAAGACACAAAGGAGGGGAAAACATGAGGGGTTTGAACAGGGGGCAGCGAGGGATAAACCGGGGAGGTGAGAGGAGGACATGGGCACCGCAGAACATGATGAATGAGGAGGTTTAATAAATACCCTGTGGCTTTGATCAACTGTTTGTTTCCTGGAAGCGTTTGAAGAGTACGATCGACCATAAGAGCAGAGTTTGGGTTTCCAAGTAATTGATAGTTCTCGGCCTGGCAAAAATGATTCAGGTCTGGAAAAGTAGATCCCCTCCAGACGAGTTTCTGGCACAACAACCCCGGCTCTGTCTGTTTGTAGGTAAAACCTTGTAATATAATTATCCTACCTAAAACCACATTGTTAAACACCTATCATCATCGAGTGCAGCCGTTTGATCCGTCAATGTAAAAGTTTTTGCGTAAATCGTGATATTACATTACAGAATATAGTTGACTTTTTTTTTTTCCTCACAGAGGCAAAAAAAAATTTCACTGAAACCCTGGAGACGCACTGCACATTATAGAAAACTGATGCTGTATGTCTGCCTGCTCAGTCTGAACATGAGGCATGGGGTGTTGGGGAACGTTTCCAACTCTGTGATGTAATGCAATAGCCTGAATACCACTGTACTGAATGGGAGTCCACACTCTGCTAATCCTCAGTATCCACTTGACCAGTCCCAATTCGCCTGTACAGACAGGAAGTTGGGCTAACGATAATGAGCTGACAGGAAGTGATCCATTTAGACATAACTAAGAGGCTAAACTCTGTTCTCTCACTACAACCAGGAGTCCTCTCTATATTACTACAGTCTGCTCTTACTTTATGATTATTATTATATAAGGTTAAGTTAGGTTATCAGACTGATGCAATGATGCATGTGTGATAATGTTCAATAATGTGATGAAAAAGTGCTTAATAAACTAAACTAAACTTCCCTGATGTCAATTAATGTGATGGTATTCCAGAGGTAGCTGACTGGACAGATTTTATTAATGCGTGGCCCATCTGGTTGGTTACATGTTAAGTGATGAATGTAAATAAAATGATTTTCCTTATTCATAGCATTTGTGCCAGTATTTTGCAATGCGTTCATATTCATTCCACAATGACGACGCAAATGCAATTGCTAATGTAAGTTATTAAGCAGACTTATTTAGCGTGGTGGATATTATCTGATCTTATCATCTATGAACTGCTTCTCTATTGACTTTTATTTTATTATATCATACTGGAACTAAATATTGAATTAAAAGAAGGTACTCTCTGCCAGTTTGGCTCACCATTGTGACTATGTCTTGGATTGATGGCACAGACATGAAGTTGCAGTCTGTGTGTGTTAAACAAGCTGGTACTAAGCTGGTACTCTGCATATTTTTTGTACATCGTCTCATCTCAGTTGTCAAATTATGAGAAGCAGACATGCTGACGTTATGAATAAATAGGTGCTTGTGCTTTTTGTCACTTTAAGTGGTTTTTTTTTCATTTACAGTTACACAGACATTGTGATATATTGTTTGATGATTGTTTTGCAAATGATCAAATAGCGCAAAATCCCATCATTGTCAAAGACGATGAATTGTGATACTATCAAGTATTATTCTGATTCCCACCATTAGTTTATATTCACTACATCATTGTAAAGTGTGATAGAAGACTCGTCCTGAATCCTGTGCTGACCTGTTAAGAACATCACTTTAGGGTTCTGATAAGTCAGTCAATGCAAATATTGATTTGTCACCCTGCCCTCAGAGTAATGACTAAACCAACAATGAGTCACTGATGACCACACACCGCTGCTACACTGGCCTTTCTACACAACCATATCTTTTAAGCATGTTGGTATTTTGGCCACACCTGGTGGTGACACCCACCTCATCCTGTTGTCCTATGGGTCCATTTAAAATGGGTTTATTTAACAACAAAAACAGGTACAACGGAGCATCCTGCCCATATGCAGCCGATGACCTCTAGAGAAGTTACACACCCTTGTCATGTTTGGTATCTTGTACTTGATCTGTCTAGATACTCACATCTAACAAACCAAGGTAGGTCAATGTAAGCAGACAAATTCATGGTGAATCAGTGTCATTTCCTCCCACGCACACGTCGCCATCTCACCTCACACACCTTATTTCATTTGCAACAAACTGTCCAGCTGCGTGCTGATATTCTTCAAGAGGGAAGAAAGAAATATAGGAAGTGTTCATTCACAGATGACCCACCTATTTGTTTTTAGTCACAGTTTTTCTTTTAAATGTTTTGCAGTCTGAACATGTCTGTTTATGATATACTGAAGGTTTACCAGCACTACTAATAATAGAATTCTAAATTATTACATATCATCAGCCAGAAGCACACTTATCTCTTAGTTTACTTTGTCTATAATAGTGCATAATGCATTTGATCATTATGTAACAACAGATTTACTGTTGCCACACAGGCCTCTGTCTCAACCTGCATGCTCTGCTCCCAGGCAGAAGCAGGGGAACAGCCAGGTACAACGTTACACCATAGCTGTGTTTTTTTTCCACATCCTGCCAGTTTGGATGACGGGAAGAGTTTGGCACAATTGTTGCAATCTTAATGTTCTGACAAACTCCACAGGTTTAGTCAAGTATGCATAAAGTGTTTGGGCTGAGCTGCTGATAGATGTGGAGTAAGGATACGCAAACATCAGCACAAACAGCTGTGTAGCTTTAATCTGCTCAATGGCTAATGTGTTCAAGCTTCATCATACAAGGAATAATCACCATAGAGGATGAAGCCAAGAGAAATGATTGAGCTTGTTGAAACGTGGCTGTGATGAACTCAGTGGAATATAGACACAGGAAAGACTGAGCACAACAGGAACACCCTCAAAGAACGCCAGGGAGTTATTAAAAACAAGCAAACATGTCAAAGGCATTGCACAGACCTCAACACAAATAATGCAAATCACTATGAACAGTTCTCCGTCGAACACTGCCCTTAATGTTCAGTGTGGTTTGCACCAGAACTGTAATCAGAGTAAAGTGAATACAAACAAAGCCAGTCTGAGGCGTAACAAAGGTCCTGTCACCTCATTCACCATCCTGCCTGCTAGATGGCAGCCTTGCTACTCGTCATCTGCATTCCTGCCTGAATACATGTGAAGTCTCATTTATCACTAATCATGTGTCTGGCTGGTTGTGCCAGATCATGTGGGTTTTGGTTTTGTGTCAAAACTGCAGAAAGAGATTACCTGTTGGCTTCAAACGACACTACAGCCAGCACCAAACTACAGTGTGTGCTGGGAAAATAAGGAGAGTGCAACAGTGCCTGAATACAATGGATTCAATGCCTAATTAAAGATCCATATAAGATGGAAGCAGGATACAGAACATACACTAGCTTCACAGCTGCTATAGACCTGACTGCTTCTGGGGTGGAGTACATTATCAGCTTTACTTGAGAAACTCATCATGATAGTATCACACTGGGCACTGTTGTGTATCAATATGTGTCCAGTTTTAGCAAGAAAAAGAGAAGTTAAGTGAGTAATGAAAGAGGTGTGGACTTAAAGATCAAAGGTCACGAAAAGTCTCAAAGATTTAGAGGCAAAGTGGTAAAAGAAACACAAAGAAAAGCAATAAGAGCTTGAAGTCCAAAGAAAGAGGCAGAGACCATATGCATCATGCTGAGCAGAGATGGCAGTTTGGTAATTTGTGGTGAGGGTTGCTGCCTGGGTGTGTCCATTTTCTGCAATGAAAGGAGGAAGTAAAAGAAGAGAGCGGACTCCTCATCTTCAGATTAAATGACTCAAAGGCAGCAGCTAGGGTGAGGGTGAGTCAGCTGGAGGCACAGACAGACAGGATGGGTCATCGCTGCCTGGTACCGCGACCTGAATACCAGCCGTTTAATTAAACACACAATCAGCTCGCACTGTGAGCACGAAACAACAGGAAAATGAGTCTATCTTGGAATGTGTAAGTTCCTGGAAACTAACATCCTAAAAATAATCTAAACACATCAGAGGCAGATGCAAAGACAGACAGACAGACGGACGGCATGATGCACCCAACAATCACAGTCTTCAGATACAGTGCGTCTGTATTGTTAATATCTTAAAATGCAAACCACAGCTTTGATGAACATCAAGTACAGAGCTCCACCCGTTGTGTCTGGGGTGCTTGTGATTTGTTCTGAGGCTGTTTTGTGTTGTCACCTCTCCTGTTAGCTGCAGCAGGAAGCAGTAATATGTATGTGAGGAAACCCTGACACAGACATTCCCCAAAGGATGTCACGGACTCACTGATGTCTGATTCACCGATAGTCAAAAACCTCTTCCTTTTGGTCTGACCGCAGACTGTTGGTTTGTGCTTTGTGTCTAAGAGGAGGAATTTGGCAGTCTGTATATATTCCAGGTAAGAGAGGGGTGAGGTCTGTGATCCAATTAGTCATTCTTATTCAAACTCAACTACTGAGTGGACAAATTCTTCACTTTAATTCACTTGCAGTGTCATCAAGTTAAATCACAACTGTTGTTAGCAGGCAAGCAGCTGCACGTAGGCCCGTTAAACCCAGTTTTATGTCACCCAGCGTGAGCCAAATACTGTCTAACACTGTGGAGACCCAGCCCCAGCCCACTGCACGACATGAACACAGACAATAGCCCTGTGTCTCAGTGTGTGAGTGTGCAGAATCAGCCCTTGTAGGCCTGAATTACATCCTGGCCCACAAAGTTTGGCTCAGACCGGACTGGCCCAACCTGGCTCAGGCAGCAGGCAACGCAGAAATCCTAGCCCCCCCCCCTTAGAAACAGACAGACAGGCCCCCTTACAGATCAACCCAGATCTAGAGAGCTGGAGACAAAAGCTGTGCACCCTGGACACAGGGGAAACGCCTGCTTTCTCAGTGAGAACACATTCAGTAATGTGACCAATGCTGGGACCTCCTCTGTAGACCTACTGAAAACTGTTACACACTCACACACACTTCAGGTCTGCTTCATTGCTCTTAACATAGTGACATTTTCTACTGTGCAAAACTTGCTCAACTTTATTCTGCCGGTTACAGTCACGTTCTCATGCTCTGTTCTTTCATTATGACAGCGTGGCCCATTTAACATTTGTTGGTTTCACTTAAAACAAGTATAAACACGTACAGACTGGTAAAGAAGGCTGAGACGCGTTTAAGGACAGACGCTCATTCATTACAGTCCGCATGTCTGAGCGGCGTCCGCGCACTTCACTGACCCACCTATGGACACCAGCTTGATGTTCTCCTTGTCCAGGAACTCAAGAGCCACCGACACGTTCTCCAGCTGCATCTGGCGGAAAGTGGGCCTCTGGTTGTACTTTCTAAACATCTTCTTCTGGGACAGGACCTCCAGGAGCCCGATGAGCCGCAGCCCATCGCTCAGGTCCGTCTGCAAGTTGCCGATCCGCTTGTTGACGCATTTCAGGTGCTCGTTACACCAGCGGGTGAAGGTGTTCTGCTGGATCTTCTTCCACGGGGCATCCTCAGCCAGGTCTTTCTCCGTGGCGGGCATTTCTGCGTCCTTGTCCGTGGAGATAGCGTTGGGAGCGGGCGCGGCGCTCTGGTGGAGCCGGGGGTGGGAACCACTCATTTTTATGGTCTCGGCTGTCTCTCGGTTCGCTGGCTTTTTTTCTGGGTGGAGTCTGCTCAACTTTGCGTGGCCGCTCCCTCCCTCTCTCTTGCTAGTTTGTCTGTGTTTCGGAGAAAAGAAAAAGAAAAGAAAGCAGTGAACATGAGAGGGTGACTTATAGCCTGGAGATAGTGATTTCGCACAGAAAGTAGGCGGTTATGGCACTGGAAACCAGGAGAGAAGCATGGCACCGGTGATCTGCTCCCACAGTGAAGCCAAGTGTGACAGTAATATAGTTTTTATTGTCCTGGAGGTCTCAGTTAAAGCTCCTCTAGAATAAACAGACAGGCATTTATGAGCCTGTCTCTGAACTCAGACTGAAAAGACACCGGTCATATGTTTATCCAGACAACAGGGGGAAAGTACAGTCAGCATAATCATCATATTGTCAAAAAATAGGAAAACATTTTGGTCTAAAGTTTTAATACTTGTAAATCTAACTATAGAGCCATTTCAAGTAGACATGCCACTTTAAGTGTGAATCCTGTTGCCAACTGCAGTCCTCCAAAGTGTGTTTTAGGATTTTTCATGTTTGCCAAGCAGATAAGGAGGCTGCAGTAAAGACTGTAAACAAGGTCATACTTTTAAAGGCAGCACAGGGAAAGACGCAGGCTAATTTGACTGTCTGCGTCTCCCTCCAGCCCATCCTTTGTAGGAGGATATTATGTTATTCTCACTATCTGATTTATCCCTAATTATTTGGCAGCAGCCCTCACCCTCCTCTCCTTTGAGTCATAGTGATGCTGTGGCTTTTGGAAAAATGAGAATAATTTTCTCAGCCTGAAAGACAAAGCTAGATTACAGCAGAGTTGAAGGGCACGTGTTCAGAGGCCCTCGGTGAGTGATATGAGCTCATCTAAAGCTCTCGGCAGAGTTCACAGGTCCCATGCTGCAGAGGAATAAATATTTGAGACATCCATTTGGGATATGAGCGTCACAGTGTCCTCATAAGGTCAAAGACCTCTGTTTGTTTGTATTTGCTGGCCTGCATGCGGCGTTATTCACATCCACATCTGCACACATGCACAGTGTGCTAATTTGTGCATCCAGAAGCCTAAATCACTGTAGTCATCTGTGTGCATGCAATGGGTGTCATCACGATTGCGAAGAGGTCACAGAGTCAGCCAAATGTTGTACGTGTCTAGACACAGCGGCTTTACCTGCCCCCTCTGTCACTTTAAACAACCTGATGACATCACACACTTATTATGTACAATACAACCAACAACTAATGACATGTAATTATGACAGATTGAGTGTTTTATGGCAGCGATGGGATAGTCAGCAGCAAACACTTTATCAAAATGGAACACAACTGGTAGTTTTTGGATTATTTCTCTTAAAGCCTTGTGTATTTCAGAATTTATGCTGACAAAAATATCTCTCCCTATTTATTAGAAACAGATTACAACAAACATGACCTGCTCATTTGATTTCATTCATTTCACTTCTCGGTAACCTCTCTGTAACTTACAGATCAGCGTTGGCTCCAAGGACAGAGAGAGATGTGACTCTGAAGCTTTTTTGACTAAATAAGGAGCTCAATGCCAGGAGCCACAGTGTGGCCAGCAGCCATCAAGAATGCTTTGCCTTTGTGTATGTGTATGTCTGTCTGTGTGTGTGTGTGTGTGTGTGTGTGTGTGTGTGTTTGTCTGGTCAAGGGAGAATCTGAAGAATGCTCCTCACCCCATAACAACCCTGGAGCCCCTGCCTTAATAACACCCCAATAAAAGAACCCCATGAATGTAACACACACACACACACACACACACACACACACACACACACACACACACACACACACACAACCTGGCATTGTGCTATTACATTCATGGGGCCATTTAAAACAATAGAACAATGGTATTAGTATTAAGCATTTCAACTCTGGTCCCCGTAGGTACATAATTTGCTTCAGAAATATGTCAAAACAATTTACAGGCTATTCCTTAAAATATGCAACTTGTGGCAGTCCAGGAAAGAAACACTGAAATCTATGTAATGGATAATTTGATAAAATGTAAAAAAGTGCACAACCTTAAGTTAATGGACACACTCAAGTAGTAAAGGATCATCCATCTTTATTCCTAGACACAGATGTCAGTTTTTACAACTGTTCTTCATTGTAAGGCGCTGTCGTCCGACAGCTGATAAACTGGTGAGATATTCAGATCCCTATTGTTTGACTGGAATTCAACAAATAAACAGGAGGCAAAACAGAGGGCGGGGACAAAGAGCTGACCACATTAAAACTCCTCAGTGTCTGAAGAGTGAGCTCCTCTCCCTGGCTGGTCTTTGAGCGCCCTCTAGTGGCTGTTCTTGGAACTACAGTTTTTCTACTTAGTCCTCTCTGAATTACCTCATTTGCTCCCTTCACTTAAATCATCTTCACTGATCCCTTAACCTATTTGCTTCTCCAAATCCTTCAGGTTTTCGTTCTCCTTCAGTCTACACTTTTGCTTTTCCTTTTGTATAACTTGGACCCATCTTAGACCAGACAGCAGTATGTCATTGAATATGTTTTAGTAATTGTCTCTATAAATAAGAGGTTCCGTTTAAGCAGTGAGATAATTTTAAGAACTTATGTCTGAACTGAGAGACGACTTAATCCAGTCTGAGGGTGGGCTGGACAATGAATATGAGACCCAAATCCTCTACTGTTATTTCACATTCAGCCTCCACATTCGGCGTGACGCCAAAGCTTACAATGAGTGAGACAGAAATAAAAGCTCCATTTCCTGGATCAACAGAATTAAAAAATATTTTATAGGGTGATGTCCACACTTAAGGACATTAATGCCTATTCAATATGTCTAATAAGTGCTTTTGTGATGATCATATAGCACTAAATATCAAATTATATTAAATATAATTTGAATGACAATTAAGTGTCTATTGTATTGTATTGTATTGTATTCTTTATTAAATATTTAACTGGGCACACACCAATGGCATTAAATTATCTCTATTGTAGATAAATGAATATTATTATAGAGTCTATGATGGGAACAGCTTCTCATCATCACCACACCCAAACAGGAAGCCATATATGACAACTGCACACAGGGACCTTAACCTCATCATACACACTTGCAAAGTGGTGTGGTGAGGCAGCGAGTCAGATGCACAGATTACAGTAAAGTTATGGCTTTCCCTTTCCTGGAGACAGTGTTTGTTTGTGCATCTTTTGTTGACGCTTGGTTAATGATGGGTGAAAGTTGGCTGAGACGTGTCATATAAGGACAAGTCTGGTCTGAATGTTGACACTGCTCACTTTCTATGTGAGTGACGTCTTCCTTTTCATCTGGAGCTGAAACAGTTACTTTATTAACCAATCAACTTAGTCATAGTATACAACATGATGATTGTAAATGTGATAAATAAAGGATTAAGTGTTTATTTATGGTTAAGTGAAGTTAAAATCAACTCTTTCCAAATCCTCTTGGATCAGCTGGAAAGTGCACAAAGCTGAAAACTGGCATGTGTTTCAGAGCTGAAAAGTTGACTTTTTAGTGATGTATGTGGTTCCCACAGGACAGTGATGCTACAAACGGATGACGATCTTACAGAATGTGATGCATCACTGTAGATTAAACTACTCAACAGTAAATAAAGTAGTTAAATGCGCTTAAGCTTAAACATCAGTACAGCAGTAAAACGGTGAATGCACATTAATGCAGCAGTCATATGAATCCACAATATACACTGTTGCCCATAAAGTTGGATTAAATTATTTTTACTTCTCATGTAATGATTGTAAGAATGTGATATATCCTTGATAATGTGCAACTGGGACTCATAATCTAATCATTGTACCTGGTCAAAGGTGATGACTGATGTATATAAAATAGGAATAAAAAGACAAATGTGTCTGAAATTAAAATTATTCCAACTTTATGGACAACAGTGGATATAACACTAAAACACTGACATGGCCTGTTTCATTTCACAGTGACTACTATTGCTTCTCATATCTTAATTATTTTTTTCTGACACACATATTTACATTCTTTTACTTGAATATTTTCACAGTGTGACATTAGTTTTACACAGAAGTGAATTTTCTGGTGAAACGAAGGATCTACATTCAAGTAAGTTGCCTCGGATCTTTCTCTAACCTTTTGGCCAGCATACACAGTAAACATCCAAAGCCTACAATCTGAAAACACATATTTTTCTCTTAACTGTGTTTGATGAAGGGTGTACAGGAATGTTATGACCTCAGTATAAAACCACCTGCCAAAAAGCTGAAAGGTACTTCACTGGTATGTTGCATTCACTGTGAGTACAAAAATTGGAACATTGCACCCCTCCATCAAAGACAAATGAAAGAGATGAAGGTGGTACAGAACGTTTTCCTTCGTGGAGTGAGCCCTGCTGTGACATGAAACACACCCTGATACAGAGGTGGACCACATTATGGAATCACAGGTCCAATCACCTGAAGAGCAGGCTCAGTCAAACAGTTAACACTCACAGCTACTTCTAAGGTAATCGAGCAGTATTAAAAATTTTATACATGTATTCCGTGCCGTGGAGTGGAGTGGAGATGCGCACGCGACGGGTCTGTTCTCACGGTGTGAGACCCACTGCAGGCGGCGGAGGGCGCACGCGGCCACCGCTCAGCCCCCCCCCCCCCCCGCTAAAAAGCAGTCAGTGTCCGTGCATTACCATATTTGGTGTGAAGCCCCTAATTGTAATAGGGGAGATGCTTCAGTCCGCCGCTGCTGCGTGTGTGCGTGGCCGGACATGCGCGTGCACGTGCGCAACAGCCCATAAACAAACTATAGCATGAGATGGATGGATGAGCTCCAGAGCAATGCAAGCCAGCCTTACATCTTATACAGAGATGTTTTGGTCAGTCATGTGCATCAGAATCACGAGCCCGCTGCGTAAACCCAACTAAAGAGGCACGCGTTCTAAAAGTTTGCGGTGCGTGAGGCGTGGCGCACCGCTCCACAGCTGCAGCGCCTAAACAGCTCCGGACCCGCTTCCAGCATCGCTCGCCTCTCCCACTCCGCTCCCACCGGTCCAAAGTGACACCACAGAACCACAACATCGCGACACACACCAGACAACATGGACTTGATTCACAGCGACAAACCTGGGTCAAGTCACACTGAGGCTCACCGGGGCGCGTCTCTCTCCATTTTCGTGGATAAAGTCACTTATTTGTAAAGATGAAAGAAAAATCACATACAAACACACAACTCAACTCCACTGTCACAACCGAACCCACGCAATGAGTGTAAAGTCAGATGAGACTTACTTATGTGCTGTAGCCTGTGATCTCGGTGTGTATGTGTGTGGTCGGTGCGTGTCCGGTGTCTCTCCGGTCCGTTCGGTCAGTGCGCGCAGCCTGCACTGGGTCACAGAGGGTGTGCGTGTGTTCAACACCGAGATCCCGGACCTCCCTCCCCACGCGCTGTCCCGGTGGGGGGAAATGTGTGTACTGGTTGCACTGGTGGCGTAAAGGAAGAAAGAGGTAGTCCCTGCGCTGTTTTGCTCTTTTCTACCTCCTCCTCGCCTCTGGTTCTCTCTCTCTAACGTGAGAGCCTTAATTGGTAAACGGGTACAGTATCAGAGGTGCTGGGGGTGTAGCTCTCCCGTTTTCTTTTTCTATGGGTGACGTCATGACCGCGCCTTCGGGATTTTAAAGGTATGATGTCACACCGGGAGCCGAGCGGCCCCGTCTCCCCCCATCCTCCTGTGGGGGTGACGGGTCCCGAGTCTGTCCCACTGTCTTCCTCTGTGTGGTAGTGGGTTTGTCCTCTATTTGTGGGTTCAGTCGTGGACTTCACAAAGGAATGAGACAGAAAAAGGATCATTTCCAAAGTTTTAGGGTTTATATATCCATTGTCACCCACAAAATTGGAACGATTTTGTTTTCAGACACATCAGTAATCACCTTGAACCAGGTGCAATGATTCTCAATTACAGAACATACAGTATCTATCAAGAATAAATAACATTGTCACATTTATTTCATGAGAAGAGGTAAAATACTTTATTCCAACTTTATGGGTGGCAGTGTACATAATTCTTTCATGTAAAAGGATTTAAAACAGGATGAAAATGGAACTTAAAAGGCTAAATAACTCACAGACATTAGGGCTTGGTTGTCTTTTCCATTCAGACTGAGGCGCCACTATCTATTTTAGAGCTGAACCAGTGGGATGCCCCATGACATCTGGGACATCAGGGATAAGGGAACCAAGAGGCCCCAGGGCTGTGCCAGGGCCCTTGGTTTTGGGTCAGACTGCGTTCACACTGCAGGCAAAAGTGGACCAAATCTGAAATTTGCCCATATCTGATTTTTTTATGACAGTCTCAACAGCACATTTTTACATTTTTTTAAATTTTTTATGAGACCCAGGCCCCTTTTATATGTGGTCTTAAACGGATACATACTTGTCTGATGGACTGCATGTCTCTAGCCCCTTTTCCACTGCAGGAACTTTTATCATTTACCTGTGATTTTGAAAAGCCTCTGTGTTTCCACCAAAGTTACCCGTGGAAAAAAACTTCAACCCCAAACTTTCCCTGTAAAAAGTACCAACTACAGGAGCAGACCTTTTCAGATTGACCAGAATTCTTGAGGGGTGGGGTTGTGTGCTGAAGAATGCTTTTAGGGTTCTGCACTTACGTCCACCCGCCATGTTTAAGTCTGTGTTTAAGTCTGACCACGCATATCACTAAGTTTTATCTGAAATATAGGAAAACATAAGGAACAGAACACCTTGAGCGCCCTCCATCATGTTGTATCGAGTCGCATAAATGCTGACACAGGCTTGGTGGCCACCATTTAAGATTTGATGGCACTTATTTGGCCTTCAGCGTCTTCTTAGCACCACCTACTGGACTGGAGGTGTAGTGCAGTTTCTTGGACCACTCCCCCATATGTCATCAGCTTGATTTAAATAAATGTTCCTAAACTTTGAGGTGCAGTGGAAACACAAACCATACGTAATTACCAGGAATTCTTTTTTCCCAGGTAAATAAATTCCTGGAAATAAAAGTTGATGAAAATGGAAAAGTGGCTTTTGAAATGTTACTGATGTCACCATTCTTTGGTAGTTTCGAGTAGGTCAGACCTGTAAAGATCCATATTTGCTTCCGTGAACACAGTGTGCTACATCCTGTGGTTCCCTTCAGGGCAGGAGGCTGTTCACACATAAGTCTGATGGCAGTCGCATTTAAATTAGAAAGTCAAAAATCAGATTTCAGCAAAAAATCTGAATTGCGCTTTTCGACCTGCAGTGTGAACGTAGCCTTAGACACTCAGTTGTGATGGTTAAGGATTGGGTAAGGGGCTGCGGAATGCATTATGTCAATCAGGGGTATAAATATAGGCAGTCCAGGCTGTGTGGTTGTACTAGGGCGGGGTCCTGTGGTGATGAAACAATAACTTACATCATTACATTTAACACGGAGCCATTTTTTATTTGTGAAATAGTAACATTAGTCAGATCTGCTTTAAGCTTTGGTCATATGCAGATGGTTACTATGCAATATTTATGTTGATGCTGCCTGATATTTCTATTGTAGTTCATTCACTGTTTTTAGCGTGTTGATGTCAACGGACTGTCCCCTCAAAGACAGAAGGACAAGGGTGTGCTTCTGAGTATGTGTTTGTGTGTTTCTGTGTGTGTACATATGACACACTGAGACAGATCCTCACATCTTTCTGCACCCTCTGTCCTCTGCGTCCTCCCCTTCCTGTTATCTGTTATTGTTCAGGCAGTCCAACGAACATGGGGAACCATGTTTCTTTGTGTCAAACCCTGCTCTGACTCAACAGAGGGGTGGGAGAGTGGTTTGTGTGTCAGTGTGTGTGTCATTTATGTGTGTGTGTGCTCTCCAACTGAGTTTTGGCTCAGGAAACAAGAATGTTGGGCCTCTGCTGTGCCCTCTACTTACAGTTCATCAGTCTGGTAGGAGGACGGACAGAGAGGAGCGGAGGAGGTGGGGTGGGGGATTAAAGAGAAAATGGAGCAGAATTAACCATTAAGAAGAACATTCTAATATCTAAACCCTCTGAATGCGCTTTTACTTTTAATAGGGATGTGGTGGCTGTTTGTGATCTTAAAGTGTAGTGAGTGTATGGGTGTAAATGTGAATCGTTACTGAATCGGCTTTACAGAATCTACATAAAGTTCATCAGAGAAAAGATGTGATGAAGAGGATTCAGAGAGAAGGAATAAAGGAAAAAGATGATGGGATGGGTTCACAGACAAAGACAAAGAAAGGAAAACCAGGGGCTGGTTTGTCTTTCCTCACTTATAGAGCTTCATGAAAGTACTTTGTAAATGTTATCTTGTCTCTTCAGCCTTTATTTATCAAGCAAGTAATACCCACGCCAAGTCCTATATTTGTGTGTGGGTCTGTATTAATTATGGCCAGATGTTTTGTGTTGTGGTGCACAGCTCGTCCAGTCGGTCAGTGACATCATCTGCTTGTAGGAGTTACATCACCAAAAGCTTATTTAGTGGTGTAAACACACACACAAAACACACACACATTTTTTAAGTTACTGAGCGGAAGAAAGATTGAAGTTGAGCAAGTACATATGATGTGAAGAATTCTTTACGCATGACGTCACTCTGCTGCAGCGGCCTGGTTGGTATTAGTTATCATTCATTATTATTCACATCCTCACATTGAAATATTAGATTCATTGCATTTTTTTCATCAATAATGTCCACAGGAGTCGAGGCTCGGCTGAGAGTTTGGATGGGGTGTTGTATTTCTCTGTTAGAAAATGTATAAGAAATCCACAGAAAGAGCAGCGTTCCCTGCATTTTGATTGGTCAGAACCAGGTTTTAAAAACGACCCAGGTGACAACAGTACGTGAATTTATGCCTAAAACCGTCTCTGATCACCTTATAACGGTACCATGTTTGGGTTTATCAGCCTTGTTGACAGGATATAAGTTTGATAATTCAACTAGTAGACTGTACTTATCTTAAACAGCTTAAGATCAAATAAGTTTAAGCATTAAGGCTTAGGTAACAGGCTGACTTTTGTTTTCCTCCTGTGTCTGGTTTTTTGGGATGTCTGAAGTGAAAATTTATTTGCGAACCAAATAAAATCTTCTGTGACCAATCAGTGGGTTTCCTTTTGGGAGTGTGTGGTCCAAGATGCTTTGGTTGAGGGTAAAAAACAAGTTAGAGGTCTGTTTACAAAGCACAAAGTTTGTTTGACACAGAAACCAGCGTAACCTTAGTGAGATATTAGCGATTAATCTCTCCGTGTCCATGACAGCTCAGTCTCATGTTTGGTGATGGTCATCTGTTACACTTCGGCAGCAGCATGTGACGCATCTGCTCTACTTCAACATATTGATCACATAGACAGAACTCCTTGAAGGCAACCTCTGAACACCGGGCAGTTATCGCAAAACAAGGTCTACAATACAAATACAATATAATACAAAAATAAGAAAATTAAACTCATTATTGGGTTAAAATGTCGTATTTCAAGTAAAATTATCTGCCAGTGCAGTAAGAAAATTGCCCTTATCAAGTTTTCTTTAAAAATGGAAATATTATCTGAGGATTATAGAATAATAAATTCTTATTTTAAGCAGAACATACTTGTTTCAAGTCTTCATAGTAAGAATTTTTTTAATCTATGGTATATAAATATATAGTCTTATTAAGATGTAATGCATAAATAGATATGTATAGGTAAAACTCATAAAACAAGTGAAAAAATTCTTAAACGTAGACAGTTTCTGTGTCTGCCATACTCATCCCCCAACAGTGTAGCCTGTTATGTTATAAGTGTTGCTTAAAATTAGTTTTTAATATGTCAGTGGGGTCGCTCAAGATGAAAATTATTGGAACAAGTCAAATAATCTTAACAAGATTAAGTCTCAATGCGTAAATAAATCTAAAAATGATCTTTCATGATAAATATTCTAAATTTATGTCAGTTTATGTACGGCAGAAACTCCTGTTTTGCAGTGTGTGTACTGGAGTCAAGGTCAGTGGACTTATGTCACTGTAACCAACACAACTCCAGGATGAAACGTAGAAGCACAGGGTGGTCACATGTGTGTCCCTCTTCATCATTTTATCTTCCATCGGTCTCTTAACGTTTTGAGCTCGACTGTGCCATGTTTCATCCTGTTCTCTCCCCTAGTCTTCGCCTATTTTCATTGTACTTGAAAAGAAGGAAGGTTAAGTGAGAGAGATGATGATGATGATTTTAGACTTAGCAGTTAGAATGTATAAATATTTCATTTAAGAATAAAGAAAGAGTGGTGAGCGTGGCAGTTTGTTTAAAGGGTTCAAGGTTGAATTTGTGACAAAGTTTGCAGTAAGAGGTGTAACAGTGTAAAGGAAATGACAGAATAAGTAACAGTTTCAGAGAAAGTACTCGGCTGACGACCTCATAACAAAACCTCGCTGTTGGCCTGTTAAGGAGCTACTGGAAGGAGTCTCACTTTCTGCCACTTGTCTTTTCTTCCAAACAATATGAGTCAGGTCGATTTAAACATAATACACACTGACAGTGACAAATCATCCACACAAGTGTCCTAACTAACACACAAACATTTAGATCACTGCCAAGGCGACTGCGCACCGAAACAAAGCCTGAGCACTTCCATCAAACACACAAACCTCTTGCAGGTAGTTAAACAAACATCCTCAACACGTGAATTAAACTGAAAAGCACACACAAACATGAAAGTGGCTCGGTAGTTCAGTAAATATGGAAAAAAAGTTACTCATTAAAAGGAATGGAGGCCATATTTAGACATGTGAAATATACAGTGGTTTTTATGACAGAAACTACATTTGAAGAAATGACAACAGGAATGAGGACATTAAACACCAAAGTGAAGTGCTGCTGCTACACATAATAATAGCATTACTGGAATAGAGCCCATAGTAAACCTAAACATGTATAAATCAGATGATGATCAAGGGAATTATTGTTTTTTTAATAAGAACAGTTCTGTGCACTGCTACTGATTTGCCTTTGTACTGGTGCCCACACTAATGTAATGCACATCACATGGTGGTGGCCCATGCTAAATAAGTCTTTCAACAAGCCGATGGTTTATAATCAAAACTGAATTATGCACATGACACAAAAAAATATTCCAAGTTGCACGTACAACATGTTGGAAAACTGACATGAAATCAACAGTGAATCCGTCAGTTCTCTGCAGCGAGTCCACAAACACAACGGCTGCAGAACAAGAGCTCATTGTCCTGACAGAAACAGCCACTTAAAACCTACCGCACCTGCACATACACTCCTTCAACACACTTAATATGCGGCATTATCTTTTACCACAGTAGACTGTACTGTGCAGATCTGAAGTCATAAAACACAGTCAGGGCCCAACATAGTAATCACACTGACTCACAGAGCAGCAGACTCTGATGTCTGCGGCGCGCTGAGTCACGCACACCCGGGACGTCAAAAGTACAGGAATAATGAGATGTTCACGAGGGCTGTGTGTGTGTATTAGTGGGTGTGCATATTAGTACAGTATGTGTGTGTGTTTGTGTGGTTTAATGTCCAGCATATGTGTGTGCTATGTGTCATGGAAAATGGGAGGATGTCTGTTGCAGGGTTCTCCCTCTGGGAAAGCCCTCTGCCTCTGATACACACAGACTGAGATGTAATCAAGATTAAGGTCATGTGGTAATCTGTTACTTTAATTAGTGTGTGTTGTATATGTTGTATGTTCATGTGAACAGCTCCATTCAAAGCAGCTGGTTGGAGCTGCAGGCGCAGTAAGGTAACTAAACCGGACACAGCTATATGACTTTACCTAATCTAAACTACATACACAAAGTTCCTGGGCTTCCTCTGGTCTCCTTTAATTACTATGAGCCCTTTCAATTGTTGACACAAGCTTTTCTCTTTTCTGTAAGGTTAACACTACAAAAAAACCTTTAGAATAAAGGAGAACCCATTTTGTTGAGGTATGTGTGAATGTGTAGATTAAAATATTTTTGTCATGTCATAAAAACTCTCTGAACCCAGTCAGTTCAGTCAAGTCAAAAACATACAGTGTCTGACACAATCTAATGACCCAGTGGCCTAAAGGATAAGGCATCAGCCTCCAGCGCTGGGACTGGGTTCAAGTCTCATTTGGGTTGTATTTGGGGCCAGTGACCAGAGGTTCAATTCCCCAGACCGGCAGAGAAACTATAAAACTGTAGGCAGACATGCCCTTGAGCAAGGCTCTCTCCAATTTGAAGTGTTCCTGCATGTTCAGCAAGTAATGGGTTAAACTCAGAGGTTTACTTTTGGTGTGTGTTGAATGTATAACATACTGACAAATAAAGATTCTTCTTCTATTGATACAATTAAAAAATGTGTGAACTTGGGTTTGAAAATGATCCATAAATAATACTCTGTGCAGCATTAAATAAAGCCATGAGGAAAAGTAATTGTTTCGTTATTATCTAATCATGCTGGTCATGAGGGGAGGGTCGAAGCATTCAGGAGGGAGACGTTGACTATCTGAGATACAAACAGCTTGGCCAAAAAAAGTCCCCACCTGTATTTACTTCAATTGGATAATTAGTGCAATGTCGGTCCTGCGGTGAACTGTCGACTTGTCCAGGGTGGACCCCGCCTTCGCCCTTAAGTAGCTGGGATAGGCTCCAAGTGACCCCCGCGACCCTAGTGAGGATTAAGCAGGTTCAGAAAATGGATGGATGGATGGATTAATACAGTATGTTTCAGCTGCAACAACTTCTTTAACTCTAATTGATGAAGTGAGTATAGGCTGTCACTCCTTAAACAGCCACCAGTTTACCAGAGCGTAAAGACTGGACAGGTCCAGGAATCATATTCACAGGTGGACTGGCCACCACAGAGTCTGGACCTGAACCCCACTGAGAACCTTTGGCATGTGATGGAGACTTTACACAGAGGTCCCAGTGTCCCTTCAGCAAAATAAGATCTTGGTAAAAAAGATAAAAAATTGCAACTATGGATGGGAATAAATGTTATAACATTTACTGTAACATTGCATGAACAGTGTATGGCAATAAATTATGACAGAAAATGTATCCTGTAATCTAAGCAGAAGGCAGGGTTTTTTTTTTTGGTTTTTTTTTCCAGGCTGTTCATTTTGGTGTAACGGCTTCAAAACCAACCCGCGACAGCAGTCTGGTGAAAATGCTGGAAGTAATTGGTACAAATTTATCTTCGTCCACAGTGAAAAGAGAGTGCTGTACTACATAATACGAAAGGCTGTTTTCCAAAAAGGAAGCCGTAACTCAGAAAAACTAAAAGACTAAAGACTAGTTTGAGAATGAACACTGTAACATAAATCTGAACCTTTGGAGGAATGTGGAACAAAAAATAGAACTGATTGGCCACAGTGACCAACACTGCACATGGCAGGAGAAGGTGAGGCCTACAGAACGTCATCCCAACCACGAAACACAGGGGTGGAGCGTCCGAACCAGCAAGTGTCATAAAACTGACAGCTTCACCGAGAAAGAGAATGATGTGGATAGTTGGAAACTTGAAGACCTCAGCCAGGAAGCCAAAGCTCAGACACAGACGGTTGAACAGGACAGTGATCCCAATAACTAATACCTTCCAAAATGGTTCGAACATGGCTGGAGGCCAACACAGTGAACGCCTTGGAATCACAAAGCCCTGACCTTAATCCAATAGAAAATGTGTTGGCTTGACTGACTGTCACACGCTTTGCAGGAGTAATGGAGCAAAAAAAACCAAACCTCAAAAACTCAGAAGGCTACTGTAAGAGTTTGATTCAATTTAAGGCAATTTCAAGTTGATGCGATAAAATAAATAAAGGCTGAAATAAATTTTTCTGAAATCTTACATTATTGGAATAACTAACTGGACCAACAGGGGAAGTACATACTGGTGGAAATGTTCAGATGTGAAAAAATGAGTCTGACTGCATCTCACCACCGTTTACGTACACTTCTGCCCACCGCTGCATATTTAACACACACTTTAAAGGCAATCTGGTTTGGACAAGTAGGTGAATAATGACAACAGACAGATGACGAGGCTTTTTAACCACTTTTGTTGCTCCAACATTTAGCACTCTTTGCCTTGCTCCACTCCCTCTCTGGCCATATTAAGCAAATCCCACAGATTGGAGGACAGCGGGGCTGACAAATCGGGACCAAGTGAGGGGAATCTGGACCCGTTCCCAGATCTTCAGTTCCTGTTGGGTAATGAGTGCATGTGGCCGAGGCAGGATCAGTATGTGTTCATTTAATCAGGACAGGCACACTTCTCCGAGCAAGTTACAGTAAATGGACGGATATTCGTGAGAGGATATCACTATCCGCAGTGTGTGTGTGTGTGTGTGTGTGTGTGTGTGTTCATTCCAAGTGGATATTGAAATTAGACAGGGGGTTTTCAGCATCACAACCACATTTCTACTGTCTTTAAAAGGAGCCCTGACTGAAGTGAATGAATCAGACAACAGGCATTTTTCGCTAGTAGCTACCGGCCATTTTGGCAGCACACACACACACACACACACACACACACACACACACACACACACATTACACATACAACTGTCCATCAGCATGAAGCACTGTAAAAGGCTGAGGGTGGTCTCCATCTGAATCCCCTCTGAAGTTTTGTCTACATTCTGCTCCAGAAAGCTTCTTAATCCTTCCATCCTCCCTCCACCTGTCTGTTAATATAGATTGGGGACATTTAACAACTCGGGAACACACATGCACAAGTACATTTAAACACTGCGACGCCCTTCTCCATCTACAAACACAGCCTTTTAAGGTAAGCTCTCCCTTCCTTTCAGTGCCTGTCTGTCTCCATGTCGTTGCCTTCTCTAACTCTGTTTCTGTCTCTTTCAGTGTGCTCACCCCCCCACACCCTAAATCCAGTCTCCACTACCCCCCCGCCACCCCCCACTGTGTTTCTCCACTTTAGTCTGTTCTTTCCCCCAAAAAAGTCTGCCGTGAAAAGCGAGCAGTGCTGGATTCCCCCATGACCGGAGCATCTCTCTCTGGGGTATTTTACTCAAACAGACAGGAGGTTTGAGAACGGCAGAGAACAGGCAAACAGAGCAAGTGAGGAAAGAGCAAAGCAAACACAGGCTTTTACACACACACACACAGACGGGCTCTGGACACTTATTATGTGCTGCACATTCTGTGTTTTTTGCTCAAGTTATGAGTTTGGGTGCAAAACAAGTTTAAGGCTGTTTTTTGTTTTGAGTGACCACATTATAAAGGAATCAGGATATATTCATTTGAGGGGCAGATTACATCTCTTAGATTTGGGTCAGGGGCTGAACAAGATAAAGGACCTCTCCTGCATGTAGTTTGGTGGCTTCTCCGTTTGTGTGTGTGGTAAAGAGATGGAGAGATGGGCTCCAGTAGTTTTGTCCATATAAGGGGGGAGGAATGTGGAGAGAGTGCTGCTATGAATGACTGATCTCCCTCTCACCCTCCCTCCATCTGCTCTCTCTTTCCTACTCTAAATCTAGTTTTCTTGCTCTAGATCTCCGTTTGTCCTCAGATTTTATTTGTTCCTTCAGTGAGTTGCTTCTTCTGTGTGAGATTCGTTGTGCCCTCTGGTTCACAGACCCCTGTGCGCACATACAAAACTGATAAAAATGTCTCAGGAGTGTGAACACATATACATACATGCACATGTATGCGTGGGGTTGTATAAACACAAATGCCTCAGAGTTAAAGGCGTAGTGTTTCAGAGGAGCCCTCAGGCTGATCCCGATGACTTCATAATGACCTTTACTGACTTGTCAGATGCATGTGAATGTGTGTGTCTGTGTTGTGTGTGTGTGGCTGCTCATCCAGGTGCTAATGTGTGAGTTATGTGCATTACGTCACTACCCCAGGTACTGCACACATGGGCAGATCACACCTGTACGACTCATCCTCTGTCTGTATGAGTCTGTTAGCGCGTGTGTGTGTCGAATTGTGTATTTGTGTGTCTGTGTCAGTCATCCATCCCGCCTCGCTGCATGAGCATATTATGAAATATAAGGTGAGTCCTGTCTTCTTCACCTGCGTCTGGAGCGGACTCACTAAAAACAGATGTTAGAGGAAATAAATGATGATATCATCCCAGATGAAAAGCAGCCCGAAGCATTTGAAAACGATGCATTCCTTGTGTGCATGAGTAAGTGTTTCTGTATGCGTGTTATTGCAAGATGCATAGAATAAGACAGATGGAGTGTGTTTACAGGGACTGAAATCGGAAACCATTTAAAAAAGAAAGCTGACAGCATAGAGGAGGAGTAAATAAATGTGTTTAGTCTCCTTTTCTCAGTGATCTGTCTCTGCCTTCACCCGTTTTACTCTCATTTGTCCATCTGCTCCTTCCCCCTTGGCTTTCTTATACATTTTCTTGTGGTCTTTAGTTGTTCTTTTGTAATCTTTGTCAAAACTGTTAAACTTTATGGTATTTATGACTGCGTGGGTTTGTAAGATAAGTAGTAGAAAGACAACAGATGGAAAATTACTTTTACAAAATTACATTACTAGTGAAAATACCTGGCTTATTAAATTATCAATTATGGTGCACACATGCATCCTTGTTTCTATGTCTACTGGGGACATTGCATAGACTTACATTCATTTCCTGGAGCCTTACCTCAGTCTTCACTCTCTTCATGGCCCTCAGCCCTCTTTGTTGCGGTACTGTGTGTGGTTTGTGTTACACATTTCCCTTGGGTGAGAGAAGCTGGTTTTAACCCAGAGCACCTGGCTGGTGTGCCACCCGTTTATCTAACTCTGCCCATCGATGGAGTAGTGTGACTGTGCCAGTGCCCATCAAACACCAGATAACAAACACCAAACAACTCCAAACACCAGATAACGCATTGATACATATGTACTTTACACTATTTTACACTCATCCTCACTCTTCATTTCATCATTTACTCGAAGGTGTTAGTGAATAAGATTTACAGGGATTTAGGGATCTAGTTACAGACACTGGCTCTAATATTTATGTTTATTATAAAAATGAATGTGTTCTCACTACATTAGAATGACTTGTTAGTGGGAGCAGGTCACCTTTTAACAAAGTCCACTACGTTTTTCTCACAGCAGACTTTATCGTCTCTTTTTTCAGTTATATAGCAGCATTTATGTGCCGTAACCATCACCTGATATGTTTGAGTAAGGATCAGCGTTAATCTCTGAGGGGACAAACCGATCATTGAGACCGTTTACACGGCCGTAAAAATCTGATAACTGGGAGTAATCAGATAATGTAAGAATTAGATCTGACACATTTACATGCACATCAGAAATGTGATAATCAAAAAAGCCTGCTGGACATGTTTTAGTCCATTATTGGATTTCTTTTGGGGTACGTACTTATGTAGTAACATTCAACTTCATGTTATGACTATGTTGCTTCCGTTTTCTATGATTTTTTTTTTTTTTTTTAACACGTGCAGATGTGAAAGAATGGAATAAATCAGATTAACAGGTATACATGCACAACGACATTGGATGCACTGGGGAGAAATCTGGGTGTCTTAATCCATTGTCTTATAATCAGACAACTGCTGTTAGTGTTAGCTGACAAGGTCATTTCACATTATTCCACATAAAGTTATTTGACAAAACATTTCACCTTATGCATGTTAACAGACTCACTGACTCTAATGAGGGGCGCTCAGGGTATATGTCAGGGTAAAACGAAGGGCAGAAGGCTGCATTCTGCAACTTCACCACTAGATATCACAAAATATTACACACTGAACCTTTAAATAAATATTTGTTAGATAATTATTTTTAAATTGCGAGTTAAATTTCTTGTTAAATTTTCTGTTTTGGCCTGTGAGTCAGTCACAACAAAACTGAGTGATTTACACAGTGGGGTCCAGGGTTTTATTCCCCACCAAGCTGTTCGTCCCCACAGTGTGAATGGGCTCCCAGTTCTAAGACCTCACAAATATAGAAAAACATGCCCATGTACATACAAAGTTGTGTTTCTGTGTGTTTTTAAAGGACATTACATTGACTTACACTGATTTTCTGGACACTTTACTCAATCAAAACATACCCCCAAGTCCTACCTTAAATCAAGTCCAAATGTAATGATTTATGTCCCCCTAATGTAAGAAAAACATGAGCATTCACACTCACACACACATAGATCAGGGTTCATGCAGACGGATCGGAAGGCTGCTCCCGCGTGAACCAGGATGACATCATATGATCTCATTACTGAGGCAGTTGAGCCTGACGCACAGACCTGCAGAGACACGACCTGTGGAGTGGGGGAGAGACAGAAAGGCAGTGAGACAGAGATTAAAAAAAAAAAAAAAAGAAAGTCCTCTGTTATCATCTGTGTGATTTATGGCACTCTACATAATAAATAACAAACAGTTACACTATCTATTTGTTCAATAGATATTTATTGGGTCCTACATAATATCTGTGCATCTGCGACAGTTAAATACTAATGGGAGGAGATTCATGGTCTTTTTCAGTGTCCCCTTTATGTCTCGTTTCACTCTATTTGTGTTCTCCTCTCCTATCTATACTTCAGCAGCACATAAGCTGTCATGTCAGTTTAACAAGCTGAAATCAAATTTAAGAGTTGGGGCTGGAAGGGTAGACCCGTTTCAACAGAGCACAATTGATACTGATCAAAAGAAAACCTTCCTATTTACCTTAGCACAGCGGCTTAATTTATGTGAAATGATGGAGTTCCTGTTCACAGTCTTCTGTTTTTTTAAGCCTGGTTCTTTGTGTTTACTGTGACTTTGTGCTCAACATGGTAGACCTCATGTTGATCAGAGATATGGGGCCACTGGTGTGAAAACATGTTATAGGAATTTTGATGGATGGAGATGATGGTTAGGAAGGCTGAGTCAGATTCCTTTGTTTGTTTTTTTTGGGTCTATAGCAACACATTATTTTCACTTCCTGATCAACGGTGTGGGCACAAAATACCCACTCAGCAAAAATTCCCAGAGTTGCACAATTTGACACATACAAAGAGAACTGTGTGCCAGCCTTTAACATCCAGGGACCATCACATTACTCGACCATTTAATTAAATAATATCTAAAATGAACCAAATCTCTCCTTGTCAACGTCAGCTGATGGACCAGCTCTCTTCTTCTTTCCTTTCATTTCCTCTGAATTAATGTGTGAGTTCTGGTTAGTGTTGATAATAATGGACAGAGCCAGGCTGGTTGTTTCCAATTTACAGCCAGCTGTCTTACCTCGCTTTATTTACAATTTGCTTATAAAGACCATTGTTCTGACGCAGACCTGCCTTGATTAACTTACGCCATAATGTGTTCGCTGTCCTATCAGAGGTGTGTTGTGTGGTAACTAGGAGGCTGGAACTGCTTGGAGTGGAGGCGATACTTTGAGAAAATGACTGAAATGTAAACAGGGGCTAAACCTGCTCACAGCCTGTTGCACAATTTCAAACACATACTTTGCTGTCAATGGATGAGCAAGTTTTCCATGAATTCACACATTTCTTTAGAAATTGTGTTTTGCAGACACAAAGCAGTAACTACTTAGAGTGTGTAAATATTAATTTATCAAAAGAGCTGGTGATGGACAGCTTACTTGACACTATGTGACATGTATGCCTGTGGCCACACCCAGAGCTCTGTGCATTAGTTTTCTTGTCTGTCATCATTCACAATGAAAAAGTGTAAAATGACTGCTGTGAGCCCTTGAGGATCTCTTTGTGTAAGCCTTGTGTATTCAACAAATTTATCTTTAAAACAATTATTAACCCTAAAATGTCATTATAATATTAAAGGGACATGATTATTGTCCCTTTCGCACAGCCATGAATGCACACACATGCCCCCATATAAACAGACACCTCCCAACTTCACTTCCGTTTTGAGAGCAATGCAGGGTGTTAGCCACCACGCCTTCATATATCAGTCACACTGGTCAGTGAGTTGTTTTGTGTGTGTGTGTGTGTGTGTGTGTGTGTGAAGGTGTGGTTTCCAGTAGCAAAAAGAGCAACAGATGGTGCAACACT
>JAPQRQ010000026.1:20340346-20356478 GCA_037367365.1 Apogon talboti | reverse complement strand
CACGGCGCTGTCTTTTTACAGATTAAATAAACCCTGTATGAAGTCACGTTAACCTTAAGGCCATACTTGTGACAATCCTAATAAACTAGCCACACATTCGACAGTATCCATACTTAACACAAACCTAGCCCTCCGCAGGGCTAACGTTATGTTACTAAGGTACATTAAGGTAAATCATTGATTTTAGCTCCGTTCATTTACCTTGTCTCGGTCCTCCGGTCCATCCTGACTGTCTTCGGAGATGATCCAACATCGCAGACGTGCTGTTGTGGTATGGAAGGGCCGTGTTACAGCGGATACACGTCACAGTGTTCACCTGGATGTTCAGTCTGGAATGCTCCCACACTTTCGACATTTTCTGTCTTTTTTTAATTATGTTTTTCTCCTCTTTCGTCGTCATTGTTGTTTTCTCTCACCTCTTCCATCTTCCCGCTCCTTCAACCGAACACTTCCGCTTCCTCCTCCTTCGTCAATTGCGTGGGTGACGTAAGCGCGTTGTGCCACATTAAAAGTAGTCCGTGCGAAACACCGTGCTTTGAGCTCTACACTTAAATAAACGATTCCTCGAGGCAGAGAAAATTCCTCCATCATTTTTTGTAATCGAGGTATTCGAATTACTCGAGGAATCGTTTCACCCATAGTATAAACTGTATGTCTCTGAAGCATTAATTTGTTTTTGTATTACTGTGTATAAAACACAACCACAATATAGAAACACAGAACGTGCTTTGCAGTAAGTAGAAGCACATATTCTCTGTTCACTGCTGCACATGTGCTCTGTTTCCCTGAAGGTGTAATGGCAAGACAGAGTGCGAACTCAACCACAGCATCTTTCCAAATGACCCCTGTCCTGGCATTTTCAAGTACCTGAAGACCACCTACATTTGCACCCCAGCAAGTCAGTCATATGCATAAAAATAACAATGAAACTAAGAGCTGCCAAAGGTTTCACAGGTTCAATGCCTAAAGTGACTTTTGTTACTTTGACAGAGCGCCTTGTTGTATGTGAACAGTCTTTTGCACACCTGGAGTGTGGTAAGCACACATCACTGTCAACAAAAATGTTATGAAAAATGTCTGCCGCTTACATTTTCATCTCTTTGCTCTTTTCCATCAGATGAGGGCCAGGTCATTTCTGTCATCGGTGCTGACTTTGGGCGTCGTGACGGCACCACATGCTCTTTCAGACGGCTTTCCTCAAAGCTTGAAAACACCAGTTGCCTGAGTCCTACTAACAAAGTTGCTGAAAAGTAAGTTCATCGTTTGCACATTTTTATCACTCTTCTCTGACAACACCATAGATCTCATGAATGTTTTCCCTCACACTGATGATCTGATTACAGATGCAACGGTAAAAACAGCTGTTCTATCAGAGCAGCCAGCTCAGTGTTTGGTGATCCTTGTCTCGAAACTTACAAGTACCTCGAGGTGGCTTATATATGTCAAGGTAAGTGGGTACTCCAAATGTGACCGGGAAAATATAACAAAGAAACAACACAACTGCAAAATTATAAACTGTAACACATTTTTCTTCTTTCTATTTTAGGTTAGGGGGCTACTTCTGTGTAAAGATACCGGAATTTGTCTCCCAATACGACAAGTTTGTCAAAAGCAGTATAAAATTAGTCTACGGATTGTCATTGATGACTTCATGAAAATGATTACTGTATGGTTGGACTTAGAAAACTTGAAAAAACATTTGCAAAAATAGTTTCATGACTTCTGCTGCAAGTACTGTTAGAAATTAATAGCAGTAATTTTAAACTCAGGCTACTTTCAGACAGCAGGACTTAATGCACAATTCGGATTTATTGTGTGTGTGTGTGTGCTCGTTCATATTACACATTAAATGCGACTTCTATCAGTTTTGAGTATGAACTGAATGCGACCCTGAAGTGACCTGCATGCGCAAAAGAGGTCCTGATGTAATACGTTACCACGCAGACATGCACTGTGTTTACGGAAGTAAATGTTTTTTCCAGCCGCTCCTCCTCGCGGGACGCAGAATAGAGACGTTTGTCGCATTTCAATGACGTAAAGGTCGGATAAATGCGACCTAGCCGTTCAGACTGAAGTCGCAACATATCAGATACATATCAGGTTTAGGACCACATGATTAAAAAAATAAATAAACAAAAAAAAATCGGATTTGTGCTGTTGAAACTCTTTAACAGATCGGATACAGGTGACATATGGGGAAAAAATGAAGTCTGAAGGTAGCCTTAGTCATTGTTGCCGTCTTCCATCACTGCCGGTTTCTCCCATCGTCAGCTGAAGCTCCACCGTCATCACATCCACATGTGTGGAGGCCAACCAAGTGTTTTCCATCCTGAGAACAGAATAAATCTGAGCTCAGATCTTGTCCTGTGTGAACTGGTCTGTTTTGTCTGATTTTTGTTGAATCACAGGAGTTGAAATTTTCCATTGTTTTTTTTAATAACTTGTATGTATAGAAACACTTCACTGAGAGTTGTCAAGTTAAAGTAGGATATTCTGCAACATTTAAAAATGTAATTAATAAACATAAAGCACTTTTATTACAACCAACAAGAGAATAAATACACTATTGAACTCCGACTGAAACACATGATAGTAGTTGACATAATTTACACTATGTTGTAAAATTACTTCTTACTGAAAAGCTCCAACAGTTTGGTAAATTCTTGTAAAACATTCATCTTATCTTTCAAGTTACAGACCATACTCTATATAAATCACTCCTCCCAACATGATTATGTACAATATTTACATCCTGTAGTACCAACAAAGTTATATTAATGACATTTTTACAATTCATATCGACAAAACAAATTAATTAAAGAGCAAGCACACACGTACGTTTGACTTGGCTTGATGTGTTTGTCTACATACAGTAGTTGTTTGTGATCTAATATATGAGTCAATCTCAGCCATTTGGGAAAAACACTCAACACATGAAATAGACCGGCTGTTTGCTACATAAAGCTACTGGCGAACTGAGGTTGTCAAAACAAACCAAGGCTGCTTAGTAATTCTTGTTTTTAGTGACTTAACCTTTACGCCACATCCTCTACATGTAACAGAGTGAGTATCTTCTTTAAATGTAATGACTGAGGAAGAACACAGAGAAACCTTTGGGGTCCAGGGTGAAAGGCATTGTCATTACAGCAGTACGCTATATTGCACAAGCAAGTCAGCATTCAGGAAAGAATTTTAAAATCTGGGCAGAGATGCATAAAAAGGCAAAAACATTTAGTGTTAGAGACATGCATCTCTGTTCACAGTATTCATCAATAAAGACTAAGGTAGTTACAGGAATGTTTCCTGCCTCCTTTCTTGAAGGTGTGTGTGAACACGACTGATGGTCCTGAAGGTAGGCGGCCACAGTGTTGTTTTTTGTTCACAAGGCTGTAGCAGCAGCATTTGCCTAAAAGAAATGACTAAGAACAGCTGAGAACAGCATGCGATGTGTTAAGATGAGCTCACTAAACATCTCTCCCACAGTAGCTGCACTAAAGCCAATTTTGTAGCTATTGAATATTTCAAGTGCAAAAAAAGGCAGCTCTAGCCTAACGTGGGCGGAACCCGTTCTCCGTCCTTCCTGACCCGTCTCAGTCTATTTACTGGGCGTGATCTTGGCGAGTCCTGGCCAGGCCGGGATGTAATAGCGAGGCAGTGTGCCTTCCATGAGCCTTTCCATCCACAACCCCAGGCGGTCCAGTTTGTGGTGGATCTGCAGGGTGGATATGTTGCGAGATCGGTTGGATTTCCGCGGTGGGTGGTCGTCACGGGAGCTGGACCTCGACCTGCCGCCAGAGGTGCCCCCTTCGTCCTCGGACGACTTCGTGTCCAGGTCCTCCCCGGTGTAAACGGGCTTAAACAGACAGAGGTACTTCTTGTGGCCGTTCAGTGCCAGTACGTAGCCGGTGTAGTCCATTTTGTGGTTGCCTCCGTCATCCTCGTCTGCATCGATCTGCATGGCGTCCTGAGCATATTCCAGCAGCGTGTTCATCCACTCAGTGTGTTTGTCAATATTCAGGAAGGAAAAATGCAGCGTCAGGCTCCTGGGAGAAAGAGAAATGTGATGGAAAATCATACGGTGGTCTGCTTTATGATGATGATGCCATTTATCGAACACACTGGACAATACCTTGGACATATTCTGTGTTTTCTGTGGGATGTAATAAACATGAGTAGAAACTGTTACGTTTATTTATTTATTTATTTATCTATCCTTTAATTTTCCTTTAAGTCATTAATTTGTTTAGACTGCTGGTATCAGAGCTCAATATTTTGGCATTATGCATCTTGCAGCACTGACGCTACTTGGCTAGGAGGTTTATTCAAGCACATCTACTGCCAGTCTTCAACACAGAACTCTTTTTAAATAAATTTTAACCTGCAGACTTTGTGTAACATATTTTGGTACGGCATGACCTGAGCCAGAAGAGGAGCTCAGATCATCTACCGCCGTCTTCACTGCAGAATTCACAGATCTTCCTTGATTTTAGTCACATAGAAACATTTTCTATGATCTGTATACCAAAATAAAATATTCATTCACTCATTCATTCATCATGTACTTCATCCTTTATTTAAATAAACAGGGTAAAGAAATTGTGTTTTGTGACACTCTGAATGGTTTTATGTTACAGAAAGTTCTACCCATTTCAGCAAAATATTATGATAAATATTAGTCATAGTATTTTTTGTCCATGTCACTCGACCCAAATTTAACATGAACATAAGAGTATCACTGGAACACCATCACAGAATTCTGCACAAGTACCAGAGACACTATTAAATACTTGTAGCAAAATTCAAAACACAGAACACAGGAGGCATTGTAATGTTAGAAAGATAACTAAATGCATGCTTACCCTGTGAAGGAGTAGACCTCTTTGGCAAACTTGCTAAGCAGAATATTTTTGGATGCATCAGAGAGCACCAACACAATGTTCATGTGTCCTGGCCGCAACTTCACCAGGTTGCTCATGTAAGTGATATCTGTCAACTCCGTCACCTCCACAAAGCTCTTCTTGGGAGGTCGACTAAAATAAGAGCAAAAATTTTAAAAAGAAAAAAGAAAAAGGATATTATTTAGTTAAGTAAGTGTCAATGAGTGAAAAATAAATAGACAGTCATCTTGCCTTGATGTGCCACTGGTCCCAGATGATCCATTTTCTGCTTTTGTTCCGTCTTTTGCCTTTGGTTTTGTCTGTTTGTCTTCACTTGAATCACTGAAAGCACAAAAAGCATCGCCTTCCTCATCTTCCCTGAAAATGTCTGTGCGCTATGTCTTGAATTAATCCAAAAAATAGCCGGTGTTGCAAAGAAAAGACGAGCATCCGTATGTTAAATAAAACCCACCTGAAAGCCTGGATGACCACAGTCCCAAACAAGATGAACAAAGCCGAGAAGATAAGGGACAGGAGAGGCATCATCTCACGCCTGTAGACCATCAGAGACACATAATGTCTTTTACGTCTTAAAAGTGTATTTTCATTACAACTTCAGTGAAAAATTAAACTTAGGTCAATTGATACATTAATAAATACAACCTGAACTCACCAATTGTTATGTAGAATATCATCAATGACTTCAGAGAGGTAATCATAAGACGCATAGACCCATCGGATTACAAACATCTATATAACAACAGCACCATATTTAGTACCAGGATTAGTGTCGGATAATAACAGAATCTGTCGTAAACTCAAACAGAGCTTACAGAGGCAAACTCGTTGTTGAGCTCAGGCAGCATGGCGTCGTGGACAAGAATGGATGGGTCCTTGTGAAGCCGCTCCAGCTCCTCCAGAAGCTGCTGCTTGTCTTCCTCGCTGCCGTTCCAGGAGGTCACTGGCTTAAAGAAGACCTTTCCCGCAGTGTTACGCCTCTCCAGGATGACCACCTGCACACACAGTCCGCAATACAAGGAACAGAACGTCAAGGAAAGACCCGACGCAACAACCATGATCAGAGTCAATAAACCAGAGAATTTTCCTTTACTTACTATGGATACAGATTTTTCCATCTATTTCTTTTGGCAGTGTAAGCTTAGTGCATAGGTATATTTTATTAGCCTGGCTCGTAGGACGCCTTCTGCTGGAATATAAGCAGCTTTTTCCGTCTCACAGTGGTAGGATTGTCATTCCCTCCTTTTCCTATCATGTGTTACTGTTTGGAATATCCCCCTCAAAATATGAAAGAATAACAACCTTCGAGCTGCAACTACATGCTCACAATAACATGTTCTGACAAAGACACACATCCACTCATGTACTGTTATCTTTAGTTGGGAAATAACATCAATTTAATACCACAACTTGCTTCCTCATGCACACTTGTTCGACCAAAACGCCCAAGTGAAGTATGACTCATCTAAAGAACTAAGACAACCCCGAAATGAAGTTGGGGGGGTGGGGGTGCACCAGATCTTACAACAGCACTAACGTAGCACTAATGAAGAGTGGAGATCGGTTCTGGCTTTGTGACAATGGAAACTTGTTATATTGGTACTTTTATAGGTTAAATTTTTGAATGAATGATTCCTACGACCTCATTACTACTCAGTATAAAGCCATACAATGGAAGCTGCACCTGTAGGAAAGTAACCTGTAACGTGGATGTACCTGTGGTGAGGGCTGAGCACTGTCCTTGTTCTGCATAAGGATGTCACATAGCGGCTGCTGGAGCCGCTGGTACACATACGCAAATCTTACAACTTCCTTGGTATTAGTTGATGCAAATGATAGAAACGCCTGGTTCCCAAAAGTAAAACTCTCTTCATCACCTGTGATGAGCAGGACACAGTATCTGAGGAGGAGAGAATACGTTACAGAATGTTAGTAAATGTAAAAAACATACACTAATTTGTTTTTTTTTTTTTAATTTTAGGAAAAATGCATATCATTGTTCTTGTTGACAGAAGGTTGTGATCAATACTATTTCATATCTGTACTAAATGTGAGGCTAATTTTCCAGAATGTCAACGTAACTTCCTATAAAATTCCTCAAATGTGGCTCACAGACAAAGATTAAAACATAACAGTGTGTTCTGTATCAATTAAAAATAAATAAATAAATGGAAAAAGCTCAAGGTCTCTTACTTCCTGCGTCGGTGAAACTGTTTGACAGGACAAAGCTCATCGAAGAGCTTCTGATTGACCAGCCGTGGTGCCAGGAGGAATTTATTGTTTGACATGAACTCGTCGATAATTTGTTTTTTCAATCCTTTGGCCTGCAGAAAACAGCATATGGAATATTCAAATGAAAAACGATATCAACTAAGACCAAGGGAATGTTATTTCCTCATGCTGCTGCTCTACCTGAATGATGTCTGCCGGCTTGTCTGTGCTCTCTTTGAAAACCAACATGGTCGGGGCGTAGGTGTTGATATTGAACTGTTTCTGCAGATTGGCAGTTTCTGACAGGCCCTGATCCACATACCCAAACTGTAAGTAGTCCTTATAGGCAAACGCAGTCAGCTGTGGAGACCAGGACATAAATTACTGACCTGTTTGTGTTGGATATGTCAGTGGAAACCTAACAAACACCTGAATGAAATGAATTACTTTGTAGAGTAGAGGAACGGCAGGCACTTGGTCAAACAGTAGCACATGTGGCTTGTTGAGCTCATGCCAGCTGTTCAAGAACTGCTGCTCATTCTTATCAGTGACCTGAAAAATAGAAAATGCTGCATGTTTATGTAATTTAATTTTAATTACCTATCTATCCATCAAGGGTTGCAATGTAAATATTTTTAAATATGCAACACTATTTTGTTGAAGGTCACTTCAGCGCAGTGTTTGCAGTCAGACATATTTACCCGCTCCACAAGTCTCTGAGGAAGAAGATCTTCTACAAACTGCCTGAGGTGCTCCTTTGCTACAGCATAATGGAAAAATGTGACTTTTCCATTGATGACTCCGAGTATTGAAGGGGTACGATGTGCACCGAGGTGATTGGCTAACCGTCTCTCATACCCGACATCCACCACGCCTATTCCAACACCTGTAAAGACAATAAACAAACAGACGTTTACTATTCAAGGCAATTTAATGGAGTTCCATCATTGGAGTGATCTGTAGGCGCATTCCTAACCTAAAGACTCCATCTCCTGCACCACCTCTTTCCAGACAGGCTCAATGTGGATGCAGCTGAAGCACCAGTCCGAGGTGATCTTGATCAGATACGGTCTCTTATAGCTGTCAGGCACCACATCATTGACGTACTGGTTAAAGTGCAACGTGTACTTGCTGTCTGCAAAGTCTCTGTGATTCTTGCTATTGAAGGGAAAGTTGAAGAAGGACTCGTCAAAGTAAAAGTTGTCATGGCGGTGACTGTAGCGACCACTGCCGTACGGCTGGGTGTCATCAGTCTGCCCGTAGCGGTCGTAATTGGCACGTTTGTCCTCATTGGATAAGATCTAAACATCAGGCAGAACAAATATCAGTACAGATATTTTACACATATACATTTCATATATTTTGCCTGAAATGTGATACACAATACATGTGGACATTTATTCTGAAGTGGGTGACATTTTTTGTTGTGAGCCGGAGCTGTACAAGGTATTACAAAAACTCTGGAAAAAACACAGACCCCTGAAGACTAAAGTCCACCGACCAAACACTTGTAGTGCAGACACACTAACTGGGTGAGTAATATTACACTGGTGTTTCTGTGAAAATGAATATGTCTGTGATAGGGATAGAGCCAAAGCAGAATGCAGCAAAAGCTAAACACCAAAGCTAAACAACATTTAGAATCCTTCACTGCATCCCACTCAGAACAAACCTTGTCACAGTCTGTGTGTCTGGTAAACTGCCCTGCCCTAGTTTCAGTGTACTGATGAGTAACATTTTAAAAACTAGAAAAGCACTGGGAGAGCGCAGACCTCCGCCAAGGCAGCTCAGTTCCCCACCATGCTGCTGTAACATAATACCCTTGAAGTGGGTTACCTAGCAACAGGTAAACAATAGGGCCACGTTGACATGGTGTCAAATGTCATGTGCAGAAACAGACATGCCAGCTGAGAGGTTATTCAACTGAAAATGCCATAAAACAATCCTGGATCCAGACGATGATCTGGATCACCCCCCAAAATGTAATCACTTGTTCCTTGTCCCATTTCGGACATTTCCTGACAATGTTATTACAATCCATCCATAAGTTTTTGCGTCATGTTGCTAACTAACAGACAAACAAACAAACAAACAGACAGACGGACTCTAGTGAATACATAACCTCCTTGGCGGAGGTAATGACTAACCTCATAAGATTTGGTAATCTTGATGAACATGTCTTCAGCCCCTGGACTTTTGTTCTTATCTGGATGCCTTGAAGAGAACATAGTGCTTTCTTCAGTCATACTCATTAACTGTGACTGCAAGCAACCTTTTACAATTCAAATGTGGTAGTAGTGACTGTGGTTTGTTATTGATGTCAGTGCCGTGTGACAATGTTTACCACTCTTTAGCCAGGCGTTTGTACACCTTCTTGATCTCAGCCTGGCTTGCACTCCTGGTTACTCCTAAGATCTGGTAAGGGTCCACCTCTGGCCCAGCATCAGCTGATCCTGTCAGGAGAACCGACAGGAGCACCACCACAGCAGCCAGTGACAGAGACATCGTTGACACTGCCATCACAGTTACCTTCAAGAAATAGGAACAACTATCAGCATCAGGTTTGGCTAATCCAGGATGGCCAGGCCTGAAATCGTGACCCAGGTTCGGTTGGTAACTTTAAAGAACATGCAACACATAAAAAACTGACGATATAGCCTTGTAAAGAGAAAATGATGGAAGCAATCCCATATGGCTAAAGAACGGCTAAAACAGAGGCTACAAGCTATGGTATTATATGCCAGATAGCTAGAACTGCATCAGGCGGTACAGTATTATCATGTGCTGACTACTAGACGGATAGCGGCATTATTCCTGGAGGATGAAACGTTCACGCAGTTTCTCCATTAACGCCACCAACGTTACATTAGATGCGCTGCTACAGTGGCTACTAGGTTAGCTATCTACACGCAACAGACACACACTCCTGTCACCTCACACCGATGTGGTCAGCCGGTACAACGCCACATATTGGGGGAAGGTTTGGATATTCTTCAGGTTGTTGGTTAACGCTGATGTGGAAAGACAGCTGCTGGAAAGGGTGTGTTCAGCAGCATCCCACAGCTCCTCCAGGGCAAGCGGCAAGCACAACCTGCTGCTGAAGCAGGAGTAGAAAGGGGCGGGGCCAGGGGCCGAAAGGGGTTTTGGGAGTTTGAGTATTTCGTACTTTCTTTGCCTTGTTATGGGTATGCTCGGTTTATTGTTTGACGCGCACCGTATCTTTTGGACTGCGTATCCTTCAGTGAGTTGCCTTGTTGTGGCACTACGCGATACTTTAAATTAAACGCATTCTGTTTTTTTTCGGCCATCTCTTTCATTTCACCAATCATATCACACGGTGATGTAAACAAGGAAGTGCCTAAAGCAACCGAGCTCTCATTAGACAAACAAAACTGAAACTTCACGGTAAATGTAAGATTGTATTTCATTTTCACATAGAGGAATTGTTTCACATGTTTTAGGTACACAGACTGACCGTGTACGACTAATACAGCGTTCCTTTGTTAATCTGTCTCACTCAGGTCGATGGTACTGAATAACAATGGACGAAAGACACAAGAAGATACTCCAGCGAAACAGGACCAATCTGGTGAAAGGACTGGATCCATCAAACCTCTACGATAGTCTTCTAGAGAAAGGAGTTTTCACTGAGGACATGATCGACGAGATAAAGGTAGGGCACTTGTCAAGACCTTTAGTGGTTATGGAATATTTATGAGAAATTTTTATTTGTAGTTTGCCAGTAAAATATGTCTGTGCTTAATACTTCCAAAATTGTCTCAGTATTTCCTATCACGTGTCCCCCACAACGTAATAATAATTGAATGTGGTTTGTCACACATGGAAGAGTTAATACTGATAAAGAAGTTTACTGATTCATAATAATACGTTGGTTAATTTGTCACAATATGGCTCAAAGGTAGGGCCAGGTGCAAAGCACAACACAACCATTTAATTTCCTATTTGTTTCACTAAATATTGCTTACAGAGAATGGTTTGAGTCATTTCTATCAAAGGTTTAATGTATTTAATAGATGGAAGTCAACAAAAACATCCCAACTGAATCTAATTTATTCACTTATGTTATAATGAATGTGGTATTTACATCTATGGTGCTGGACACCTGCTACTGTGTTTCCTGTCAGAGCTCTGGGACCAGACGTGATCAAGCCCGACAGTTAGTCCGGGACTTAGAGACCCGTGGGAGCCGGGCCTTTCCCATATTTCTGGATTGTCTTCAGGAAACAGGTCAGCACAGCCTGGCAGAGCTCCTACAAGATGGAGCTCCATCAGTTCACATACGGCCTTCAACCCCTCCTCAGGTAGTTCGTCCTGCTGTCAAGCCTCTTCCTGTTGGTGAGTGTGTGTTACAGTGGCATATGTAATAGAATATTAACACCAATACTGAGTATAACTGTACAGTGCGTGGTTGTAATGCTCACATTTTCTTCAACAGTGTCTCCAATGGATATTGATAAGCCAAAAGTAGATGTTGTTCCTATCTCTCCTGTCTCTCCAAAACAGAAAACAAATACCACTCCCACTCCATGTAAGCTGCACACTATCATTTTCACTCTGGTGGTCAGTCCGGACTGTTCTTGATATTAAACGATATATTTTTTTTTGTTGTTACAGCACCAGTATACATAAGACCAAGACCACGTCGGGATAGTATTCAGGTAAGCTCTCTACAGTTAACAGAAAGGCACAATTTACAGGTATGTGCAAATATACAGGTATGTATGTGAACATGAGCAGGTTGATATATTTTCTGATTACTTTCTTTTCCCTTTTTTGTGTGTAAACCAGTGTTATAAAATGGATGCCAGCCCCAGTGGACACTGCCTCATCATAAACAACGTGGAGTTTGAACCTCGAAGTGAGCTGAGCAACCGCACAGGCTCCAACATAGACTGTGACAAGCTGGAGAGACGGTTCAGAGCGCTCAATTTTATTGTGGAAGTCAAGTCAAACCTGAAACAAAGAGTAAAAAAAATCTTTTAAACCTTTCCGATTTTAGTAACATCTAAATCTATAAACGCACTGTATGTTTGCAAAGCTGACACTGATCTCCACATTTCAGCAAATCAAGCACGAACTGTCAGCGCTGTCAAAGAAAGACCATTCCCAGTCCGACTGCTGTGTGGTTATCATACTGTCTCATGGGACAGAGGTAAGCCACGTCCTGTATTGTCTTTTTCTCAGTTATCCACCACAAGAATAACTCCAATATTTGTTGAATTACAGATCACATTCACCATAAAGTGTTTTCCATTCTTTCTTTGTAATCTGTTTGTTTACAGGTGAGTCACAGCCGCTTCCCTGGTGCCGTGTATGGAGTCGATGGACAGCACGTCCCCATCCAGTACATCACAAACTACCTTAATGGACAGCACTGCCCGTCTTTACAAGGAAAACCCAAACTCTTTTTCATCCAGGCCTGTGGAGGAGGTAGCTAAGAACATTTATGGAGCAGTCAGAGCGGCATTATGTCAAATGCAGCATCCATCCTAATTATAGAAGGGTTAAGCACTTAAAGGAGTCTTAGGGATATTCTCTTTCTTTCCTTGAGGTGAAAAAGACACAGGCTTTGAGGTGTCCCCTGATGAGGTCGAGCCATCCTTTGGTGGAGAAGACGACCAGACGGATGCCATCCCCATGTCATCCAGCAGCGACTCTTTGAGCATGTCCGACGAGCCAGACGCCAGGGCCACGCTGCCCACACCGAGTGACATTCTAGTGTCCTACTCAACTTTTCCAGGTGGGTTTGTGTGTCCACTGCTTTCAAACATCGTGTTTTTAGCCAAATCTGAAAAATAAATATGTGTTCCTGATGCCTTTTTGACCATGTGACATATATAGGTTATGTGTCTTGGAGAGACACTCAGGCTGGCTCCTGGTATGTGGAGACACTGGACCGCATCCTGGAGGAAAGTGCCAGCATCAATGACTTGGTCACAATGTTGATGATGGTGAGTTTTCCTTCTTACACCAGTTAGCACGGATGCTATTGAAACTCCTTTAGTATTTTTTATTTACATAGGGTACATGTCATCATTTCCAGGTTAACCACGAGGTCTCCCAGAACTCTGCAAAAGGTCTCTACAAGCAAATGCCCGGTTCCTTTAACTTCCTCCGTAAACTTCTCTACTTCCAAACCCAAGCGTGAATGCAATAATCAGGTTGTCATTCAAGCTGCAGAACACACAATCAGGGGAAAAATGCCAGAGTTTGACAATACATATTTTACCAGCTCCCTTGCAGCTCTGTCCTATCAGTCCAACTCAGGAGACTACATATAAATGTAGATGACTTAACATCTTTTGATGCCATTATAGAAAAGTGAAGTTACTTTTTCACACATCCATATCAAAACAGTAGATCAGTAGAGTCATGTCCAGGTAATCACACAGAATCTGATCAGTGATTGGTAATTACAGCTGTCAATCAAGTATTTAACCCTCCTACCTGACTGAAAACACCTATTTTCTACAGAAATCATAGGGCGAGACTAGATGCCTTAACAAAGCTGCAACAATGTACAAACTTTGATCTTTAACAAAACAATCATGTTTTACTGTGAAATTTCTGTGTCATGTGTAAGTGTGGTTGCTAAGGTGATAGCATTTTTGAATGGAACATTTTGTATGTGGAAATATAAATATTTTCATTTAGGTTCATTATTATATTATCAACACAACCAGCTGTTGGTTTTCATAAAAGTAAATGATATTGTCAAGATGTACTTTTTAACGGTGACTCGGTCTTTTGGTTGTAATTATTTGTTTTATTGTAGGAATCTGTTATATATCCTGTTGGATAAGGGAAAAATATTTGTATTTTATATGAAAAGTATGTGTATTGTATGAGAGACACAAAGAAAGCAATGATCTCAAGTGCATGTTTTTTTCTGAACAGTTCATTTTTGGGATGTAAAAGTGTTCTGTTCAGCTGTGTGGATCCAACACTGCATTACAATTACTGAAGTGCAATAAATAATGAACCTGAGTGTGTCCTGTTTACAACTGTGTGTCAGTCAGATGTCATATTGTTATCTGGTAATATTTTGGGGAATCAGATGTAAAGAAACTGGGAGCCTTTATTGTAAAGTGGTAAAACAGAAAAAAAAAGGAACACAACTCCAGCATTCACCACAGCACTGATGTTTCATAACAAGTTAATATTAATATGTACTGTGACTTCTGCCCGGAATCATTTCTTTTGAGGTTGTTCATTAGGTGTGGCTCATGTTCATTCATACAGATCATTTACATGTCTGTTCTTACCTGCTCTAGCAGATGTTTTCCTAATATTAGGCCACAAGGATATTTGTTGCTCACTTTTGGCTTTGACTACACATTCTTCTTCACTCATAATCCAGGAAGACAGATTTACTGCAGCATCTAATTCAAGCATCAACAAAGAACGTTCCAGTATTAAAGGAGTTTATTCCATACACATAACACAATAATAATAGAATATTTTTGCTTTTGTCACCATTAAATGTATTAAAATGCGTTAATTGTGGTCTCTTATGTCTGCTCTGACATGTTCCTGCATTTGACCAGTCGCCTGTTTGGTGCTTGGGTGGGGTCACCTCTCTTCAGTTTTATCTACCTGTATGCTTCACCTGGATCAGCAGCCCAGGTCTTTTCAGTGCGCCGCCTGTGACTGGCTGACTGCCTCCCCACGAGGGACTGACATGTCTGGAAACTGTAGCCTGTTGAATAGTAGCTACTGGGTTCCTGTTCAGATTGGTTTTATCCTGCAGATCGGTTGCACTCTTCATCTTCCTCTGGGTCCAGTCAAATCATGTTCCATTTTAGCCCTGCTCACTGTGAGTACACATATAACTTCTACAGAATTAGACCTTTTCTGATGTTTATAGGGGCAAGGTTTGTGTTTTCTTGCTAAAGGAGCCAGTTCCCATATCGGAGTCAAATGGTGAAAGGTGCTCTACGACAAACAAGACATGAAATGTTGTTATGTTCATTACAATTTACATGTAAAAACAATTAACTTTGTGTTTGTTTTAGTGTTGGCAGGAGCCTGTGTGCTTATAAGTGCAGGTAAATCTACAGTATGTGTACATGTAAAGTATCTTAACAAACCTTTTTTTTTTTTAGTAAATGAATACTTCCATATGTGTTACTTAGGGGTCCTGACACAGAAAGTCACCACCTGTGGCGGCAACAGTGTTCACCGCCTGAGCTGTGGTATGACTCCTATTCAGAAAACCTTTTTTCCCCCACATTAGTTTATTCAGTTTTAGTTTGTCATGATGAGAACTTAGCATTTGATTCTGTAATCGTGCACTGATTAGGGTATTTCCAAATCTCTTCTTGGTGTCATTCCTTTATACTTTTTTGGCATACATGTGTAAAACCAAAAATGATATGGCCTGAACTCTTAAATCATACCACAAAAGAGCTTCTAGATACACTACCTCTTCTTCCTGGTATAATTAAAAGAAAGACCTCAAACTGTCAGAGGCTGTTACTTGAGTGGAATTTAAACCCATTTTAAAGGACTGAGAAAATAATACTCTTCGATCGGTTTGGCTCTTTCTCTTTGTCAAGGCTAATGCGTAAAAAAAGACTAAAGGAAAACCAACAAATTCTCCAGGAGCAAGTCCACGATAACAGTAGAGAGACAGTGGCAGCTGGTGTCTATGGGTTTAATTAGAGTGACTTTGAAAGGCTGTGGTAAGTCACCTGATAATAAGGACAGAATCATTAGATCTACTCCAGATGTAGTGTAGGTGGACTGGGTCAGGCAGCAGACAAGTGGATGAGGGAACTGAAACGGAGATCTATGACTAATGCAAGCAGAAAAAACAAATGCAGCGACTGAAGCCATACGCTTTATATGGATAAGATCTAATTTTCTACTTTCGTCCATCAAAACAAATATTTATGCCTGTAACTTTTAGCATCAGTTTATTTATATCCTCCTAGGACCCTCTGTCCACATATGAGGACAAGAAATTCACAGCTTTATACAAAAAAAAAAGAAACAACTGTCCA
>JAPQRQ010000026.1:20273539-20284048 GCA_037367365.1 Apogon talboti | reverse complement strand
TCCTGAGCGTGCAGACGTACAGTGGACGTACAGTGGACGTACAGTGGACGTACAGTGGACGTACAGTGGACGTACAGCTGCATCTTTCCTGTAGACCTGCATGTGGAAATTCTGCAAACTCTACTGAACTGTATTTCCTCAAAAATGTACATCCTAACACATAACTCAGATCAGCGGGTGCTTTATGAACACCATGGATACACAGAGACACCAGTAAAGAAGGAGCAGATCTGACCCTGACTCAGGATTTCCACCCACTCAGATTCAGAACTGGGGTCCATTCTTCTTCAGGTTTTCGTAGTCTGTGGTGATGTTCACAAACTGACAAAAGAGAAAATAAAAACCAACTCAAACTTTGTGTCATTGTGCTAAGAAATATTTGAACATGGCAGAGGTTCTTTGTACCCAGGTGACAGTAGCACAGCCCCCCCCCCCCCCTTTTTTTTTTTTTTTTACCAAAAACTGTTATCTTTTCTTAAACCCTACTCAGTAGTTTTGGTATCTAGAACTGGAATGGAAGCCCACTGCCACCACCACGTGTGGAAAAAACACCCTGTAAGTTGAAATAATGACTTATTATCTAAAATAGATAATAATACGGTGTACTCAGTTTTTCACACGTCGCCTCTCCATTTTGGCTTCATTTTTAGTAAATAATGAAACAGAAGAATATGCTGAAATTAGATTAATAAATAACTGTAGATAGATAATTTTAGAAAATGTTTTTTATGAAAATTACAGAATTTAGAGAGGGCTTTTTTTCCTTTACCAGACAACTGCATTCATTTCCAGTCTCACATTCAAGCAAAAATGCAAATGAAATTAGGATTTTCTGAGTGTTTTACCTTGTACTGGTATGTAGGGTCAAGATTATTCCATGGCTCTGGGTTTTGGGTCTTGTTCCAGCTACAGGCACACAGAGAAAGGGCAAACAAACTGGTTTTGTATTATTCACATGAGAAACTTCACATTTGTGAATCAAACTCTTGTTACTAAACTAGCATGCAAGTGTCCTGGGAAGTCTGATTTATTTAATCCCTCAGATCAAGTATAATAAAGTATTAAAAAACACAGAAGCGAGGACGACCAAAAGCTGTGAGACAGACTCGGCTCACAGTATGTGCTTTAAGCCCGCTGTGCCACCACCAGGATCGTCTTTCTAACTATTTTATCTAGCGTGTAAACAATCACTGCAAAGAAATTATGAAAGCGATGCAAAAACACAAGGCAGGGCACCACCCTGAGCTCTAAGTGTTTAGCTGTTATTAAAGTATCAGTAAGTGCGAATCAACAGTTTGGATAGCAGCAGGAGGAGAGAAATTTCAAGGGGAGAGCACTTCAAGGGGGAGTTATGGCCGTCGTCAGAAACTGTCATTAAAGACCGCCACTCTGCTTGGTTTCTATGCGAAAAGTCATTCATGTACCCACTACGTGCCTCATTAAAATGTTAACAAATCTGCATTTCAGCATGAAGAGGAAGCAAGTCTGCTGAATTAAAGTCAAACTCATCATTTTCTAGTTCAGAAAGCGTAATAATGAAATATCTGCTGGTATTCTTCATCCTGTGTTCGGTCTGCAGGACAGCATTGTATCACTGTAGAAGCTGCAGCCAAACTGTCCTTAAATAACATGGAAAAAAAGACCAAACAGATGTCTGAATTATCGTCTGCTAGATCAGGCAAATGGTTTGAGAGCATGGAAAAACTATGGAATATTTTGACAAATTAACAAAGAAAAGAATGAAAAACCCAGACATTTGACAGCACGTCACAAAGTCATTTTATTTTCTTTAAAACAGAAATGTTTGTAGGAGAACAGAAACCAGACACTTGTTTACACAGGAGACGTTCCTGTGCTTCTGTGTTTGCTGTCTTAATTTTCTTGTCCATTTGCATATCTTTTTTTAAGTTGTCTCTTTGCTGCTGTATATTATCAGTGCCCCTGTAATACCAGTGGTGCAAAGTTACTAAGTCAGCAAAATACTTGTGCTCAAATCCAGATTTGATGTACCTGAATATTTCCATTTTCTTCTACTCTATACTGCTCCACTACTTCTCAGAGACAAATATTTTACTTGTTACTCCACTACATTTGCCTCTGTGCTTTAGTTCCTTTTCTAGTGCTTCTGTATTATTACTACAGATTGAGAAACCTAACAGTACATTAAGATAAGCCCAACTAATACCAGCAGCAGCATTAAATATGAGCACATTAATGCACTGATAATTACTTTTATTTAAGTAAAAGGTCCAAAGAATAAAATAAAGTAAAATAAAATAAAAGAATACTTCCTTTACTGTAAATAACATTCAGTATGAGATGTGTGGTAAAAACTGAAAGGTCCTTACGTAACGTGTGGTCCTCTGGCCAATCGGATCAGATACAGCCCTGCCCCGCCCATTCCCAAACAGATGAAGAAGAACTGGGGGATGAGCTGCAAATAAAGAAATTAAAACTATTAATCCTCAGACATATATGTTTATAAAGGCGATCTTCATCTAAGAAGGTGCAGCTGATGACATATACAAGAAATGGACACATACTTATTAAAGTTCTCGTCTATATAATCATCTATATTATCAGTGGTGAAGATGAACAGCTTTAAGGCTGTTACACCCATTGTGGAGATAATGCTTGAAATCTACTGTATTTTTTTTTTTTATACCTTTTTTCCCGTGATAGTCCACTGTCTGCAAGCTTTAGAAAAAGAAGAGAGGCTTGCGAAATCCATTGCAAGTAAAACTGGATATGAGATTGTAGATATTATTCTGATGGGAAACAGTAACACTGTTCTCTACGTTGCATCATCCTCCGTCAGCTTCAGCCTCATGACTCCTGACATAGATGTATCCGTGAATATGCAAATAACAGCACGCGCTTACAATTTAAAAACGGCATACGCAGCATTTTTATTGACTCAGTGAAGTTAATTCACACAACTTCTTCTCAACTCTTTTCTGAACTCTTTTCAATAGTTTTTCCCATAAAATGAAACTGATAAATAACTATTTTCCAAATGGGTTTACTTCACAGAAAGGCTGAGATTATTGGAATTCTTTTGCCTTGTTACTATATTTGGCAGATTTCTAATAATATCCCTTCATTAGTTGCTTTTTGTTTTTTAGACGTGTGAATAGTGGCCATGCAACCACCCAACACATGTAGAGAGAAAAAGGAAAGTATGTTAATTAAAATTTGGGTTGAGGGTGAAACAATGTATATAAACAAACAAAATGACCCCAGAAAAACAATTAAAGTCAGCTTTATATGGGGGGCCAACAGTGTATTGGGGCTTTTTTGGTGGTTATAGACACAGTTTAGGCCATGTCAAACTTTTAGCAGGACTTTTACCTTGGAACTGATGACAGGGGCACTAACTCAGCCAGCTAATGTTAGCCATCTGTTTCTCTATAAAGTGGTTGAGAAATTTCTCCCAAAGACATATTAGCCATACATATTAACCACCAGTGTATATTTGTGCGTTTCATGGTGCAGTTTTAGTTGCTTGACAGTTACTAGCCAACAAGGTATTTTTACGGGTTACTTAACTCTAATTTAGTTAGCATATTGACTGTAGCTAATGCTATGTTAGCATTGTGAGAGATTGGCCTTGTGGTGTGTAACTCCATTTTTGCTCATGAAAAACTAACTAAATAAACTAAGACAGGTAAGCCATAATGCCCTTATTATCACTTTACATGTGAAGATATAGAGCAGAGGTGGATGAAGATGATAAACAGCTAAAATTATCATTTTTAACCAATAGTTAAGGTTAACTTTAGCACATTAGCTAGCCAGCTCCCACTGCATCTGCCAAATCGGATGTTTATGTATTCCCCTGATACAGAATAAAGATTTTATGAGATGTTTCACCTCTTCATACTTTGTGTTTAGATTTTGTGACCCTTTTCTGTGCTGTGCAGTTCAACGTAAAGTCATTAAAATAACAATTTATGTCAATACACAACTGAGCATAAAGTGAGCCGTGCACTGATGTGGACAGATCATCAGCTTAAACAGTATTTTTCAATTGCAATCCGTTCTAAGTAAAATGCGGACTAATTGAAATTGCATTCACCACAGTGTTTGAGTAAAATTAATGAATTAAGCTCAGTCTGAACCTTAACAGGTGCCTCACCAAACCAGCAACTTATAGTAAAGAAGCATGAGCGCTGTCGACTGTTTGGATGTGGAAATTAGTTTCAGAGTAACACGACGTCAAACTGAAGCAGATTGTGTGTCTGCTCTAGTCTTGGTCTTGGTGTTGGATTGGTCTCGATACTTCACCATGAGTCTTATGTCCTGTCTTGATTGACTCTAGTTTTGGTCTTTGACTGGCGCTCATAACACTACCAGTCATGTTAACTATGTCACCAATCATGTCAACACTTGTAAGCTGTGAAATTGTCTAATTGTCTTCCATCTTAAACTGACTGAAAACTTCGTAGTGAAATGTAGATCCATGTCTACAGGTACATATAAGCTGAACATACAGAGCTTTCTTTGAGGGTGAATTTTTGAAAGCCTGTCCATATTTAACCTAAAAAGCCATGTGATTCATCACTGGTGTGTATCAGTCAGTTTGTCAGATAGAAAAAGAATCAGATTTCATTACATGTTGTTGTGTGATTTAAGGTTTATGTATAGAAATTAACCTTCATTTCAGTTGTCCAGTGCATGGCCCTTTGTTCACGTCATCTAAGTCAGAATGTCACAAATGTCACCCACCTCCTTTATAATGAAGGGCTGGCCTGGAACCTGCCTGTCCGAACAGTAACTGACTATCCTAAAAATTAAAGTATTCAGTGTAAATATTCTACAGTGTCTCTGCCTGACATTAATAGCCTCCATCTCTGTCTGTCGGACCCTCCACCTGCCAGGTTTTCTGTCAAGATGCCTCCTTGAATGCCTCCTAACATTTCAGACTCTCCCTAACAGCCTGTCTCTCTCTCTCTGTCTGTCTCCTTCTGTCTGTGTCTCTGACTGTTGTAACTTGATCAAGGTTTGTAGTTTGTCTCGTGGGAATTTGGTATGTGCAGCTCCTCTCTCTCTTTCTCTCTCTTACAGCCTGTCTGTCTCTTTCACTGTCTCCATCTCTGTCTCTCTGTCTGTCTGTCTGTCTGTCTAACAGGATGATAGACCAGATCAGGCATTTCTGGTAGAGTCTCATAGGGATTTCCTCCCTGCCGTTTCTCTCTCTCTCCCTCTCTGACTCCTGGGATGATGATGACAAGAAGGAAAAACTCACTCCGCTCTGTCACTCTACTCGTTGACAGCAGAGCTGGTTAGAAAAGTAGAAATAATCCTGTCCCCTGTAGGGACAACTCACATTTAAAAATGTATTTTTATTCCAAGAACTCATTTCTAAAATACTAAGATTTTTGTCAGTTTAGATTTGGGAGGTTTATAAAAGTCATAGGTTTTACAGCCTCTCAAAGTTTCATTTGGTGCTTAGTTAATGACATCTCCTAAAATCACTGCTGAAAACTATTTTTATAGGCTTCCTTTCATCTGATGTTATCTTTTCATTGCTTTTATTTGCATGTATTAAGTTCATGTTTTACTTTTCCTGTTTAACATCCACCATTTTGCATGTTTTTCCTTCCCCATCTGTCTTTATTCTCACTATACTTTTATTGAGATTGGTCTTATTGATCGGGTTTTTGATCGTGAAGATGCACGATAAGATTATCTAATACTATATGATGCGATAAAATTAACTGTATTTACCCTGTAAGAAATTCTTGTGCTTTTAAATGCTGAGTGGAAGAACATATTGAAATAAACCTCTGAGGTAAATAAGTCGCTGTACAACTAGAACATACAAAAGCAGTCAAATGTTGTACACTGCAGAGATAAAGTTGTCACTTTCACATTGCAAATATAAGGTGTAAGTGTAGGCGTTAGAGAGTCTAACAGCTACAGGGAGAAAAGCTCTCCTGTGGCGTTCAGGGACAATGAGTCTCTGCTGCATTTGTTCTGAAGTCAAACCAGAGAGGCATACACGGGGTGAAATGAACAGTCCACAATGCTGCTGCTGAGAAACTCCTGGGGAATCTGTCCCTCGTCTGGAAATGCTGTAGCTCTCCTCATCATTAGCTGACCGACGCTCTTTAAAGACCTGCTGCAGTCACGTTATATGATGTAGTGAGAACACTCCCTTACATTGAATAATAGCTGGAGTTCGGAGGCATTCTAGATCTGGAACGGCTCCAATATTTGTCTGATCTCAGGAAAACTGTCAGGTCCAGCTCTTCCATTTGGGTTTTAGCTGAACAAGCAGATGAATGTGTGAAAACCTTCAATGTCTCAAATTCTGCAGAGACATTGTTGAGCACAGAGAAGGTCAGAAATTACAGTGAGTGAACAATGAAAAATAGTTGATTTTGAGAGAACCAAGGAATGATTGACAAGTGGATCTGCATTTTATAGGATTGTTTTGGGTTTTTATTGACTATGTTGTGCAGTGTTTCCAAAGTTTTTAAGGAAATAGGATGCAGTAGGCATAATCACATATTTATTTAAAAGCCTAATGAGGGACAGAGACTGTAAATTATCTTCATCCCTTTAATCTATACAATGTATTAAAACTGTGGCATTTCCTCTTGATTACAGTGTTGTATATGTTTGTACCAGACAAATAAACCAACACAATACAGCACGGTCACACAATTTAAGCTCATAGCTGCATCTAGAAAACACCCAGAAATATTTAACATTCATGTGGTATTGGAGGTATTATGCAATTAAAGAAAATTAGTTTGTAAGATTTAGTTTTAATCTGATTTATACTTAGATACACCAGAGCTCCACAGAGCTGTTGGTTCAGTCACATTTCTGCCTCATCTAATTTCATTTTCCTACATTTTTTTGCAAAAGAAAAGAAACAAAAAGAAAAGAAAAGAAAAAAGAAGTCTCATTACTTACACCCGGGTGCCTCTTGGCATGCTCTACTGCTGTCCGAAATATCATTGCTCCAGTTTGTAGAAAATTCAGAACAATTCAGGCCCAAAGTTTGAGCAACTAAAAGCCTTTTAGTTGTGCACAAGGACCTGTTGCTCTACATGAGGAGGAGGAGGAGAAAGAGGAGGAGGAGGAGGAGAAAGAGGAGGAGGAGGAGAAAGAGGAGGAGGAGGAGAAAGAGGTCATTTGTGTGATCACAGCCTCTGGTCCCTTGTAGAGGTGATTATGCTGCTGAACGGCATAAGTCATGTCCATCATAACGCACCCGAGGCACAGACATTTAATGCTCATATCATACTGTTCAATCTGCAGAAGTTGTCTAAGAGGCTTTACTTGCTTATTTTTTTTCCCCCAATAAACACTTTTTGGCTCCTTTGGGAAACAAATGGGGGAAATGGAAAAGCATACAAACACACTGTCCTTTCGCAGGGTCCATGGGGAATGAACGGACCGCTCCAAACTGCACATGTAAACAAAGACATCCAAACGATAAAGATCCACCACAAACCCACAAAGCTACCGGCTTTACAGATGCAAAGAAATATATTTGACTTCATTTTCTCGATCCTCAGTTTTAATAGAAATGTTAAAATATATAGAAAAGAATGACACCAAGTGGAAATAAACACAGGCATAAGTGTGTGTGGGTGAGTCTCAGTGCTTTCAGAGGCTCCACAAACACTCAGGGAAACCGTCCCTTTTCTTCTGGTTAATCACGTCTGGCAGCTGAAGTCCAAACCATAATTATGTGCCACAATCAGCATGTTTGTGTTTTTGAAGGACACTTAAAATAAGCAGTCAGCACAGTGAAAGGCCTATTGAAGCAACAGGACTGGTGGGTGTCTTGAAATTGATTTTCTAAGTAGTAGTGTTGATGGATGTTGAAAGAGGTAATTCACTGCACTCCCATCAGGTGGTTGGAGGACACAAGAGCTTCCAGACGCAATCAGAAATATTCAACCCCCTCACCTCTAAAGACATTTCAGTGCTGCAGATGAAAGATAATGACAATTAACCTCATTAGACCAAAAGTACTGACTGATACATATTTGACTTACGTTGTGGACTTAACTTGGAAGTTCCAGTTAACCATGCAGCTCTTATGTATGTGCATGTGCAGTATAATTCAACCCCTCAGCTTCAGTGCTTTGTGGAGGATCCTTTAGCTTCTTGAACTCCTAACAAATGTTCTCAGTAAGCGCTGATAAACTTCTAATGGATGCCACTAAACACTTCTTCTGCTAGTGAGACAACATTGTTCAGATCAGAGTCCAAATGATCTACCTACACTAAAAATAGCTAACTATATATTTATGTCTATGTAAACTGACTTTACTTCATATATGCAACATAATAAGCATGTCTTGCATAATTATATGAAGCCTTGTGGTACAATACACTTCCATACATTTCTGGTCGGTACCTTAGTTTGACTTGCGTTAAATGGAACCAGGCAGCTGCAGACTGGATCAGAGCCTGGTTAGACCAGCTGTAGATGTAAAGTGTCATGAGATCATTTTTGTTATGATGTGGTGCTATATAAGTACAATTTTATTGGTTTGATTGATTGTACCAGGTTAAAACAGTTTTATTATGGAACCAAAACTGTTTTAACTCTTAGGAGTAGGTGTTTGGCGTCGTTACCGAACACCAAAGTTGGAGGACTTAAACACATAAAACTAGTTTGGATCCTGTTTCATGGTACATTTGAACATTTTCCTTCTTGACAGCTGTCCTAAAAACCTCAAGAACAAACTTGTGTGGTCTAGACTTTCATTTGATTATGTTTTACTTTTGTGTGTGGACGTCCACATCTCATTTAAACCTTTAATTTGCTTTTCTTTCCTTTATTGTGAAGCACTTGGCGGTGCCTGCTGTTGAACCCTCTACAGAAATAGAAGTTCTTCCACTTTATCTCAAACATTCAAACAAGTTCTGGGAGGATGTGAGGTCAAACTGAGGATCAGTCTTATTTTTCATGCTCTTTTAGCGTCGGTCTGTCTGTCAGACAATGGTAATGCCATGATCTTTTCACAAAAGATCAATCTTTATTTGTTAAAATGAAGCTACAAAGGTTTTTATAGCAGCATAGATTCATGTTACCGCCGTCATGAGGCTCAGATGAGCTGTGTGCAGATGTTAATAAGTCCCAGTGTGACACAGGGCCACAGCGCTGCAACCTGCCAGAGCTGCATATGTCCAATACAGTAGTCGTCTGATCTGTTGCAAATTAGCTTCTGTAGCTGTCTTGTACGTCCCAAATTGCCTCCCACTATGTCTGACCAAGACTCACACACAAGTGAGCACTGAGTGTGTGCCTTGTACTGGTTAACAATGTGTCCCACAATTCACTTAATGAAAGAATGATTAGATTAAGATTAACGGCGGAGTTTAGGGAGATATTCAGCCACAAAAACGAGCCACAAAAGGCCACTTGAAAAGGAGCAGGAAGGTCTGAGCTGTGCACTGCATTCATTCAAGAGCCAGGTGGGCTATTCACGAGAAAATAAACCCTGGTAATAGAAGCACATTCATTCTGCTTTAAAGACATACTCCACACACACAATTCAACCTTTTATTAAAATAAACACTTACATGGTTAGAGTTGAAAGATGGCTCTAAAGCATTTGTCAAACTGATTGGAAACAGCAACAAAACTGGAATATTTTCCTTGCTTGATAGTTTGTAAATTTCAATTTTAAGACACGAAGGCAAACAGACTTTCACTGAGATATTTGTATTCGCACTTTCACTTTGGGAACAAGAAATCCAAGGGGAAATTCCACAGAACACAGAAATACTGCAAATGTTTTTGTGGTAGAGAGAGCTGGAAAAAGGTTGTATAAAGATAATAAATGGTAAATGTGAATAGTTATGTGTCTGTGCATATGTGTTCCAATAAGATTACTGCAACTGAAGTGATACAAAAAAAACCAAACATAAATGTCATATTTGATAGGAAATGGCAATGAAATGCCACCATGTATGAAGATGTGAAGATCAAATGTTGAAGCTTTGATGGACAGCTGGCGTGGTCCATATGAGTTAGTTCTTGAAGCATGTTTTGTTTTTTAGGGCTATGTCCATGGAACATCAACACTGCTCCAGCATTTAGACATCCCAAAATGCAGACTTCAGTTTACACATAAAAATTCTGCTGAGCATGTTGTGTCTACAGCATCACAGATAATTTCAACATTTGTCTTTTCATTTGGACCTCTAAACCACATACAAAAAGTAGTACAGGCAACTAAAACTGAGACGTTTGAAACATTTTCCAAACTGACAGGAAAAAAACCCAAAACATTGTATATCCATTTGAACGGGAATACTGAGAGATTATAAAACACTGATGTCATACGATGTCAACAATGTCTTATTACTTTACGTACTTTGTGTAATGAACATGTCACCAGGTCATATGGGTGTATTAGTGAATGTATTATTATTATTACTACATACTTATACTGTATGTTGTTGTTATAACTACTATTTCTGTTATCTCTTTATTATAACTTCTATCCTGTAATTATTAATATATACAGT
>JAPQRQ010000026.1:20258297-20272290 GCA_037367365.1 Apogon talboti | reverse complement strand
GGGGGAATAATAATTTCTCCAATTAAGTATCTATGATTAACCATAAAGGCACAGTGCTTCTTTTGTGACAGTTCCCAAATTATTTTTTTCTCTATATTTGACATTTCTTAAGTGATTTATCACCATTTATTTAATCATCCGTATTTTGCATTTTTCCAGTGAAAATCAAGTATTTTCCAATATTTAATGTACTGATCATATAGATGTTCATAAAAGCTAGGATTAAAGTTGAAAGTTATTGTCATTTACCAAAAAGTGATGATGTGAGGATGATGCAGAAGGTTCTGCTGACACCGTCTTGATTGTATAAAAAGATTTTATTCAAAAAGTCCGGCATCAAACAGGCACCACGGTCTGCCTAGAGAGCATTTGGCTGATGTAAATGTCTCTCTCTTTCTATACAGGTCTGTGGTTTATGTAAAATGTCTGGTTAAACAAAGGAAGGATATTGGTATAACAAAAGAGGATATCTGGCATATCTAAAAAGGATACCTGGTTTGACCAAAAAGGTTATCTGGTTTCCCCAGCCTAGGAGGCACACATAGCATTAGTCCTTTGGGACATCTAAACATTCCAAATATGGAAATGTGTCAAATATGTGTTTGTTTAAATAGGTTGGTACACTGCTGTGTTTGTATTTGTTGTGCCTACTGTCTGGCATGTGGTTTTTTTTTTTTGGTTCTATTTTCTGGTGTCTTATAAGCCAATATAAGGGCTGGGCATATTCATTTTTTTTTGTTTATATGCAAGACACAATAATAAAAATTCATTCATTCATTCATTCATTCATATGGACTCAGACCATATAAGGCAATTCAGATACCTCATTATTATATCAAAAACAGAGAAAACTGAAGAAAAAGTGACTTTTTCAGTAAAATCTATCTTTAACTGAACATAAAACAAGTGTCTCTTCACTGTTTTACCAAACTTTTACTGGTGAATCGATCTTGTAGAAGATGACGGTGTTTCCATGGTAACTACGGAGCCTCTGAACGTCCAAATGGGTCATATCTGATGACCATGAAAAGATGACAAACTGTATTTACACCAATTATTGACATGTATGATAGGATCAGTGGATCAACAGATATTAAACAGGTTAGATCAGTAGATGCTGCTGGTCAGTGGTGGATGTTTGGGTCTTTATGGGTCAAAAGGGTTGACATTTTTCACACAGGAAAAATAAAATAACATTGTACAAACCATTAAAAAGCCCTATTGTGCATCTGTCGCACCATTAGGCCTGGATCTCTTTTTTTTCCTCGTCACTTTATGAAATGAGCTGAGCCTGGTGTCCCCGCTGATCCGTTCACAGTTAAATCCTCCTAATTGGACACTGGCCAGTGTTACAAAATAAACCATGTCCAGCACAGCAGATGTATGTTTAAAATACACACAATCTACATGGTGCATCCACTGTACAGAAATATATTCAGAAACCTTGCTTAATGATGAACTTTATTGGCCCTAACAGTAAATTTGACTTGTATGTCACTGACACATGGCAGGGTGGGGGTCAAATGAAGAGGCGAGAATGGCTGTGTATTAAAAAAAAACCCAAAAAACAACACAACTCAGTACAATAAAGAGTATATGTAAAATAAAAACCTAGTAATCTAACATGGCTTAACAAAGGTCTTCTTGAAAGTTGTAAATATTAATAAAATATCCAGTTATTCCTTTGATTTAGCTATAATTTAGATTTATTTGTCTGTAAAATGTGAATTTGCATGTCTATTTTATGTTTGTAATGTACAATTTAAAAAAAAACAACTATGAATTTATACATTGCCACAGCATTTTTAGGAAGCATTATTTTATTTATGTTTCACAAATTTAGTAAATCACAGGTTCATGTCATATGGAAAGGAAATAGAAGGCAGCCATCACACTGTGTTTTTAATAATGCTTCTATATCCTTTCTCTGGGGTGGAATTGCACTGAAACCGTTGGAATAAAAGATTTCTTGTCCTTGCTTTTTGTTGGTAATCCTTCCAGTTAAATGTGAGCCAATCACGTTGCAGTCACAGGTCTGGTGTGGATCTGATTATCTGCACTTTGCCCTGCTGTGGAAACCAGGCTTCTGTGTGCGTGTGTGTGCGTGTGTGTGTGTGTGTGTGTGTGAGTCTGAGGTCTGCTGGGTTCATAATATGGACCCACAAGGTTGGACGGACTTTGTACAGTTAAGAAGCAAAAGCAGTTTTATGTTATTCATTCATAAACATGCTGCTGTTAAAGCTCAGATCTGATACTATGTTCCATTGTTCCTGTCATCTATAGGGATAATATGTAGTATTGAATGAATAAATGAATGAATGAATGAATATTTTATTTTGGTTACATTAAAAAAACACACACACTCAAAAAAAAACATTCAGTTAGTTCTATTTTTAACCAAAAAAGGAAGAAGCTGAAGTCAGAGGCTTATTTCTGCTTCTCCTACTCCCCTCCTTTAAATTTCTTTATACCTGCGGCAAAACAAAAGACAAAGAAAAAAACATTGATACTCCAAACCCTGAGCAGCAGGGGGACGTTGTGTACCAGAACGCTTTAAGGACTACCAAAACTACCAATGCATCTGCGCTGTGTCCACAGACTGAATACAGTGTACATACATCTGTATTATGGTGCCATCAGGTTTTCTTCTTCAAACACAAAGTTAGACAGCTGATCTAAACAACATTGTCTCTTATAAAGTCAGCTAATAGTTAGCATTATAACATAATATAATATGGGGAAGTCCTGTTATGTGCAAATGAATTCCCTATGTCAGTGTTTCATGTGATGCATTTGCTCAGGATAAATAAAGTCTGTTTTTTTGCCCACATTTAATTACATGACTTTGTGGTGTCAAGTTTCACTGCTTACAGATAACAGCTGAAAAACAGAAAAGTGTTCCTTACTGTAGGTGTGAGTCCTGTCGTCCTTCTCATCATCTTTTGAGATGTTCTTTTTGTGAGGGGATTTAAGATCAGCGAATATCCATGATCATGGCATTTGTTTCATCTATCATCACCAGTGAATCCTCCATGGTCTTCAGTCAGGAAATATGCAAAATGAACTCACAGCAGAAACAAAAGAATGTTACAGATGACTTCAAATGGAAAACATGTCAATTCACACAAAACTGACAACTGTAGGACTTCTGTGTTTGCTCAAATAAGGAAGGTGAGTTAAGGTAGAAATTTGACCAAAAAAATCACAGACATGTCAAATTTGCACCGTATTAAGATTGCAGATGACCAGTAATAGTAGCTCTGTACAAACGGGTAAACACCAGATGTCACCTTCTATAAGATGATAAAAGGGAGAAGAGAGAGTCTGTTCTGAGCTCCTGAAGAAATACAGTTCAGATGATCAAATACTAAAAATACATATTAAAATGAATATATTTCTGCAATTAAATCATCCTAAATCTCCATATATGTTACAAAATGGAGCTCTGAAAGAAACGAACTGTAAACCGTCCTTTTCTATTGTGCTGTTTGTTCCCGTCTGTTATTTTGCGGTTTTGTTCTCTGTGTTCTTAGGTCTCTGTTGTATGAGTCAAATATCAGTCAGACTGTCTGATTAAATAAACACACGTTTTCTTTTATGTATTTTGGCATTTTAGAGGAACCGGTGGGTGTTGGAGGAGCAAGCTTTTTTGTTTGTATGTACAGTATATTTGTGTTGCTCAGTTTTATGTGTTGTATTACAGATCCTCTTGAACATAAGATACTTTCTGTTAACAGGTTTATTCATAAAAGAAAACCTGACCTGATGTAGGAGTTCTGAGAGTTGAGGCACTAACACAACTCTTAGTATTCTGATTGTGTATACAAAACCAGATGGTAACAATTTTTTAATTAATAAGTAAATTAAAAAAAAACTTAAGTAAAAAAATCACATTTTCTCACCTAGTATTAAATAATATAGTTGTTGCCTGCACTGAAGCGTTATGGAATGTATCCTGTAAACACGCCCCCTGGCATTACACAATCCCTGCACAGATAAGTCACACACATAGTGAAAATAAACTCAACAGACTTGCATAATCCAGCTTCTGAGTTGAGGAATGAGATCTCTGAATGAACATGTGTCTAATTATGTTGAAATATAAGGGGAAAATTTCACAAGATGGACAGGATCAGAAATAGTCCTTATTTAGTGTAGATCAGTGCCATCTAGTGGTTCAACAGTGTATTGCAAAAACTGAAAAAGTCACATTTTACAGTTTTTGCACAATTCTTACACACTAAAACTGAATGTTGAATGACAAAAGCATTGAAGATTTTTCTGCTTGATAAATGTGGTGTCTCCCCAGGACTCAAACATCCTGAACAACCATAGCATCTATTTTTTATTTATTTTTTTTGACCGATTATGTCAATGTCAAAAAAATACTGAATAAATGGTGTTTGTGGACTAATCCAAATGACATTAAAGGCAGTGTTTTAATGTTTTTTATTCCGTATATAAATCAGGAAAATTAATTGATACATTGTGTATTTTACTCTTCCACCTGGTGATCCAATAAAAACAGGTTCAATACCCTTTTCAGACAGTTTTGGAGGAAAGCCTTAGACAAAGGCACTGAAAGGACAAACGGATTTTGTGCTTTGCAGTACGTTTTGTCATTCTGCAAAACACTGCACTGTCTCTGATATCAGACATTTCATCCAGAAGTACAATCTCCTTCAATCCTTAGTGAAAGACTTCTTTTTTTTTTTTTTTTTTTTAAGAACAAAGGTACAGTTACAGACTGACAAGACAAAGTCAAGTCATGGACTCACAATGACACAAGAAAGTGGAAAAATACATGGACATATAAGGATAAAAACAAACAGAGAAACAACAAAAAAGAAGAGAAAAGAGGAGAAAAAAACAACATTACATAGATAAAACACAATATCGAAGCTACAGAGAGAGAGACAACGGGTAGCATCACCGCTCAGATCCTGTCAAGTCCAGCTCGGATACTGGGAAATGAATCAACCTGGTGTGCTGGTAGATTTTCCAGATCATTTAAAAAGGGTTGCCATATCTTGTAAAAAGTCCTACCTCTTTTTTGCGTCCAATAAGTCATTTTCTCTAGGGGCACACTATTTGAAACGGTGAAATCAGTGAAACACTTCTACACAAAACCTAAATTAAATATAAATTATAATATATATAAATAAAACACACCTCTGAAAACACTAACACTAACTGTACAGCAGTCAGAACCTTACAAGTGCAGACAGACCTCAGGTAACATCAGCTCTATTCTGAGGACTTTGCAAATATGGAGACAGACCAAAAGGAAGATAGAGGGGACTAGGAGGACAGCAGGGGACAAGAACTGCTCCAAGGCAGCAGACAAGAGCAGACATTCACTGATCAGCCATCATGTTCTGATCACTGACAGGTAAAGTGGTACTAATTTAGATTATCTCCTTACAATGGAACCTGTCAGTGGGTGGATATATTAGGCAGAAAGTGAACGTTTAGACCTCGAAGATGATGTGTTAGACAAAGCAAAAGAGATAAGAGTAAGGATTGGAGCCAGTTTGACCAGGGAGAAATAACACCGGTCTACAGTTTTTTAGAAAACATCTGCTTCAGAGATTAAATGTGCTAAATGTTCCGTATTTTAATAAGATTAATTGGAAAACAAATGACAAAAGTGCTGGTTTGCTGATGTTTTCAAGGTATATGATGAAGTGTTATTCCACATATATACTGGTCTATGTACATTTATACTGTAGATGTATAAATGTTCCACTGATAGAACCTGTACAGTGAATGTACTGTCGTGTGCAGACAGTGTTTTGGAGTAGATCTGTAGCTCTGACACAAATATTCCTTTTGAATAAAACACATGCTCTCGTTAATCCTTGAATTTCACATTTTGACCCAACACTGTATCTTGGAAACTTCATCCAACCAGCATTTTTGACTTGATTTTCCTTTATCAGTGACTCACACCTGGTAAAATGTCACTACTTTTATTCTGGAAGTGTTTTACTTGTAGACCAGTGTTATCATGAACCACTGGGTCCGATCATCTCCAGATCTTGTTGTTCATTCCCAGTGTTAAGCGGTTAGTATCTACCAAAACTGGGCACATTAACAGCAGATCCATAGAGTCCTGGAAGTAGACAGGTGGACCAACATGGATCGGATTTGTTTGCTCCTGGAGGATTATGTTGGGTTTCTGTAAATTGGCTTAAGAGTCTGGTTTAGACCAGATCTATATGTAAAGTGTCATGAGATAACTACTGTTATGATTTGGCGCTATATAAATAAAGTTTGATTTGATTTATTTGTCCAATTCCTCCCACCGATGATCAGTGGTCCTGACATCGGGCTGTCCTTCCTTGGTCCATCTGTGGTCGGTACCAACCACTGCAGACCAAGAACCTGTCGTTGTGGAGATGCTCTGACCCAGTCACCACTGTCACAACATGGACCTGCTCAAAGTCACACTGTTCCTTATGTTACTCATTTTACTGCTTCCAAAACATCAACTTCAAGGTCTAAATGTTCACTTGTTGCCTAATACTGTACATCCAACCCAGTGAAAGGTCCGACTGTAATGAAATAATCAATATTATTACCATCTCTGGTCAGCAGTTAGAATGTTATGACTGATCGTAGTATTTCCAGACTGATATTTTCACTTTTGGTGATGATAATGCTCCAGAAGTGGACAACATGATGCGATTACAACAACAAAAAAAATCCATGTCTTAAAATCCCATACAATAGTTCTGTAGTTTCTGTGGCAACTGCTCTGTCATTTAGCTGCTAATTTAAAACAACAGATTACTGTACTATACTTTGAATTATCCTTTTCGGTTGTTTTTTTTAATATTGTACATAAGTGTGCTGTTGTTGAGTCAGCTGATTGCGAGTTTCATTTCGACATAGGTGTAAGATGTTTAGCTCCAACTGTTGTGTTGTCAAGCATGCAAAGAAGTTTTGACGCTATGACAAACTTTGCAACAGGAGTGTAATATTCACAAGAAACTGTGAGATGTCCTTTCATCATAAGAACGAAAGAGTTTTCGCAGATAAAACAGGCGAAAATAAGTTCAAAACCACCTGCTTTGGAACGTATGAGATCTGAGCGTGAACTGCTGCGACAGAAAACAATGAGAAACTGTAAATTAATCAGACTCAGACTGACACAGATGACACCAGTGGTTTTCTGTTAAAAAAAGAGTGTTTCTGTCACTCAAACTTTATATACACAAACATATAAATGAGAACTTGTATTTACATATAACACGTACAATATTCCTGTAACGTGTTTTTTGTTTTTTTAGATCATTAACATAATGACCATTCACTTTAAATGATTTCTGCTGGTTAAACACAGCAACATGTTACAAACCCTCTGTTTCATAAAAGTAAAAAGTCACAGTGACCCAGAAGAACACAGACAGGACATACTGACTTATTAAAGACTCCTGAACGGTGGGGCAGTCGGGGAGCAGAGGTGGTAAAAACACAGCAGCCCTCCCTTTATGTCATCCTTTTACTCCCTGTTCTTGTTTCCTGTCATGTCTTTACTATTTCCCAATGAATAAAGGCACAAAATGCTCCAAAAGCATTATTAACTGTTGACATTTATAATGTTATTCCTGCAAAAATCCATTATACTTAGGATTAATCTCGTTGTACACCCAATATAATGACAATAAAGGGTTTCTGATTCTGATTCTGGTTGTGTATGACACATTTTTCTCAAATTTTCTCTCTAATTCTCAATAATGTGAGGACATTTTCGGTGCTGTTATTATAACCCCCTTCAAACAGAATGTCACCTTTTCTTTTTTTAGAGAAATTAATAATAAACTTTGCTATTTCCAATTAGTCTCCCTGAAACAGCTGAACATGTTTTCTGGGGGTCCTCAAAGGGTGAAAGAACTCCAGGACAAAAGTACAGATGAATGGATGTGGGATGGCTGAAAAATGCAATTAAAACGACGATAAAAGAAACTGTTCTTCGAGGACTCGGTTCAGGAGGTAACCATGGCAACATCAGCAGCCACCGTAGAACAGGGGAGAGCAGGTGTAACCGCGGCGACGGGCCCCGTGGACGTCACCGAGGCGGCGGGCTCGGCCGGGCGAGCGGGAGCGGGTTTGACGATCTTCATGGGGATGAAACGGTTGGAGGTGCAGTGCTCGCTCAGGTACTCGCCTCCTTTCTCCTCATAGTCCTGTCTGCTGATCCATCCCTCGGCCCCTCCTCCGGGTGGATGCTCCAAGGCCCAGTCTTTGGCCCCGTACCAGGCGTCCAGAGCCGGCTGCGACGCCATGGTAACCTGAGGAGGAGAGGCGACGCGTATGAGAAAAAAACAATAGCAGGAAGATTAGATATGAGCTAGTGCCATTAGGAGCGTTATATGAAGACAAACCTAAGGACGAGCTGAAGCACTGTCAGACTGGACACACACACACACACACACACACACACACACACAGTTCCCATCAACGGTAACGAACTCTCTTGTTTGACAGTTACAGTGCAGCACAAACCGAACCAGTGCGTTGACTACACGACACAGGTAACAACCGGTCTGTCAATGGACGAATGCATCTCATGAGAACTATCCAACAACTAAGGCAGCACTTCCCCAACTTTTTCAGCTCAAAACCCAAAGATACATCTGTTGTCTGCCCAGGATCCAAATTTACAAAAATACATCATGAATCGCCATAAAACTAGATTTTTGCGGACTTCTCCACTGTCAAACCAACACTGAATAAGTACACTGTGCTGAAGTGTTGGGACGTCAATAGGACACTGACACTGACTGCTAACACTGCTGAGTGAAGTTAGCAGCCAACACACACAAGGAACAGGCACTTCACACATTACAGTACACCAGCACATGACGTCTGCACGGCACCTGTGCATGTTTTAGGTCCGTTTTGATGAATGTAGCTACATATTTTACATTGCTTTGTCTTGTGTGTCATACATTTGACATGTCCTCTGTGAAATTAACATTTATAACTTCTAACAGAACAGGCTTTTTCTATGTTAATTATGAACATTAATACAGTGTATTATTGTGATGTATTTGGGTTTTGAGGCCAAGTTTGGGAAGGATAGAACCAAGAGCCTCCGTCACCAGAATCAGCCTGTCAGATGCTAATGTCTGCCTTCACTGTGGTTGGTGTATTTTCAAGTGTTATCTGATCTGAGAAGATGCAACACAGCTAAGATAACAGCAAATCAAGCACTTTGTAACCTCATACTGAAACTGCATCTGTACCAGAACAAACATAAAACATACTTATATCCTAAGTACTGTAATGAAAGTCTGACTTGCTTCTCCATGTAAATGTGTCCACTTTTTCTACCTGATTTCAGGAAACGATGAGGAAGCAGATTTTCTGTTTTAGGGATTAACAAAAAACTAAAAAAAAAGCACACAAGCTGTACCTTAAAGTGGGACTGGAAGGGCCTCATGGTCAGCAGCTCCCTCTCCACTCTCTCCCTCATCCCAGGATACTGCATGTTCCCTCCTGTCAGGAACACACTGCTCACCAGCGCCTCCTGCTGCTCTGGACTGTACCTGCACATCACACACACACCAATTCTTTTTTTTTTTGAGCTCTGGATAATTCTGCACTTTGAGCTGCTAGTCTCAATGGAAGTGAAAGTCAGTAAAAGAAGTGTTGTAATTCCATATCATCACCTAAAATACAAAACTTTAATACGTTTTCCCTATAACTTTAGCTTCTTCTAGTTTGTAAACACATAACACAACTTCAACAACAGACGTGTCGATTCATTATATTTCAGCTTCACTGAATGGAGGTCAGACCAGTCAGACACTGTTTATGTCAAGGATATAAGCTATTTTAGTCATACAGTGAGTAAACAGATTATACACCTCCACCTTTTTTCCAATTTTCACATATTTTCATCACATACAAGGAACAAATGCATAGAAACAGGGGTCAGTAAATACACCTGAGCTGAACACTTCCTCAGGCCCGTGTTACAAAATGGGGTTAAAAATGTTGTGTGTTTAGGTTTTGCATTTGCGTTGGTGTACATTTGTCCATTACCTGGCCAGGACGTACTGCAGCGTCTCCATCAGTCCCATCTGATCCTCCCCGGTCAGGGAGGGCTGAAACAGGATCTCAGGACACCGCAGACGCTCCGTCCCCACAAACAGCTGGTGGTACTCAGCCATGTTGAACACCGGCTGGAGGGAAAAAAAAAGAAAAAAAGAAATCAACAGTTGTTTCATGCTGATGCCAGTGCAGGAGAAACGCACCGAGTGTGTGGGCTGAAAAGTTCCACATTTTTCTTTCCGTTTCGGCACAAAAAAAAAAAAAAAAAAAAAAAGATAACAGTGAAGTTTTCAGTGTCCATGCCGATACCTGGACCACATGAGCGGGTTTTTCTGGCAGCGTGTCCTCAGGGAAGTCAGGCTCCATCAGCGCCACTCCGTCTCCGTCGTCCATGGGCTGCTCCAGCTCAGACACCTGGCACACAGCCACAGAACAGCCTCAGGCTCAATGTCAGCCGCTGCTGTACAGCCCCACGGCGCGTTCACAGTGACGCCGTGTACATCCAATTAACCACCACTTCATTTGAGTGTTACCGTCAGCTCCGCAGAGACGCCGTTTTCCATTTGTTGACATTTCTCTTCAGAGCTTCAGCTTCCTCATTAGTGTCAGCAGCTGAACCATTTAAGTTACAAACTTAGCTCACAACGCAGTTATGCAAAGTACCTACACTTCTTATGTAAGATCTTCATAATTTCAGTGCATTTTTATATTTCAGACTGCCCTCTGTCCCAGTCGGCATGAGTCTGATAGTTCTGCACGTCTTACTGGGGCTTTTTTTTTTTTAAACAAAATCTTCCAAAAAACCAGCAGGACTTTTTTTTTTTTTTGCACAGTACATTTAGGATTCTAAGCCCAATCACAGGTGTGCAGGGACTGACAGAGCTGTCCATCTACATTCCTACATGTCAGAACACCTCTTCAAGGAAGGTTTGATGGATGTCATCCACCCTAAGATCTGGAGAGCCTTCATTAATCACATAAGATAAGATAAGATAAGATAAGATAAGATAAGATAAGATAAGATAAGATCAGCTTTACTGATCTCAATATGGGGAAATTTCTAATTAAGTACAAGAAAGACAGAAAAGAGAAAATATTCACTTGAGAAACATAAAATATAAAGAGAAAAAAAAAGTATCAATATAAATTTAGATTTGAATTTAAATACTATATACAAATTTACAACGTATTTGCACATATACACTCTGGATAACCTGTTTTAATTGGACTTTTTCTATATATACACTTCAAAAATGTTTTACTTGTTGTAGTTGTTGTAAAGATAAACCGAAATTTACTCAAATAAAAACTGGCAGTCAGTTTGTAGCTGACTCTAATAACAGCATGTGTCCATACCAACATGAACAAATAAAAGTCTGTTCTCAATCACAGACTGAGTCCTAAACACTACAGGTAACCTGCCTGTGCTCGTCATGTCATGTACTACTGCTCTCACACAACATTCACCAGCTCTCATCCAGCTGTTTGAAACACGTTTTTCTTATAGATCATTCTTCTGACGTGTTGGTGTGTGATTTCAGTCACTGCTGGTGTGTGTCTGACATTTGTAGAAACTAAGGAGCACGACAGGAAGACAACGTTTACACAGTCGATGGTTTCTGTCCAGTGAAACAAAAAAAAGGTTTCAGGAAGTTTTGCATTTCATTGGCCTCATAGCACACCGTCTGCGTCAAATTTTGGCAAAGTATATTATTCATGTTTGACCTAAGTCACATTTATTCGTTATGCAGTCGTTGTCTTTTCTTTTGCTTACAAACGTGTTCACACATCTGGTCAAAGTTACTATTACAGTATAAATAAAAAGTGTGTACATGTGTTCTTTTCTGAAAACCTTAATGCCATGAGGCTCACTGCAGTATTTTAAGCAGGAAAAAATGAGACTGCATACTAAATATGATGATTTCTACTTATTAAAGAGAGTAAATCATAAATAAAGGCCTTTAATAAAACCCTCCTTTGAATTCAGGCCTTATACCTTCTGCAGCTGAGACCAGAAAGTATTTGAGGAAATCCAATATGTGCACTGTTTCTGAAGACTGTTTTTCTCTCTGTTATAACATGCAATGTAGAAAATTCACATAAAAAAATCCAAATGGACTCACAATACAATATACAATACAATAGAAAGGCCATATTAGTCCAGTTGTGCTACGTTCCCTCACCTCAGTCTTCCCTTCAGCTCCGTCGCTGTGCAGCAGCTTCTGCCTGCCTTGCTCAATGGCCAGCTGCAGTTTGTTTATGTACGACTGAAGCTCCTCAGCGGAATCCATGTTCAGCTCCACCAGGCTCTTATGAAACTGATCCAGCAGCCCGTCCTCCAGCAGCTCCTACGCAAAGAAAAATGAGGACCACAATGCTGTTTTTTTATAAACTGATCCAGACATCCATTGACCTCCTAAGACCCTCTGTCCACGTATGAGGACAAGGAATTCACAGCTTTATACAAAAAACAAACATCTGTCCACCGGAAATGACATTCCATAAAGATTTTTAAGAATGCATCTGAAAAAACTGTTGCATCATGATGTTTCCAATATAAGCAATTATTGAATTAAAAAAAGCCAAAACTCAAAAACCTGTGGGGCTCCTGGGTCTGAGGAGGTTCAGGATAAAGCCAATAATAAGTCTTCACTGATCAAACTTACACACCACCTCAAAGGTTTACTGCACGGCCAGAACATGTGACTCACTTAGAGCGACGCTTATTCGTCCTGGGGTGTGTCTGCTTAGGTCTCACTCATACATTACCGTCCAGGGGTTAAAGGTCAGTATGTTCCTTGCCTGTACGGTCATCAGTCTGTCCAGCCTCTCCTGGTCCTGCTGCAGTTTCTCCTCCCGCCGGCGGGCGTTGATCTCCTGAAGCCGTCGCAGCTGCTGAGCGCGTCTCTCCTGCCTCTCCTCCACGCTCACACCGCCGCCCGGCGCTTTCCCAGAGAAAGGAAGCTGCATACGGTGAACCTCCCGCTCATAAAAATATGGACTGCGCCACTTTTCTAACTCTGCAGAAAAAAAAAACAGTTAAGGTGTTGACTTCATTAAAAAGATGAGGAGCATTTGTGTCTGTTGTTGGTGATAAATAATGTCCAAGTCTTTGAATGGTTTTAATTCTACTATTATCAACTCACATCTTAAAGGTTTCAAGGTTCTCACATGCAAATATTTGACAATTTTCTCTGTTTTATTTGAAAGTAACCTTAATATCTATCTTTGGATTAAAGATTGAATAAAAGAATGACCTGGAACACATCATCTTTACTTTAATTTTTGTTTTTTTTCCTGATATTTTATCTTATAACATATTAATTACAATCAAAATAATAATCAGACTTAATAATAATAACAAAAACAATAATTCTAATAATAATAATAAAAACATTTGCAGCCATAGCTGCATTATTTACAACAGATCATGTCTGTAGTTCAGTCTTTGTGGAAAAAAAGTCTCTAAGTGACTTCAAATTGATTAGACAAAAGTTAACGGATAACAAAACAGCATTTATTCAGTCAAAGCTTTTTCACGTCCCCACACTTCTCCTCTGGCCAAAATAGTTAAATTCTTTTTAATTTTTCATTTGTAAACTGTCCAAAGCCCGTAAATGCTTTTACATTTGTCCAAAGGAGACTGACCTTCATGATAATCCACAGCGGTGTAACTGTGCTCGTGCAGCAGCTCCTCCATCCGGCTCAGTGTGATCGCAGCCAGGTGACCTGGGTACTTCAGCTGCAGCAGACGCTGGAGGTAAGACGCTGCCTGACTCCCAGCAACATTTACACGCTTACAGTTTACAGCATCCAACCTGGAGTCATAAATATATGAAGAAAATTAGAACCATTAATCAGGAAGTCCAGATGTTTGAAATCTTTTTTTTTTTGGGGGGGGGGGGGGGGGTGGTTTCTCCCCGTCCGT